>JAJLRJ010000002.1:54833241-55240741 GCA_024195265.1 Dendrophyllia cribrosa
GAAGTAGTTATAATAATTGTGAACCTGAACTTTATTTTTAAGCGAATGTTTTTTTAATTGAGAATACCCCCCCGGAATACCCTGGCGGGTGTCGCGCCACGCAACCACATTTCGTGAACATTTCCGTTCACCTTTTCACCCAATGTTGATTTCATTCGTCGCTCAGAACATTCAATACACTACAAAATGACTTGAAAAGAGAAAAGTAATTATTTCAAAGCTGGAAATTTGTACAAAGTTCGGACTTTACATCCTCTGCAGGTTTGTATTGTATCGTATTGTATCCCGTAATATAATATAAAATATGATAACACAACAAAAACAACACCGAATGAAACATGAGTAACATGGCCAAAATATCTAGGCAATCGCGCAGAGCGACAATTTTAACGAAAATATTACTCAAAAGAGTTTTCAAATGACTCAACTGGGTAACATTTTCCCTAACAACGTGTAGACTATAAATGGAGCCAATAAAGCAGAAACGTGGATGCTAATTAATTATGTGTAATATTACATGTAATATTTGGCATATCAGCTATAAATTTAGCAGTTAAACTGTCTTGAAAATGTGTTTCGACGGATAATATATAGTGAAAGGAGACATGTTGAACATTACAGTGTCGAATGGCTCGTCAGCATTCAATTTTTTTTTATATTCTCTGTGTCGAAAAAAAAGCACATTGAAGACACTGGTCACTTTCTTTAGATGAATGACATTAAGAATATTTGACAGATGCCAAAAAGTTTTTTCACAGAAACATAGTACTAGGATAGGTTTGTATTGTAGTATAACTTTTGTTGAATTACAATGTTGCCCATTGGAGATAATTGCATTTGAAAAAGTACAATTTGACGAAGTTGCGTGACATGGTTAATGATTGACAGCTCTTAATTAACATAAATTAAATTAAATTACATCAACTTTAAGTTTTCAGTTCCTAAGGGTTCCGAAAGTTGTTGGGTGAAATGAGATTAAAATCCATTGCATTTTGCTAGTTTGAGAGAAGTCTCTTACTAGTGCATTTTCGGTGGATATTTTGGGGTTTTACCCCTTGGAATTGAGGTGGGGCCTCTAATACCCCAGGGAATTGTTAGGGGACCGAACCGCTTAGGTTTCTTGAATAACTTAAAGCAGGAGCTTATTAAGCTTCTGCTTAAAGAGTGAACCTAAAAATCTGTGAAAGTTTGAAAGAAATCGGTCCCGGAGTCCGTCCACTAGAGGACCAGGCTGGTCCTCTGGTGGACGGACTCCGGGACCGGTCATTATTTATGGACAGGAGGAGGAAAACAGATGGGGAGGGAGGGGGGCAAGGGTATTTTAGAGTGGTTAGAGGTGGGCCTTATTTTTTTTTTATTAGAGAAATAGCCGGGGGCATCCTTTTTAGGTTCTGCGAGATATCTTATAAATTATTTGTGTTTGTGTAGAAGGGATAACTTCTAAAACAATGGAACAATTTCAAGGATCCAAATAGGTAAGAGGGATATTAATAAGTTGAAGTGAAATCTGCAAATGATCGTAAACAATAATGCTGCTAACGCTATACGTAGGATCTGCGAGGGACCTCAGGCTAACCAGCCAAAAAATAAACAAACATACAATAAACTGCAGGGCTGATTAGGTCTCTCGCAGATCCTACGTGTACCGTTAGCAGCATTGTTCTTTGCGGTCCTTTGCAGATTTCACTTTTATTTTTACGTATTTTGGGGCAGTAGGAACCTGATATGGTGAACGGGTCATTGTGAAATAAATCTATTTGCGCTGGCTTTTGCTGGCGATATTTAGTTCGCTACACCGTGCTGATGAGTTGCAATAACAACGAAACGGCTGTCCACGGTTGCCATCCTCCTTTATGGGTGTTTCTTGGTGTTGCGGAAGCCATTGTTGGTTAGCATTTGTGTTGTGGTGTGGGTATTGTTTAGTGTCTTTTGAATCTTTTGTTTTACGTCATTTGGTGATCACACCATCCGCAACACCAAGAAACTACCTAATTTATCGCTTTCTGTCGTGATAGTGTCTCGCAAAGTCTATTTTTTTACGTAGTCAGATCAGCCCTGCAGTTTATTTTAAGAGGGATATTAACCCAGCTGATTTCTAACTTTAGTGTAATGGTCTATTTGACACTATGTTCTCAAACTCATTAATAATTCATGAGATGATGACCTAATCAGGTTGCATGAATTAGGTCAGGTGCATGTGTGTTGATACCCAATGAACATACCGATCAAGACACGGTCGATACGTTCAAGTAATATATCAACAACGAGTGCGAGGGTTTCATCAGGGGTTCCAAACACCGAGAAACAGATGAAAGCACGAGGCCGCTTCGGCCGAGTGCTTTTATTGTTTCGAGGTGTTTGGAACCCCTGATGAAACCCGAAGCACGAGTTTTTGATATAGCTTCTCAATCGGCGCCTAATTGCAAACAAAATAGAAAAAGAAAAGAAAAGAACAAAAGAAAGCAAAAATCCCGAGTTTTTGACATGTCTTCTCAAATGAAACAATAGGAAATTATGCAGTGACATGTTTCTCAAAGCAAACAATGATAAATTATTCAGTGATAATTTTTTTGCGCTTTGCCGAAAAAACACGTTTATATGCATGAGGACTTGTTGTTGATCACAGTTGGCGTCCGACCATGTCTGAAGAAGGTGCGCCGAAAGCTGTAAGGTTTCGAGAGCCGAGAACGTCATGCGAAGAAGAAGACTTAGTGGAGAAAGCTGTCCCCCTATCAACGAAGTATAAGAACAAATGGGCCCTGTCGAGTTTTAGTGAATGGCAATTTGCTCGGACGATTAAAGCGCCCGTTTTAGATCCAGGAGGCCTTTTCAAGGATCATGACTTGCATAAAGTCTCGACGCTCTCTACAAGACTCGAAGAAATGGACGCGCTGAGCTTAAATTATTGGCTTAGTAAATTTGTTATGGAAGTGGCTAAGAAGACCGGTGAGAGATATCCCGCGAAAACTATTTACGGAATGGTTTGTGGTATCCGACGTTATCTTGAAGAACGGAATGGCGCTGACGCATTAAATCCCTTTGATAATAGCGACCGAAGGTGAGCTGAATTGCAATTATTTAGGGAGTAAAAATTTAGAGTTATCAATGTACGAGTTGTATTATGAATAAAAACCTCATTAAAATGCAAGTGTTTGATCTCAGATGAAAAACATGTTTGATCTCAGATGAAACACGGTGAGATCTTTATCTGGTGTTTCATTGGGTATCAAGATTCATCCACCTGACCAAAATATCCCTCATTGATTGGCTCTCCACTGCATGCATAATTAATGAGTTTGAGAAAAAATGATCAAGACACTGATCAAGAAACTTGAATTTTAATTAGTCTTAATGCTAATTACAGCATATTTCCCGCTTGACTCATTACTTTTAACAACAATGCAGCAACACATTATTCCTTCTTTGACACCGTTACATTGATTGTACAGTTTTTGAAGTTTACAATCAATGGTTCAGCGACAGAGCGTTCATTCCAGCAATATCTGCACTCACAGCTGTAACCTTGTGTAAATCGTAGTCCTTAAAAAGCCCACCACAATCTAAAACCGGAACTTTAACCTCTTTTAACTTCTGCCATTTGGCAAAAATTTTCACAGCCCACTTGTTTTTATACTTAGCTGAAGCTGGAACTGCGTTATTCACCAAACCCTTTTCTTCAGAAGGCGTTTTTGGAACGAGAAATCGTCCTGATCCGGACTCGAGCTCCATCACGCGGGGTTATGTAAATTTCTTTTGGCCGGATATTAAATACAGTATTCATTTCATTTACCAACTGAATAACAAACAAACAAACAATCGCCCATTGAGCACGCCTTATAAACTATTGTTCTCAAATAGTTCTACTAAATTCCCACACTCGTTTGAGAAACCATCTCAAAAACTCGTGCTTCGTTTTTCATCAGGGGTTCCAAACACCTCGAAACAGTAAAAGCTGACTCCGCCTTCGACGTCGTGCTTTCATCTTTTCTCGGTGTTTGGAACCACTGATGAAAAACTCACACTCGTTTTTTATCTATTACATGAAACACATACCACTAGCGTACTGTGTCTCATGTCTGATATATTACATGAAGGTCAACACCCATCCATCTCTAACCTAACACAGCCTACTTTAGTTTAATGAATGATTTTGCCTCAATTACATTTCCACCTTACAAATGTTTGTGCCAGTTTATAATTAATCGCCTAAGAAGTCATAAAACTTGTTTTTAACATACAATAGTTAATGCTTTAACTTCCTTGCACCAAGCATAAAGAAAAAAAAAACAAAATCACTCTTAGAGAAAGATGTACACGACAAATGTCTCCGAGAATGTCAGCAATGCACCTTCCTTGTCACCTACTGGCATTCAAGCCTGTCTAGATGTGGTATATAGTCGGAATTTTCTGAGAAGTTTTTTGTGGATGAGAGGTATGTGAAGACATACATTGGGCATTTATCTTGTCAAGAAAGCGTCAAGAACATCCGACAAAAACGTCAGCGACAAGGTGACCGTGAAAAACGACGTACAAGAAATGTTTCTGGTTACAACTGGAAAGAGCTTGTCGAGAGTTGTAAGCTTGCATCACTGACAGTTTCTGAATTGAACAAATACTTGGATTATCATGGTCTTTGTAAGAAAGGAAAAACGAAAGACAAGATGAGAAGAATTACTGCGCATTACCATATGGAATGTGAAGAAAACATCTCGGAAAACTACACTTTAGCTGATGTTGATGAACCTGTCGCCACGTCAGTGGATAATGAGAGTGACAGTGATAATGACTTGATTTTGTATGAGAGTGTCAGTGAAAGTAACAGCGGCAGTAGTGATGGCCAAGAGCCAGCAACTGCACACACATCTAGAAGTGGGCGAAAAACGGGACACTGTTCTACATGTTACACTAGGGAAACTAAAATGATAAGCAGTGACAGTTCGGTGATTACAAGGTAACGTTATGAAGTCGTCGCTTGTAATATGGTCTCGCTCAGTGTATCGTGTGGCATTGGCTAGTCGACTTCATGCACCCAAATAGGAAAATGACTACATTATGGACACCTAAGAGTTATGGGGGAGGGGGGTCGAAATTAAATTACCCATTAAAAGAGGGGGTCACTTGCCATTTTTAGGGCTGGGAAGGTGGGACCTTACAGAAATTTTTATCTTTCAATATATTTTTCTCTCACTCCCCTGCCCATAAATAATGACGGGTCCCTGAGGTCTACAAAATTATAAAATTTTACTTCCGTTGAAAGTCACAGGCAGCTTCGAGCGAGAGCCCGTACAAATTCAAAACTGTCCTAAATAATGTCAAATTTGAAGTTCGTCTCGTTCAACTCCTGAATTCTTGGTTAGCACTTAAACTTATTTGAAGCTGGATATTGTTGCTCTGGAAAGATTCGTCTTGGAGGTTTTCAAGGTCTTTAAGCTGATTGAAAACGAAGAATTAACTGAAAGAGTAAGGACTCTCAAATGATCAGTTCACAGTTTTCGGTATTTGCTGAAAGAGTCCTACTCGGCTTCAGTCTTCGTACCGTTTTTTCTCTTCTTTTTGTCAATGCTGACCAGCAGGTCAACTGCCGAGGAATTCTGGACTAAGAACTATAGAGGACATGTGAGTAAGACGTTAACATTTGCAGAAAAGTGCTCGAGTTTTTACATTTCAACGGGAAGCGTAGCGCGTTTGTTTTTCACGTAGCTACAGTTTTTGCTTATTTCTCAGGGCCGATTTCTGGTAAAAACTTAGATGCCGTCAAAGTTGTCACCAGATTTCAACGAAGTGTGAATGAACAAAGTACAGTGAGTTCAAATTTGTTTCACGGAATTTTTGAATAAAAGGACTGAAAATAATTCCAAATTCGTTTTAATTAGTTTTTGCGTATTTATACTCGCACGTTTTTCTGTCCGTGAAATATTATCTGCTTGATTAACTAATAAATTGTCATTGTGCGTTTATACGATGCAACTTAAGGCAAAACTTCGATGAGAAAATGAAAAAACATTCAAAAGAAGTAAAGACAGTGGGTTGTACCTATTAGAAAAGATGTCTTCGTTTTAAATTTATATTTTTATTAAATGAAAAACAAAGAAGCATCGATTTAGACCGGCGCTGGTGTTGCATAAGGTTTCTTGTTATTTATTAAAATACGAACTTCAACCCCGGACTTTTCTCTTTTTACTTCGCCTATTCTGCCTTCCACTTTAATGTTAATCAAATTCTTCTTAACTGTTTGATTTCTTTCGAGCTATTCCGCAAAAATGATAAACGTTTGCACGTAAACAAATTAAACGGCGCATAATTTTGGGTTATTTACATCTTTCCCATTTCGATCTTTATGTGACTTTAAAACATTGTACGTGTTAAAAGCACATAATTGATGAGCTTCTGATAAATAGACGATAAATAAATAGGACCGCTTTAATGGCTTTGTTGTTATTTTTAGGGGGGAAATAATAAGAACTAAATTGAAAAAGTTGCCAAAGGAGGATATCTAGTAATTTACATATTTTTTTAAACCTAAGATTCTCTACTGTTGTTTGAAAAAGAGCTAAAAAGAAAGAGAGAGAAAAGTTTTTGTTTCTTCGTACCTTCGTTTCTCCCTGTCTGCAAAGAAAGGCAACTTTCTCGATCGAGTGATAGTTAAAACATACTTCAAAACGATAACCATACTTAACAAATCATAACAAAATGATGGTCTAATTTCAACACAGGGCGCCCACACAAACTGTGTGACCGTTCGCATTTTTAAATTTAGAGGAAATGTATGGGAATATCGAAAAGGTTCACTTATCGTAATATTCTGTGATGAATATCCATATATAAGATCAAGGTAAACGTATTTTAACCTGAAATGTTGTGTGTTGTCGTTCTTGTAGCTGAAAACGGCGAATTTAAGCGATTTGAAGGGTTTTGCATCGGACGTTTACCTGAGCGTATAGTAGAGAGACAAAGGAGGAAAGCTGGATCGCCGAGACGATTTTCACCAAGATATTCCCATCACACAACTTCCAAACCGCGTACTAGGCAAGCTGAAACCCAGAGGTTTCTTCTCGTACCATTACATTTAAAATCCATCCAAAACTCGAAGCGCTAGACCCCAAATAATATCGAGAAATCCAGCATTCGAAGCTTGAAAGAGCCACGGCTGGTAAAATGTGTGCCGGCCTGTGCAACAGTCACTCCGTTTGCTCCTTTCTGATTGGATGATAACAAACAATGCCCTTTCATAAATTAGTCCCGCGGGAGGGTAAGCATGCAGGGGCGAATAAGCAGCGACGAACTTTCTACTAACCAATCACTCTTAGCCCCTGATGAAGGTTAGTGTTGTCTAACCGAAATATTGGGCAAATATTATTAAAAGAAATCGAACGAATTCAGCTGTCTGATCAGCCTTGCATGTTAAAGTTTTTTTTTTCTACTAACCAGCCTGGGGTGAAGCGAATCGCGTCTTCCTGGCATCATTCCATCACGCGCAATCTCTTTTTTTGTTTGTTTGTTTGTTGCTTGCCTTTTTACGATTCATACAAATCATGTATCAGGACCAATTTTTAACTATTTCTTCCGTGATATTTGTATTGAAAAGGGCAAGGTTTGAAAACATTAATTATAAATAGAAAAAGAAGCCAAGCTACCAGTCAACTCAGTTTTTTTTTTGAATTATTTGATATGAAGTATTAAAATTCTCGCTCTAATACAAACTATTTATAGGTTTAAAAGCAGAATAGAATTGCAGCTTTGACGGCTACAAGGCCTACAGGTTATTGAATATTAATTTAACTTCTATAAACTACCGACTGCACTGCACAGAAAGATCCAAATTTCACACGGCAGAATCGTAACTCGTCAATCTGAAATTCATCGAGCTAGCTGTTTCTCCGATGAAGTAAAGGTCAGTGACATGAATATGAAGCATTAATTCTTCAATATATATTTCAATGAACGAGGAAGAAGAAATAAAGGAAAGTTCACTTCTGTACTCGCATGTTTATATTCTCCGCCGCCATGAATAAATTCGTAATTCTCTTCTCTGCAGTTCATGAACGAAAAAATACAATAGTTGTCCAAATCTGATCAATAACAAGCCCAAAACATCAAAATCTTTAAAAGCAACACTTTAAGTAATCCAAAAATTCGATCTTATGGATTCAGAAACGATAAAGCTGCAATTTAGAAGAAGGTAAATACTCAGGTTGTGTGGAAACGGCAAGATGAGCAATTTCACGTCGGTTCCGTGAAGAGAACGCGAGATCACGCGAGATATTTTCCTGCCAGTCATGCGCAGTGGATCATGTGGATTCCATCGAAAAAGAAGTTGTACATTCTCGTCCCCAGAGCCTTCGTTTCGTTTGGTCAGCGGAAGAAACGAAGGGCTCTGGTAACAGTGCCTTCCGGATGTCGTAAAATCCACGACATCCGTTAGCGCATGCCTAATGCATCAATGACTATTGCGCTTGCTCAATGCCAGAAACCGGAAATAAAAAAAACCTTTCGTGTGTGCATTCTCGTCCCCAGAGCCCTCGTTTCGTTTGGTTGAGCTCTGGAGACGAGAATGTTGTGTGTGTGGAATGGCGTTCGAAAGGACTGTACAAGACTTAACAATTACAGAAAAACATCGCGCTAAAGAGGAAAGACGAAAAGCTTTACGTGCTGCTGTTATTTAGAAGAAAGATTGTCTTTGTATTTTGGCTACTGGTTTTAGAAATTCCTCGATAAGTCAACCGATTTCTTTCGTTTGGGAGCTGTGTATTTATCGTTTCGTCACTGACGCTATCATATCCGACCAAATCAGTTTGATGGGACAGCTAAGTTTGTTGATGGACACGCTGTGGTCATTGATTAGGCTTATTTCATCGAACAGTGGTAAGAAATATCGAGGAATTTTTGTTTTGCATTCGTTTCATGTTATTTTAATTGGCCTGGGCTTCGAGTGACCTTCGTTTCCCTAGATTTGTATTTCAAGTTGTAGCAAAGAGTACTACCTAATAAAGAAAATATAACTTGCTTACGAGAGTGCTGATAGCGTTGTTGTTGTTGTTATTTAAAACGGGTAACCTAGTGGTAATATTTCTTTTCACCCTTGGGCTTTCTTCAGGATTTCTGCCTCTCCTGTAATTAATACAAGTCCTTGTTGCAAGCAACATACTTCGTTAATATTCGTGGCCGCTTATAGCTTCGTCTTCCAAGACACATACTGATTATTTTCGGAAACGAATCTCTCATATTTAGCGACAATCAGATCCCGTTATGCTTTGAAATTTAGCAACCGTATCTTTACCTGCTAAACCAAACAAAACTGGGTGACATTGGTCGTTGAATGCGTTGAAATTAAAACGTTGGTTTTGTGGATGTAGTCATACGACTTCAACATTTGAAATTTAACCGGAAGTAAAACCTTATGCGTAGAAGCGTAAAATTTTTTACCTTGTTGCGCATTCATTTTTAAACGGCCAATCAAAAAATTCTAATTTTTGTCCGTTACCAGAGCTACACGAGACGCAATTTAAAAAAAACCGTGGAGCTCTGGGGACGAGAATGGAAGTTGTAATGAAAATTTTCTAAAACTTTGCACAGCTATTTAACATATCTAGTACATCAGAAAAATACAATAAAAAGAAGGGGTCACCAAGCCCGTTTTCAAGTTATAGCGCTGTAATATATCGCTAATTTGCTAGCTCGTGACGGCAATATTGAAAATCCTAGCCTTCAGCGAGAGGCAACCATTCTTTCCAGAAAGTAATAATTAGCGATAGAAAATTAGTGTATTATTCTGCCTCATGTATTGTTATTTAATGAGTTATGGAAAGCCACTCGGGCCTGGGACAAACCCAAACCAGAGAGTGATTTGTGTCTCTGAAGGTGTTGTACTCAACCCGGCTTGCCTGAGGGTGGGAGGGTGGGTCACTAACCACTTCGTTTGGTGGTTGATGAAGAGTGTCGTAATATCTTACACCCTACCCTTTATATCCGCGTCCTGCCCGTGAGAATACTCATTAGCATTTTCCCATGGGCATAATTTACATATTCAAATTGAGTTTGAATAGTATTATTGTTATGATAGCAGAACAATGTCATCGTGAAAAGCCTTAAAGTTACCGAAAAAGAGGAACTTATAAAATAATAGGGCAATTTCAGCAACCTCACGCTCCCAGTAAAACGCTAAAAACTACATCGTAAAAGTGATTTCATGAGAATATTTCAAAATCGACTAATGAAATATTCTTCAAATATGGATATATAATGGAGAGAAGTATTTTCTTCAAATACGTGCAATAAAAAAGATAGGTCACCGTGCTCGTTTAGGAGAAAACTACCACTTATTTGCTAAGGTAACTGAATCCTTAAAGGAAACCCTATTGCTTCGTGCACGCGCAAATGACGCAATTTATTATGCGCAGTAGTGATGCGCAACGCAAAACTAGGGAATCACCTTAACTTCTAAAGGCTGGTTTTCACTAGCGCATAAGCATAAGCACAAGCCAACATACGCAGACTCAGTAACGTGTTGATCATTAGTGCCTATTGTTCTGTTTTGTTCAAACAATCGGAACTAATGATCAACATGTTACTGAGTCTGCGTATGTTGGCTTGTGCTTATGCTTATGCGCTAGTGAAAACCAGCCTTAAGCATAAGCACAAGCCAACATACGCAGACTCAGTAACGTGTTATTCATTAGTTCCAATTGTTTGAACAAAACAGAACAATAGGCACTAATGATCAACATGTTACTGAGTCTGCGTATGTTGGCTTGTGCTTATGCTTATGCGCTAGTGAAAACCAGCCTTAAGGGACGGACCATTTAATTTTTGTGGTGGGGGGGGGGGGGGGGGGGGGGGGGGGGGGGGGGGGGGGGGGGGGGGGGGGGGGGGGGGGGGGGGGGGGGGGGGGGGGGGGGGGGGGGGGGGGGGGGGGGGGGGGGGGGGGGGGGGGGGGGGGGGGGGGGGGGGGGGGGGGGGGGGTAGAAGAAATTTAAAAGAAAAAAAAATCGTGCACAAGAAAGCACGTGAAAAAAATCTCAAGCATTTTGGTAAAAAAAAATTCTTGTAAATAGTGATGCCGAAAAAAAAAAAATTCATACTCAGAAGAAATTGCCCAACCTCCTTCCCCCCCCCCCCCCCCCCCCCCCCTTCAACAAAAATTAAATGGTCCGTCCCTAAATGACTAAAATCGTAATTTCGACGGCTTCTTCTTTTATCGCGGATTTTAAACCCACATACACTCAGTGAAGTTAATGGGTCAGCATAACGGGAAAGACATTCAGGTACAACGTTTTTGTTCTATTATTGCACGCAGACGTTCAGTTAATTAACAAGCAGTCGGTTATTGAATTATCTCACAAGAATTTCACGCTCTGTAATTTAGCGTGCACGTAGGTCAAACATGCGAACTTCGTAGTTTGACCCACAGTCAAAAGTCTTCGACATCTGACACATCTGTGAGACCTATTACTGTGAGCCTTTGATCGACTCTGCCCTAGCTTCACCATACCTTTGTATTTTTTAGTCAAACATTTTAAGGGCTCCCTTTCCTTCGTCTTTTACAAAGCGGCGACAAGTGTAGCCGACTTAGCGGCGTCATACGCCGCCTTTTACCACTATTTTACGTAAAGTGACGTTATTTTTCTGGTTCAGTCGTGTAAGGGATGCTCTAACTTTTGAGTCAGCCAAATCCTCGTGACATAGCCTCTTTAAAAAATGAAATTAAGTTTCTTTTTTCCTGTTTTGGGCTTTGGCAGTCTTGGCATTAAATATATGATGCTGACGACATGATATTTTTCTTTATCTTCATGTAACAGTTGAATCAGTGAACAGCTGCATCGTACCTTTACACAATAGCTGAACATAGTCGAACGTAGACCCTTCACAAAAACAAGCTTTAAGGAGAAGATGGATACCACAATAACAACAACATTGCTATCCAGTACAACAGAATCGGTCGCCAATGATCAAGATTCGATTCGCAAGCCCGACCAGACGGGTTTTATAGCGTATGTTGTCGTCATGACGGTAATAGTAGTGGTTGGACTTATCGGCAATATTCTCACAATTTTTGTCTTACGCTGCCGAGAACACAAAAACAAGGTCATCACGCCGTTAATGATCAACCTCGCCCTTGCTGATGTTATTATTCTCGTTTTTGGTTATCCAGTGATTGCTGTGTCTAACTTCACCGATTATAACGTCCTCGAAAATCACTCGCTGTGTGTATGGTCAGGATTCATAAACGGCTCCGTGGGGATTACGTCTATCGCCAACTTGACAGTGATGAGCTTTGTGATGCTCAACAGCTTCAACAAAGTCGGGAAACCAAAAAGAGTTCCCACGAAAAAAATGGCAGGCATGATAATTTTCACGTGGTTGTACGGAGTGGTCGCCATGTTTCCTCCGTTAGTAGGCTGGAACAAGTTCGTGCCCGGGACTTCTGGGATCAGCTGCGGCCCAAACTGGCTGCCTGAAACAAAGGCAGTACTGGGTTACAACGTGCTACTGGTTTTTGTTGGCTTTGTTCTTCCGCTGACTACCATTTTGGTTTGTTATTACAGGATTTACAGGTTAGTGATACATATATTCACCGAATTCTCTCCGACCTAACTCTCCTAATGGCAAAATACAGAGGCACCCAACGAGGATCGCAATGTTTAGGACAGTGCTTGGAATGTAGACTTCGAGCAGTCCCTCTTTCCCAGCTTAGTCCGTCGAGCGAGAAACGAAAAAACATTAGTGAGCGGAGAATAGCAGGCGAGACGAGCGCGCCCATGTCGCGCCCCCAGTTTTCGCGCGGCCATTTTCCGCTCATCAATAATACGCGCATGCGTAATTAACGGGTTATCGGTAACGGTAATGAGTCACTCGCTCACTCACTCGCTTCTTCCATCAGCTGTAAACTTAGTGACGTAATGCTTTGTTTACGAATGCGTTTCGTAACAAGAACAGCGTCAATCCAGCGATAACAATAACTAATTTGTTGTAAACGAATATAAACAACAATAAGCTTAAAAATGTTTTGCATTTGGAGTCTTTAATGCAAAATCGAGACACGCGTTCTGATGCGTTTCTACCTTTAAATAACAAATTTTAGTCTTAAATTGATCATGTGTTTCTCCATGGCCTCGTTGGCTAAGGCGCCGGATTTATACTCGGGAGGCCCCGGTTCAATTCACGCCCGTTACTCTTCTTTTTATTTTTACTCGAACTGGACATTATGAAAGGGATTTCTTTTTTTTTGCGTTCGTCAAAAATCCTTACGGTTATAATTTTTTTAAAAATTTATCAAACCGTGTCAGTGTGAAAACATAAGCTTACCGAAATATTGTGTTGCGTGTTAGCATTTCTTATTCACGGGTTGGCTCTTAGGAGCCTTTGATTCGTTTCTCGCTCAAAGATGGGCTGCTCGTTGTCTACCTGGAATGGCGTTGTATTGTTTTTCCATGTCATTTTAGTGCCTTTAAAGGGAAACTATGTGAAAGCTAATATAGTTTGATCTTTTCGGTTCTGTCAGCGGCAGAACATTGCTAGGAAAGGAATCTTAAAGCCGTATTTACCAGCTGATCTCTCCTTTCCGAAAATTCTAAGTAGTAGATAAAATATGAGCGGGAGATCTGTATGGGCGTTTACAATGGCGAGCCGAAGGCGAGCCATTGGGAAGCCCATACAGATCTCACGCGAATATTTTATCGTACTAGTGAAATGAAACAATGTGTACAGATCTGTATGAAAAGTTAATGAATACTAATTAGCTGAGCGCAGGTGTTTGTATCAAAAGTTAATTCTACTATTTAATAATTCATCAACTCAGTTGATTTGTATTGGGGTTTACAAAGGTATACATGTGACTCAAATACTGCCTATTTATTGGTCAAAACTGTTATGAATTATTAATGAATTTTACAACTGACCTTATAGTTTTGCACGTTAATGTTTCCCAAGTGTGAACAAGTGTGAAGAATTAACTTTTGAAAGCGTGGTGTCAAGATGTTAGCGTGTTGGTCTTGAAATTAAAATTTCCTTGAAAGAGACAGTAGGCCTGCACCTCTTCGGAACCTCTATTTTCATTGGACCTGGATAAGGTGCACCTCTATTGTTTTTAGGGCTAGGGTCCATTGTTGTGTTGTTTGTTCTATTGTTTTCTTAGCCAATCCTGTGAGGCGTTACAAAAGGTGCAGGTCTGCCCGAAAGAGAAACTGTTTTCTAAATGACGTCATATTTTAAGGTGGCTCCATATAGTTATTGGCCAGTCTTCCAAATAAAATATACACGATCTTATTGCTGTCTTTCGAGAGATTTGTTTTGCGATATACTAGGCATAATATACACATACATGTAGCTTAGGCTTTCTCGTTTACGGAGATGTCTAATTTTGCAGTCTTGTCTCGTTACCATGGCAACCAATGATTGAGTTGTTGAGCTTGTTATTAAAGGCTAGCAAACCTCTCAACGGATTTTCTCGGTTTTTACATGGTAAATATTCACGATTTTTGGTGAAACAGAAGAAACATTCAGTAAATCTAATCTAACAAAGCCATAAAAAAATCGGTACATAATTTTTGGCAATTTACTCACTTTTCATTTTTTACGTTTATTGGGTTTGTGTATGTACAAAAGTTTTGTCTTTTTTGTCATCCAGAACCAAGAAAATCCTACGAATTTGTCAATGTTTATAAAAAATTACCGTGCGGAATGCGCGCAATAAACGTTTTAGTTACCGTAAAAAGCTGTTTATTTTCGTGACGTCAGCAAAATAAAACAAACGCGTGCTCGCGCCATTTTCGTGCCCATGCCTATGCCTCGCGCACCAAAAAACTATATAGAGCCACCTTAAGTAAAAGTTCTCTGTTCTCCTAGGGATGTGATTAGTTACAGCTTGACTAGTTACATTATGGGAAAGCCCATACAATGGGAAGGTATAGGGGAATATCATAGTTGGTTACGTCATAAACTTTGTTTCATCAGCATACGAATTTACGTAGAGCGGAAGGCACCGTGCTAAAAACGAATTGAGAAATTAGTGGGTGGCAAAAGCGCTAATGAACCATATGTTCTTTGTAAAATTTTGAGTCTTTAAAAACAGCATTGCACAAAAAGTATCTGGTATATCGGGCTCAAAATTCTAGAGAAACCTAACTGTGCTATGCACTTTCAATTTTCGGAGTTGATTTTTTGTAGCTTGATTAGCGAATGGGGTGGATATGTCAATGAGGCAATGATTGTAAACAAAGACTCGCCTATTTGTGATGCAGCCTTTGTTAATGCTTTTCTTTGTCACTGCAGGTTTGCTAAAACACACCAACCCGAGTCAGGAAACGCTTCAATCCAAGCCAGCAGAAAAAGGTCCAAAATGAAACTCGTGCGTATGATCGCCTTGGCGATCGCCGCTTTCGTCCTAAGCTGGTCGCCATATTGTTTCGTGAGCATTATAGCTACCATTCGGGGTAGTACCGTGTTATCTTCCGGTGAGGCGGAAGCCCCGGATTTGTTGGCCAAGGCCTCGGTCATCTACAATCCGATCGTTTATACCATCGTGAATAACAGGTTCCGCTTAACCCTTTGGAACACTATCCACCGCTGTCTAACTTGTTCCTCAGTGGATGTTATCCCGATAGTGAGATATTCCTCCTCAGAAGAACAAAATAACCATTCTTTAAGAAGAGGGACAATTTTTAAGGAAACTAACAAGTGATGCAGGACTCTTCTGAATCAAGATCTGTTCACCACACTATGTGTATGGAACTCACCGTCCTCGAGAGACATTTCATGAAAATATATTATTCAAAGCGATCTTTCCCGATTGGCTGTGGAAAGTAACCATGTCTTTGCGTTTAATTTAGTGGATTGGCAAAAATAAAGTAGTACACTGGGACTGCGATTCATTCCGTTCTCTTTATATCGCAGTTCATATGAATGCACTCTAATACGTATCATCAAAATCTAGCTGGATTTTTTAAAACCATGTCGCCCTAAGTAAGTGTCTGTGAGTGTGTTTGGCCTTGTCTCTAAACCCCACAATATAAAAACTGAAGACTGTTGCTAGTCATTTTTTCTCTCGCTCTCGCTCCCTTTCCCCCTTCTCTCTCTTCTGTGTGATTTTCGGGCTGATCGGGGTCATAAAAACCCCTGTTTGGGCTAGTTGTAGTGAAATTGCTGTAATTTTCGTTGACCATGTTTTCAAAAATTCAGTTATAAATACTTGTTTAAAAATGACCTAATAAATGAATGAGGCACTAGGTTATTTTTAAATACCTTTACACGGTTTTTATTTCCTGTAAGTTAATGTTTAACTTACAGGCCCCGGTTGTTCAAAAGGTGGATAGCGCTATCCATCGGATAAATCACTATCCAGTGGATAGGCATTAGCAAAACCAATTGTGTTATCCACTGGATAGTGATTTATCCGGTGGATAGCGCTATCCACCTTTTGAACAACCTGGGCCAGGAGTATAATGTGGTCTAACATGCATTCTTTATGCATTTTTGTGAGCAAACTTTGTGTTAGATACTATTAATAGACTTTTTAGTGAATTTGTGGGGACATTCTTGTTGAATTTTTGTTAGCACATTTTTGAGCTATTTTGAAAAAATAGCTCATTAGCAGGCGCAAAGGTTGGTTTGTGATGTTAGTATTTTGTTTGTTTGTTTGTATGTATGTCTTGGGTTATGTCACACCAATCAGATTGCCTCTACTATGTACACCGTGTACTTTGCCAGCCAATCAAATTCTCGCTTCTAAAATGGTATTACTGAAGGTCAAAGAAGGGCACTTGACATGAATTGAAAATCAGCCATCTTGAATCTTCGCGATTGTTGCCTCAAACATTAAAAGTGCAAAGTTTGAAAGTTTGTTGGTTGGGAACTTTGCTCTAATCTCGACTGGCTTGCTAACATGGCAATATCAAGGACATTTATTCGGAAACACCGCCTATTATTTCTATGCATGAATTGTACAATGGTCTGCGAGGGATGACACGTCCAAAAAATGTGGACTGCGGTTACGTTAATAGGTGAGTTTGTCCTGAAGTAAGAAAGTAAAGTTTTATTGCAAAAACGGCAAGCGGATTTAAAATAATGTGATGCGGAAAAAGGAATTGTATGTTTCAAGCCTGGGTTTCAAGCGATTGCTATTTAAAATTGCATTTTTTTTGTCAGTCACGTTGTCTGCACGTGAAAATGTTGAACTTTGTCCTTAAAGAAACTTGTCCGTGATGCAAGGAGTTCAACAGAGAAAACGTTGTAATGCAATTAATATACAATTTACAGTATTTAAAACGTTTATCTTTCTTTGAATTAATGTGAGCAGATCATGGTGTAGGTTATTGATGCCGCAAGCGATTACTATAAGCGTGTACTTCTGGTCGACATTACAGGAAAAGGTGTTTGGTTCCAAATGTTAACCTCAACAATGTTCGTGTAACTAATTCAATAAGCTTGTGGTTTAGAGTTGAAAATAATTTAATCTAATTAGTTTCTGTTTCTATTTGCACAACTTTTTTGTGGAGAATAAAAACAGTTGTTTAAATAATATTAGTTGCAATTTACTAGGAGACTACCAATATTCATTTTACATGCGTTTAGTTTCTGTGAAAGACTTTTCTGGTTGACATTACGAAACAGGTGGTTCAGAGAATTTTTTTTAATTAGCTTGTGGTTTGGAGTTGAAAACAATTTAATTTAATTAGTTTGTGTCTTCCAGGCCAAAGGCAACCATTTACACGTTTCTTTTGTTAATAATAAAAGCAACTTTTTTTAAAAAAAAGACTAGATACAAATTTCCAGGAAATAATATTAAATCCTTGAATTTGGATGCATCAAATTTCTGTGCAGGACTTTTCTGGTTGACATTTAATTCACTGATTAATGAAACAAGTTGCTCATTTCACTGGGGCCGTAGTTTCGTTATAAAATAACTACGGAAATCCCGTGAAAAAGCTATCCAAAACTTGTGATTTTGTTCCCACCTATTTTCATTCCTAACCTTTTAGGCTAGAATACAAAAGCAAACTTTGCATTTTTCCACCTAAATAGAGTTTTGGTCCCAAGTTCGTGATCTCAATATTTTTTTAAAAAAATGTATATCTGCAATCGGTTATTTGTACGAGTTTACTTCCGCTGTTTTGTTGCTTTCACCATTTCATATCATTTTAGGCAATTTTCAAAATAGTTCATGCACGCAATGCGTGCCTATGTTTGTGAGATGCTATCAATAAGAACACAAGAGTCGAGTGGCATATTTTTTAAAGCGGTTTAGCGAGCGCAATGTTTGTGGCCTGACAAAGCCATATATCCATAGGTTGATTTAGTTAACTGAGATTTCAGAGAACGTTAGAAGAGAGAGCAATTTATTTGGCCGTATTTTATCAAAAATTCAAGCTCTCGCTATTTCAATAATTTTAATACAGTGGTTTCTTGACTTGACCTTCATAGTGAAGAAATATGCGTGTTAAAATTTCATATATTAATCTGGTACGCTGTTTCGAAAAATGCCCCGGAATATATTTTTTTCAGTTAGGTAACCTTCCTACTGTTTAATATCTCTTTTTCATAGCGATGATTTTCAAGGCGTACGATTATGAATTCTATGTTTTTTTGGGAACATGTTGCAGCATATATTTACTTATATACTTGACCGAGAAGACACAGATCCCATAGTTTTACCAAATGGATCCCGTTTAAACTGCCTTCTCTATGCAGATGATCTAGTTTTAATTTCTCACTCGGCCAGAGGGCTAGAAAAGGCTCTCTCCGTTCTTTCGAAATATTGTGATAACTGGCTTTTGTCTGTGAATCCAAAGAAAACTAAAGTAATGATCTTCCAGAAGAAATTTAGGAAATCGATTCTTGATAAGTATTTCTTTCAGATTAACAACCAAAACATTGATATTGTCAACAATTACACTTATCTAGGAATCAAATTTTTTAATAATGGAAACTTTAAATTCAGTAAATTAAATTCAAAAGATAAGGTAAGAAGATCCTTCTTTGCTACCCGTCGTTATTTAGATTTCTCCAAAGTTCCACTTAATATGACTAATAAACTTTTTAATTCACTCTTTTTGCCAATTCTTCTCTACGGGTCTGAGGTATGGGGAATCTATGATAAAGATGACATTAGTACTTGGGAAAAAGATGAAATAGAAAAAACGCATATTTTCCTCTGTAAGCAATCCTTAGGAGTAAATAAACAATGCCCAAACGTTGCAGCTAGAAATGAACTCGGAAGATTATCCTTGAAATTGAATATCGACACTTCCATTCTCAAATTCTGGATACATTTACAAACTTTACCAGAAAATAACATTGCAAAACAATGTTTGCAGATCTCTAAAGAAATGGCTGACAAAAACCAGCCAGGATTGTCACAGAAAATTAAAATGCTATGCAAAAAGTATATTTCTAGTTCCATGGTTTTAAATGACAACAACTGTAAAGCGTTTATTAACCACGTCAATCAAAATATACGCAAAGCATTAATTAACCATCAACTCTCACTTCTTAACTCAAACAGAAAACTGTGCTTTTACAACTCTTTTAAAACAGACACTAAACAAACTGTTTTTCTAGATGCTATTATAAATCCCCTCCATAGAACCGCTATAAATAAATTTCGCTTAGGAAATCATCAACTCCGCATTGAAACTGGAAGACATACTGTACCAAAAACTCCTGAAAATTTAAGAATTTGCAATTTGTGCCAGGTTAATGATGTTGAAAACGAATCTCACGTTCTATTCTCTTGCACTTTTTATGATAGCTTTCGAATCAAATTTTTTGATGAAATCACTGCAAAATACCAATTTTTTAAACAATTAGATATTAGTTCAAAAATTTTGTTCCTCTTTAATAGCATCGACCCATTTATTTGTAGATCAGTTGCTGCTTTTGTCTATGAAATCATGAACTCTAGATATAAAAAGTTATATAACAAGTGAAACTGTATTAGAAATTTACATAATTATATAATTATATAATTTATATAAGGTAATGCCATGTATAGAAATGGAAATACCTCAATAAATTGTTGTTGTTGTCATTGTATCGAGCGTCAAAAAGTGTAACGTAATGTAATCTTATCTAACCTAATGTAGACTTTGGTCAGATATTTGGCACGCTGAAAGCGCTCTTGGCTAATATCCTTTACGATGCGTTTTAGTGTTTGTCCAGTCTGGTTTGTCAAACTGGTTGCTTCAGAACATTTGGTATTATTTATAGCACTACGTTCTAAGAAAGGGAAAAGAGAGTTTTAGGTAAGCTGACATTATATTGCTGACTGAGAATGGTTGTATGCTGTACGTTTACAATGAAGTTTTGTTGAAATAACGTGTTTATTAATTTCCATGTTATATCGCCAAATGCCACCAAATATACAACTAAATTGGATTAAAAGATTCTAAGGAGAAAAACAGAAGCAGTAGTTTGGAGAAAAAGTGCAGGATTAGAAGAATGGAAGTTGATTACGGTTCAGCAATTTTGATTGCGTGACATGCGGTCAAGAAATATTCAAAGTTTCGATTTCGGTGGAATTTTGTCGTTATTTTGTCTTTTTAATTCATATTTTTCTGCGTTCATCACTTTTGGCTATTTTTTTCTTCCTATTTTCAGATGATAAAGCAAGCTAAAGCAAGCTCCTGGCCATAATCATGAAAACACGATATTTCTGTCGGGACAGTGTCCCTTTAAGTTAAAATTTACCCCATTTGCAAGTTATATAAAAGACTGACTAAACAACAACAGGTTTTAATGAACTAGTGCTTTCAATTTCCTTGTAGGTTGTCAAACGAATATAGAACTTTTCAATAAGCGTGCTTGTAAAAGTGATCAGAAACAATTTCACGAACGCTTTTGTAAGATGTGAATAAAATAATTTTATTTTATCAATGTGACTGTTTTACTGTAGACTAAGCGACATTATTTTATTTTTAGTGAGTCATCGTACAGTGTACGGTGCCAGGATTAAATGTATTTTGCCGGTTGGCCTTTGATTTTTGTTCAATTTTTGTTAATTTTTAAGGCTCAAACCTACGCTTGTCAAATAGGCTCAAAATGTCAAACGATACAACAACAACAACAACTTTATTTCGCAGTATTTCCACTTCTAAATACATGGTATTACCGAACCAATTACAATAAGTAAGGAAATTAAAATTACTTTAATTACAATAAATAAATCTAGAATAAAAAATAAATTAATTAATTAAATTAAATTAAATTCATTTATTAATTGTAAAACAATCACGAGTACTATCGACTATGTTTTGTTCTTGTTTTCATTGCTCGAGTGACAAAAGCAGCAGTTAGCCTGCTAATAGAGTGATTTTCATCCGTCTGTGAAATAGGAATTGTACAATTAGATACTATTACCCCCTATTAGCTGCTAATAGTCTAACTCATGACATGCGACAAACTAATCATAGACAAACACGGTGAGCGCACACTTTATTTACCACCTGTAATTTCTGGGAATAACTCCCCCGCACGATTTACAAAAGCTTTGTTCAAAGGACTCACACTTAAAAGAACAGTATGGACACTGTGCGACTTCAAATGATGACAAACTTTGAGACCGTTCGTTTGGTTCTAAGCTATCAAAAACATTCATATCTCTTACATTTCTCTCTGGTTTATTGAAAGAATACAAGTTACATTCCTTTTCTGCCTCATTCTCTTCGACCGTTTTAAGAATACGCCTTAAATCATCCGTTTCTACAGGAACACTAGCCAATTTCGTCACTTCCAGTTTGAAAGAAGATGCCGTGGAGTTTTCAGCTTTTTCCTCGTCCTGTAGTGTCGTAAGATCTATGATGCTCATATTTTCAGCCTCGTCCTCGTGCTACATTTCAGGCGTGGAGTCCAGGATCTCTCCAACTACAAGGTCTACATCCCCTTGGGCTTGTGCTAGACGGGACGCCAACTGTACTTCACTTGCAAATGGCAACGCTTTTTTTTAAGTTGTCGAGCTGCTCATTAAAGTGCTGTGCGGGGAACTGTTGGCCTTGGTTCGCCATGGTAGGGGAGAAAGTACTGGCGGTGAATGTGCTCGTCGCGTCGAGGTTGTTTTTCGGCTGACGCTGGTGCAACTGGATGGCTGTTTTCAGTATAGTGACAGGATTTAGGTCCTTAGCAGTCGCACCTATTTCTTGCGAATACGAATTGATGCTGTTATACAGGTTCCGGTGCTTCGCAAGTTGATCCTGTTGCTTAGCTGAAAATATATAGGGAAAAATACATTTAAAAAATATATATATATGTACCACTGCAACCCAGGGAACAGAGGTGCCGAAACCCATATACAAAAGGCGGAAGGGGAACAGAATTCTATTACTTTCCATTCTTACATTATTCAATTTCTCAGCGATAGTAATTTGTTTAGGGTTTTGGCGTACAGAAAGCGTCAGTGCAGCCTTCGTGAAAATAAAAGTTGAGAACATAAAAAACAAGATGAAGAAACAGTAACTTCAGAAAAAATCATTTTCAGGTAATCTCTTCTACAAAAGTGTAGACAAAAGGCTGAAAAAGTATAGGATTTATTTGGCTGTGCTCGAATATGAATATCCACCGAATCGAAAAAGAAAAAGAAAACAAGAATAAAATTTCTTTTACAAACTCTTACCCTGTCTTTGCTCAGCTTTCGGCGCACTTTTTTCTGCCTCTTTCTTCGCCGTTTCGTAGTTCGCCAGTTCAAAAGCTAACGGAGTGTCTTTCACTAGCTGGGAATTGGAAGTCAGGTCTGGGAACTGAACGGGCTGAACAGCAGAGCTGCAGAGTGAAACGGAGCGAGACTTTGCTAGGTTTGCGCGCCAGAGTTTTCCCTTATCAGCAGTGGCATGATGAGCATCGACTCTCAAAGCGAGCAAGTTGTCATGGCTTGCACATTTAGGACAGTGGCAGTTTTCGAACGGACAATTCCGTTTGTGCGCTTTCAATAGCTGGACTACACCATGTAGTCGGCATTTCCTACAAGTTCTACTCATCGTACGATATAGTGACAAATGCGAGGCGTAATTTGCGTGTGACTCGAATTTACAGCTGTCCATAATCTGTAGTGTGAAATCTCCATGGGAAGTTGTTTTTGTGGTTCACGAATTCTCAGCATGATTGCCGAACGAAAATATGTAACAAATAAACAAGTGCAAACTACACGTACCGCCCACCGAAACACAGCGACTTTTGCTGTATAATTATTTTCTTTTGTTTTCGTGCACGTGTTCTATGATCTTTATAAATAATAAAGAAATTCCCGAGAGTGCTAGACAAAAAATACAAAAACACCATTTTAAAAAACGTTTGTTGAAAATGTCGTGGCGTTTAAACAAGAACTATGGTTGTTACCGTCGTGGTTGTTCTTACTCTACGCAAAAAAGACTCCAGGTTATTGTGACCTTTCTGGGAAACCTCTCTACTGCTGCGACTGCAAGAATTTGTCATGTCTCCTACAACTGTGTAGATCATTATGTGCGTTTATTCCAACACAGGGCAACTTTATCGCCGTTGTTATGCGATAACGCGCATCCATACCGAATGACTTGGTGGAAAGCAGCTTACCTTGAAGCTCTAGTCCGAATGTACCCAACTCTTTACCTGCGTGAACTGCAACAGATACTCGCGAGGGATTTTCAAATGGCTCCTGGTGATATTCCGTCAATAGCTACAATAGCAAGATTGTTTATTATGTTGCGCATCACTAGAAAGAAATGCGTTCACGTAGCTCAGGAAAGGATGACGCAGCACACTCGCAATTGTCGTCAACTTTATTTTCAGTGGAGAAGGACTGCTGATCCTGCTAACGTTTACTTTTTTGACGAGACGCACTTCAATTGCGAAACCGACGAGCGCGAAAATGGAAGGACAGACTCGGGATCTGCATGTCCGGTCTTTCGTCTGAAAAGCAGGGCACGTGCTGCAAAGTATTCCACTCTAGCTGTTTGCGGATTGAACGAGGGAGTAGTTCAGGCCATTCCAACTGAAGGAAATTTCACAGCAGCCCTTATTACTGAAGTGATAGAGAACCAAGTGCTGCCACTTTTGCCTGCAAACTGTTATTTAGTGGCCGATAATGCAAGTGTACACAATGAAATCGAATTGTGTAGAATTCTTGATAGAAAAAACATAACTCTAGTTAAACTTCCAAGTTATAGCTATGACTTAAACCCTATTGAAATGGTCTTCGGACAGGCCAAAGCAATTGCTCGTTTCACACCTGGTTTCTTTAAAGAAAATCCAATGATAGCTATCGTGAGCGCATTTCAACAAATCCGTCGTGACAATGTAAGGAACTTTTACAAAAGAGCTTAGAGAGTGTTTGTATAAAGCATATCATTGGACCATACAAAGTAACATGTCGCGCCGGACTTGAGTGTATTAGAAATACTTATATAAGCGGTTCTAGGGATGAAGTGGCGGAGGTTGAAACAATGTATTTGTCGAACATTTTCTCCAAGTTCCTAGATCCGCAGCTTTAAGCTGCATGACAGCAGGCTACTTACTAAATTTAAGAACAAAGAAAATTTTGATATACATGTTGAATTGAAATCAACAAAGGAACTGAATTTGTTTGATTTGATCTTGCCTTTTGGTAGCCTACTACACCCTAATAGTTACTATTAAACACTGACTAGTAGTAATTGTTTCACAGACGGATGAAAATCACTCTATGTTGATCAGTATATTATTAAAACGAAATAAAACCTCATGATAATCCAAATTTTTAAATAATCTATTTTGTTTAATAATTTTGTCAAAAAAGGTATTTCGTAGTTCATCATATAACATACAGTGAAATAAAAAAAGTGCATTTCATCTTCAACTGAATTAATTAAGTGTACAGTGGGTGCAAATTCTAACTAAAGGTGTTCAGCAGTTTTAGGGATTGTAATTCGACCATTTTCAATTCTTAAGGTGTGATTCCCTATCCTGAATTTAGAAGTAGTTTTTCTATGTTCCGAGGATATGGTTAATTAAATCGGAGTATTTCGTTTCACTTTTAAAGATCGAATAAAATTTAAGTTTTTTATTTGCATTAATTAGATTGAGTTGGTGATTTTTTAGACGTGTAAAAATATTCTGTTTTGCCTTTGACAAGAAAAAAGATGGGTTGCTTAAGTTTATCGCAGTCTTCTCAATATTGAAGTTTGTACAGAAAGAATCAATCTTACTAAACAAACCTGTTTTATTTTCTTGAGCCATATCATTAGAAATGATTAAGCAGAGTTTTGCAATACTGTCATCAAGTTGATTTTCCAGGTCAAACAAACCAGTGTCAAACAGTTACATGTAGGTTTCAGTGAGGTTCGGGATTTTGGTTCATTTTTGTTTTTACTTTTTTAGGCCTCATTTTGGTTCATTTTGGTCAGAAGATTCGTGCCCAATTTAGTCTCTGCTTAAAGAGATAATTGTGGTACGGATAGTCCTTAGATTTTTCCTATCGATGGTTTTAATATATCTGGCATTCGAATCTGTGAAATGGCTGATTTACGCGTCATAAGCTCTTTATATATAGTAGTATAAAAACAGGCAGCCCAAACACGATTCCCACTAGTCGCAAGAAGTATTTAAAAGCCTTTAAAATAGCTTTCCCAAGTAGGTTTGCGAGGTATTTGTCCCTTGCTATAGATCACTGTTAGGATGTTACAAGTTGCAATTATCTGTTTACTTTGCTCGATAATATTGACCCATTGATCTTTGGATAATTTCTCAAATGACAGCTAGGATCCCGGAGGATTTCATGCCATAGCCATGACTATAATTATGTTATTTCTCTATGTATTCGCTGCACTGTTCTGGCATATATTAGGGTTTCTTTGGCTCAGACTCGTGTTGCAAAATAAATGGCAATCGGCTGAAGATTATGTTACCGCTGTGGAAATATTAGGATCAGTAAATAGGCGGTGATAAATGTCCACAGCCTGCGGCGTGCAAGACTTGTGAGAAAGTGTTTCTTGATCACGGATGTTAGTGTCTATTAAAGATCCAAGAATGAAAATGCAATCATGTTCAGGAGTAATTAGCTCCTGTCATGTTCCTATATTAAAATCACGACTTCTTGCAGTTAGTTTTAGCTCTTTAGTTTATTCTTTTGTTGACTAGTGACTTGGAGCTAGACAGAACTTCCGTTGTCTTATCATGGCATTACGATCACTGCATTCAATAGTATATCCTCTGTACGCGAAGAACAGCTTCACTTGTAGAGTTGTACCAATGTATCTTGAATTCATTGAGACGTACACGAGACTACACTACGTATCTTTTGTACAACAAGCGTGTAATTCTCGTGAAGTAATGTTGTGCTCCATGCGTTCCATAATAATGGAGTAATCTGAGTAATTCCATAATAATGGAGTAAATAAAAATAAAGCCCACCCGGTTATAGGCCCATCAGTAACAAAACATTACTCCGGTTATACCCATTAATTCCTTATTCCTTTCTTAATTCCTTAACAGAAATTCTTTACAAAAGTTTACGCCAAAATGAAATTAACTGAAAGAACGCTTCTTTTGGCAATATTTTTTGCTTGCCAGCCAGAAAAAACCCTTACGAAGTTACATAAGCCCAGGGCTTATAAGCAGCATTTTACGGTATAGTCTCTGTAAAAAATAATCACAAAGAAGTATAAAAAGAGACAGGCCAAACACAACTCCCACTAGTCGCAAAATGTATTAAGTAGCCTTTAGAATAGCTTTCCCGAGTAGACCTGCGAGATATTTGTCCCGTTAGATTACAATTAGGCAGTTAGAGTTTCTTTGGCTCAGAGTCGTGTTGCAAGATACTAGAATAAGTGTATGTTATCGCTATGAAAATGTTAGGATCAGTAAATTTCTTAGTTCGTGATGCAGTGTTAAGTCTGCGACGTACAAGGCTTATCATGTGAAAGAATGTTTCTTCGTCACACTGAGATGTATAAGTGTCTAAGATCCAAGAATGAAAATGTCAAAGACGACCACGACAGCTCTAGCAACTATGTTTAGTTCATTTCTGTTCTTGGTATAACTGTTTGTTAACAGTGACATTCAAACAAAAGTTAAGATGAGGGGATGAATACTGAGTAAGTTTACAAGAACTAGATTTCCACCTGAAACAGATTTTGACGATTAGATTGATGATGATCCCAATAATGAAAACAGAGAACAAAGTTGAAAGAATTTTACTTCGCAGAATGAAAGCTAAATCATTCACTTAGTTATGTTTAATAAAAAGGATGCTGAAGATTAATTGCAGAGAGCTCTTGATGCTTTATATCCCATGTAGAAATGAGATTTCAGCAAGTAAAACACGTTATATTCGAAAGAAAAGAAAGAAGAACTCTTAAGAAAAAGCCATGGGAGATCCTGAAAATAAGGAACGTGATCAGGCGTGCGTTTCTCGAAACTCCCGAAGACTTTGCGGGCCCGAAAACTCTTTTGAAATGTAGTTTTTAACGAAAGGCGTTGAGGTTTTTAGCCCACAAATCAGCTAAAGTTGTGTAGTAAACGTAAGATTTTATTGCTTAGCTTTCAAAATCAACAAAAACCGAATCTTTATTGGTAAACATTCTGCACGTAACACAGCTTTTCGGGTCCGAAACGTTTTCGGGACTTTCGAGAAATGTACGCCAGTTCCGGTTAGATACTGTAGCTCCGTCTGCTCAACATAGCGATGAGCAGGATATAAGTGAAGAAACACAATACAGTGAACTGTTTGGTTGTTTTAACCATGTTTAGATAACAATCACCAAGGGAACAATCTTTTAAGTAATGCTGGAATTTTTTCTACAGCGAATGATAATGAAAAGCTGGTAATTAATCGTATGGATGATAACAGTTATAGAGAACTTGTTCAATACTCTCTGTTAAAAACGACAAGAAGCAATTGACCATTTTTAAGTGGTGGCGCGGGTTTAGGGAAGGCAACAGCAACACAATGTTTGTATGAGGCTCTTGATAATAAACCAGGTGAAAATCCAGACGAGTTGAAAGTACTGAAATTTGCTCCAGACACAACTAGACAAGAGGACTGCATAACCATTACCAATTACATGCAAACAAAATTGTCAAAAAAGAAATTGAACTCGAGAAACCACGCACTCTAACCTAAATGTCCAATTGCAACATCAAAAACAATCTTCGGACATAATATGACAGCATTGCATGATGGGAAAAACTTACAGGAGATAGCCCAGAGGGCACTTTGATTCTATATCTTAATGCATGAGAAAATAAATGGAAAATATTTGTAAATTTCCGGAACAACTGTAGTTAAAATTACGTCTTTGGACATTTGTCATTATTATACTGAGTGGCCAATTTAAAACGAAAAGGTTTAAAATAAATCCGTTCACTCAGCAGCAGTGGCCCACAATATGATCAAAATAATTTGCATAGTAAAGCACAACAACTGACACCTAAATCGGGAAAACGCAATGATAACACGGGACAATAATGTAGACAAGAAGTGTAGTTCTAACGTTTTAGTCTGTGGACAAAATCCTATGATCTGACAATTCAAATGAAACCTCTTGAGCGGTACTTTTGCATCATACCATTTGTTTTCAGTTTAGATTTGTATTTTTCTTCAATTTTGACATTTGGCCGATATGTAATGTAAGAAGATAAATGGAGGTTTAACTGAGCACGATAAATCTAAGGCTTTCTGTTACGTCAGAGGTTTTTATCGACAATAATAATAATAATCCTCAATCTGTAATGAGAATGCCAACGTCATAATAAAGTAGTTTACAGCTGGATGTTACTAAAACGGGAATGGGGAATGGGGAATGGGGAATGGGGAATGGGGAATGGGAAATTGAAATGGGAAATTCAAAATGGGAAATTGAATTTTTTTTAAATTAATTGTTTATAATGTTGAATAATTTTTTTTTCAGCGGCGATTATCGATATCCACGCTTTATTTGAAACGTTCTGCGCTAAAATAAAAGGAAAGGAATAAATTGATGATAACAGGAGAAGTGACCCTGCCTTGTTTCGTTATTTCACTGCCTGAAGCTAAGCCAGTATTATACGAAAAGAATTTCATAGATATTGTACATCTAGTTTTCAGAGGTGGCGATAATTTTGGTTAACACCAAAAATCGGGGCCTTGGTCGGGCGTTCGGTCACACTCTGAGGACGAGATTAAAATATTGTGAGTATCAGCAGAGGTAGAGAAGGCCAAAAGCGCTTGCCGGGAACCCATGAAGTTCATGAAATTGCATCACGCGCAACCAATGTTTATGCAAATTTCCATTTAAAACCTGTCAAATTCATTATCTGCTTGGCGCTTCTGCTGGTTGTGAAAGTAATATGATTTTTTAATATGATTTTTCAGTTACACTGCAGCCACTAGCTTGGCAAGTGGGCAAGTACATTGTGTCTGATCACAGTTTCTTTCAAACAAAACTTTATTTTAAACTGGTTTGTGTTTCCGACACTTGAAGCCGTGAATCTTTTGTTTATTTTGCCTGGTCCGGACCCGGAGTCAAAACAACTTTTGACATATTCCCGCCATTATCATAAAAAAAATTGAACAAAACTTATCAATTTAATCAAAGTTAACGACAGAATTGATAATTCTGGAGGAGAAAAACAAATTTAGCCCTTTGAATCAAATATACTTTTTCAGTTGTGGTAAAAATAAACAATTTTCGCAATTTGCATAATGTCAAAAGTAATTTGAAACCTTTCAGTAACACAACGTGACCATTTCATAAAACATCTCGCAATCAGACACAACGAAAATATATTCAAGTTTTATTCCTCTATATCCGTAACACAGAAAAGAAAGTGAAATAAAAAAGTGATCGTTTTAAGTTTTTTTTCGCCCGAGAAACATTCACTAGCGCAAGCGAAACTCATGATGACTGGTTTCTCAGAAATAGTACAGCATGGCTAGTAGTCCTTTCGGTGGAAAATCTTCAAATCTTCTCGTCTTTTTCAGCAACGCGATTGTTTGACAACGAGAAATGGATCACAAGACACGTGCAGTTTACATCTTATAACGGTGATGAATTTTTCGCAGCTGAAGTTTCTGGCTGTTCTGTCCCTCTTCAACCTGACGAAATAAAAATTCATTTGAACACGGTATTTGAATTTTATAGTTTCCGCTTCAAAAGCGCAAGTGCTGTGCGCTGTGCTGAGAGTGAGCGAAACGATCAGGCTTCGTTCGTTGTATTACAACAAAATACTTTCTAAAACACATTTCAGTAACTGCGAAAAAGGATTGAGATTGAACTTACCGAGAGCTGAGGAGAAATGTCCCAGTGTGTGTTTACGTTCTTCTATCATAATGGTGATTTTATGTAGAGGGGGGGGGGGGTCATAATAGCAATTTTATGTTGCAATTTCATGAACTTCACGGGTCCCCCGCAAGCGCTTTTGTCCTTCTCTACCTCTGCTGATACTCACAATATTTCAATCTCGTCCTCAGAGTGTGACCGAACGCCCGACCAAGGCCCCGATTTTTGATGTTAACCAAAATTATCGCCACCTCTGAAAACTAGATGTACAATATCTATGAAATTATTTTCGTATAATACTGGCTTAGCTTCAGGCAGTGAAAACCGAAATAACAAAACAAGGCAAGGTCACTTCTCCTGTTATCATCAATTTATTCCTTTCCTTTTATTTTAGCGCAGAACGTTTCAAATAAAGCGTGGAAATCGATAATCGCAGCTGAAAAAAATTATTCCGCATTATAAACAATTAATTTTAAAAAAATTCAATTTCCCATTTTGAATTTCCCATTTCAATTTCCCATTTCAATTTCCCATTCCCCATTCCCCATTTCCCGTTTTAGTAACATCCTTTACAGCTGGGTCCTTAAAGAAAAACTTCCGACCTTCAGGAGATATTCTTTGCACGAAAGCGCGTGAGAAAATTATCTGGTACACAGCTAGAATGAAAAACATAAAAAATAAATTGATTGTACAAAGTCGATAAATGACCGAGGAATTAACATTGACTTAAGGAAATGAATAAAACCTCTTTATAGCATAAAAAACCGTTTTTTTAGTTATTTTAAATTGAAAGGCAGTAAATTAAAAATGTCCGTTTTAAAATCTCTTAATTCTTTAAAGCTCACTATACAATATGATAGTCGAAATGATTTGCATAGTGAAGTAGATAAAAATTTAGATTGGGAACTGACTCTCACACACTCAACTGCAATATGGCTAACGTTTCGGATTCAAATGTTACAAACCTCACTAGCATATGTTTTAATGGCACCGTGGAAGGCGACAAATCAAACGTTCCACTCGATGCCAGTTTGTTTTTATCCGTACTCATTAACAGAATTATTTGTCCTCTCACAGATCTACTCAACGTGTTGGTGATAAAAAATGATCATTTTATGTTTTTTCATGATCAAAAAATTCAACACGCGCTAAAGGCCCTGTCACACTATTGCGTATGGGAGAAACGTATGAGTTGCGTATGGAAATTCATAAAATAATTTTCATACGCACAACATGACCAGCGTACTTGACCTATGAGTGAGGCCCCATTAGGGGGGGTCTGGGTATTCCGTATCCCCTTAATTTTTGGCCCAAATATCCCGTATCCCATTAATTCCATGACTTGGTATCCCTTTAATTCCAATTACATCTAATTACGTCATTTCGTGTAACATATCTGAGTACGAAATTACGTAACAAAGTACATTTTACTTTTACAAGATTTGTTCTTTTGTTCTTATTGAAATGGTAATTGCATGTACGTATGATACGTTATTAATTGGGATCTTAAGTAGCAAAACTTTTTTTGACAGACTTTTGTAAGAAATAAAATGTCTTTGAAGCAAGATGACAATCTTTGTATTACGGTTCACTACAATTATTTCACCTGCACACTTGGTTAGAGGTACAGTGGACTAATGGTTAGCGCATCATAAATTCAGTCCTGGTCTCTGCCTGGGTACCGTCGACCGTAATGCATGAAGGCATGGTGGTCTCGTAGTTAGCATGCTGTATTACCTGTATTTTCAAACTGAACGTTGGTAGTCAAGGCGTGGACTCTGCCGTCATGTTCTATCCTTAAACAAGGAGTTTGCTTCACATTGTCCCTATATGGTTAAAGAACGGGTGCTGAAGATAACACATAAGATTTCTTGTTATCCATTGATTCTTATGGTCTTCATGCGTAGGGTAACCTTGCAGGAAAGAGTAATGAGTCCGTAATAGATTCAGGTCATTCAGATGCCGAAGATGTGCTATGATGGTATTTAATTTTAGTCGTAGAATCAAAAATCTGCTTCTCTTGGGCGTCTTGACTTTCTTCCAGATCTCCTGTTTGGAGCCCTAGCGTCTTGCCGACATTCTTCCTCTTCCATTTCTGGGTTAAAAAGTGTTGACGGGCCTGCACGTTTCCTGCAGTTCGCAAATGAATTTTAAAGCCTTCATAGCTTAGCTTTTACGTTCTTTCTTAAGCAAGACTCGAGTTTCGGTCCTAAGGTGAACCTCATCAGTTGCTCCCATAAGTGAATGTCTCGCGGAATAATATTTTAACTCCGAATTTCACATGAAATTAGATTTGCGACCCATTTGTCATAATTAAATTTGTGTCACTCCTCCCCGCCACCAACAAAGACCATGACTGACAACCTTCGCTTCTCGTCCTTTTCTGAGGATTTTTTTCCACAGAGTCTCGAAGAACATAAATACAGGGGCGGATCCAGGATTTTTTATGGGGGATGGCTACGGGTATATGCCTAAGTCTATAATTGTTTTTTTTTTAATTGTTGCAATTAAAAAGAAAACTGTTAAAACCGATGCAGGGATTTTATTAAGGTCCATTGAGATTTTGAACGGGAGGGCAATGAGTTTGAGCAGGTGGGCACATGATTGGAAGCGCTGAAGGCCCATCCCCTCTAGCGGGGTCCGGGGGCATGCACCCCCGTGGAAATTTTTAAATTTTAGTCTCCCGGAGATACATTTTCCTGCATTTTGAAGCACTTACTGTTGCTTGAAACATTGTATTTTGTTTGTTCAATCAACTGAATACAGATATCTGTAGTCATGGACATCAAGTTATCAAGTTGAGTACAAAAATATTGTTTAATCGACCGTTCTGACCTTTTTCCGGTCGCCATAACACACATGGAACTTGTTTGCAACTCAGTGACATCATGCAGAACATAATGCAGAGCACTAAGCTGGCAATGCATTGTGGGGCGATTTCAGTTGTTTGTCACGTTTCTTCTGTGCAGGGAGCAACGGGAGGTAAATAAGCAATAACCTCGTTGTTTTTTAAGTTGAAATATGCTTTAATTTTTAGAACACACATTAAAAAGGCCAAGTTAGTAAATTATTTAACTTGTTGGTGGCAAAAATAAGGTTTAGGTGTTCAAAGCAGCCGGGCAAAATTGTGTTCACAGCCGGTCAATTTGCCCGTTGCCCGACTGCCCGGCTCTTAATGAAACCCCTGCCGATGGTCTAAACGGGGGTGGCTAGCCACCCAATCCACCCCCCCCCCCCCCCCCCCCCCCCCCCCTGGATCCGCCCCTGAAATACTTACATATCAACTCATGCTTGTCCTGGAGAAGCGGCAAACACGTCGCAAATTGTTCATCGATATCTATTGCAAAGACTCGACCAAGTGGAAAATCGGGTTCCGGCGTCAATCGCTTGCACTGAAGTTTAAGTTTGTAATCCTGAATGCCAAGTTGTTTGGCTCGTTGATCTATTCCAAAGGCATTTAATGCCTGAAGAAATGACTATAAGTCTTCTTTTTCGATTTTTGTCAAAAATGACCATTTCATGGCAGGCTTCTCGTCCTGTTTCTTATAAACGCAAGCTGTGACTTCGTGCAAAACCTTCTTCGAAGCCATGATCGAAGCGATGCCACAATGACAGATTCCTTGACGAAAGCCACTCAAATTTCGCGGCAAATCAAAAGAGGACCAAAGAGCCCTTAGGGGGAAGGGGCAGGGCTTTACTCGGAGGGCCACGATTTGACGGGAAAATACAAACAAACCAACAAACGCATTTGTTAGTGTTTTTGACCATTTTTCTCACTTTCTAAGTCTTTCATATTGATCAATGAACCTATTTTATATTAAAAAAATATATACAAATCTGATGCTTGATATCCCGTAATCTCTATTTTAAATATCCCGTATCCCTTTAATTTTCCCCCCAAATATCCCGTATCCCTAAAATTTTTTACCTAAATATCCCGTATCCCCATAACCCCTAATGGGGCCTCATGAGTGACGAACCTCTAGCGTAACTCTCGCGTATTCAGCGTATGCCTAGCGTATGCTTAGCGTATAAACCATACGTCCGAATACACACAAAAGTTTTAAGCATTCTTCAAAATTTTTTTCTGCCTCGCCGTATGCCAGCGTATGCCACCGTATGCGACCATGCTTGAAACGTATACAACCAATGCCTAACGTACCCCTAGCGTATGACAGCGTATACCAGCGTATGAGTGATATTTTTCATATGCTGGCATACGCCAGTACGATACGCAATAGTGTGACAGGGCCATAAAATAAGACATCTTTCTGTGCTAACGCTAGTTTGGGCTAGTTTTAGCTGTCGCAGATGCAGACAGAGTGAAAGACTCTTTTTTCTTTTCTTTATTTGTCTCCACAATCATGTATTTACAACCAGGTAAAAATGTAACTAATTAAATAACTAGCGATAACAGTTATTGTTTATAAAGCACATTGTTTAACATAATTGTGGACTTAATTATTTAAAAGATTCATTTTCTCAAACATTCTCCATTTTTTCCTAAAGGAATTCATATTATTCGATTTAAAAGAAATATACTTTTCGGTTTGATATTTATTTAATAAAATTCTTTCAAAGTGGCTAAAAGATGGTTTCGTTTCTTTACACCGGCAAGTCCACAAGTGCGTTTTTCCTAAAATAAGTATATAGTTTTGCAAATCCATCTCCCCCTTTAAAAAAACCCTAAAATAATCTCACGATATTCTACCGAGAGGCTTACGCATCTCTTAAGTTTGTTTAAAATTTTGTCACAAACTTCATTCCAAAAGGAAATCGAAAAAGAACAGTCAAAGAAAATATGAGATATCGTTTCTATAGTCTGATGACAGAAGAAGCAGTTGGGGTTAGAAACATAGCCTATCTTACAAAGTAATTCATTTGAATATAATTTAATACTTTATACTGAAAAGAACGTAAATAAGGTTCATTTGCAACTCTCAGTGGCATCACAAATGCCTCCGAAAGTTGCTTGTCCTCTAAATTGAATTCTTCTCTTAAAGTGCCCCTGCGATCAAATTTTATAGTTGATTTTTATTTCATTTTTCATAAGAAAATAATGTAATTACTGACCTGTCCAAACCGTTTTTCAATCTGATCACGGGGAGGCGGTTTATTTCGACTGTACTTTTCTCATTTTCACGGCCGCCATTACATTTGCATGTTCCAGTAGTTTCAAAAGAAGCGAGAGAAAGTGACGTCAAAGACTCACTGGCTTAAAATTGCAGTGTGTGAATACAGCTTATTTAGTATGCGGCACGGGAATTTTGAGCTTTCAGATTGCCAAACTCGTGTTCTGCATACTAAATAAGCTGTATTCACACACTGCAATTTTAAGCCAGCGAGTCTTTGACGTCACTTTCTCTGGCTTCTTTTGAAACTACTGGAACATGCAAATGTAATGGCGGCCGTGAAAATGAGAAAAGTACAGTCGAAAAAAACCGCTTTTTTAACATTAAAAGCCGGCCAACTGTTCCAAAAAAGAAAACAAATAAAAAATTAAGAAGTTCGAAAGTACAAAACTGGTATCTAACCTCCACTTCGTCTAACGGAACAGTAAGAAACCGGCACCTCACTCCACTGTATTTCTTAGAAAATTCCGCGCCATCTTTGAGAGCGTGACAGAAATGCGATTGCGTGGTATTGTGGGACGGCAGTCGTCCCTCCTCCGGGACACAAACTAACACATCATCATCACGTATCTGGTCTACTTCAGTTACGTGATGTGTCATAAGATTGACAATCTTCCCACCAGTGCGGTTTTCTTTCCGGTTGCGGTTTTGAATTTTCTGTGGTGTTTTTGCCGGCAAAGATGAACAATTTGCCAAAGTGCGACCCATGTATATAAATGGGCTATTTTAGACACTGTTCTACATTTAATGACATCGTATACACGTCGCGATGATGATGTGTTAGTTTGTGTCCTACCAAGTTTTGTGACCAGCGCGCTCATCTTACAAATACACAAAACGTTCGCCGTTGTAGTCCTACACTCAAAGATAAAGGAAAAACGAGAATCCAACAAGAGTTATCGAGTTGTCGAGGGATCGGAACAAATGACGGCAAATTTGGGAATAAAACCAGTGTTTGATTACATGCTTTACCACAATGGAAAGATTAAAAACAGAGCCGGATAAAAACGAAAACTAAGACCATGGCAAAAATAAAGAAAATAAGGGGGTCTTTTAGTTTTCGGGTCTTAGTTTTCGGGTCTTCGTTTTCGGGTCTTAGTTTTCGCAAACACAAAGATCCTGGCAAAAATAAAGAAAATAAGGGGGTTTTAGTTTTCGGGTCTTCGTTTTCGGGTCTTAGTTTTCGGGTCTTCGTTTTCGGGTCTTAGGTCTTAGGTCTTCGTTTTCGGGGGTCTTAGTTTTCGCTACAACCATAAAAAGAAAACAATCTCTCAGACACGTACTTGGGGTAACCCTATTCTAAAATATAAAATATCAGCAAGACCACAGCGACAAACCGTTGAGAGGTGCCGGATCTCCCAGTTGTAGACCTGGATCAGTACAATAATTACTTGTAGAAAATCAGAAAACGGCAAACTGATCCTTACGGCAAGGCGATGAAAGAGTAAACCACTAATGAAGAAAGAAAAATCACTGACAACTTATCCTGCAAATCCAAAAATCTTATCTACTTGATTGAATGTAAGAAATGTAAATGCCAATACATCGGAGAGACCAAACGGCAACTTAATGAACGATTTGGAGAACACCGCCGTTCCATCATTAACCATCATCAACTCAGCGATCCCACTCCTGTCTCCCTACATTTCAATCAAGCTGGACATTCAATCAATGATGTTCTTCTAATCCCACTTGAACTCATACGTAGCAACCGTGACGCAGTGAGAAAGACTAGAGAGGCTCATTTAATACACAAAGGGAAAACGTTATCTCCTCTAGGAATAAATAGACGTGACGAAGCTCATTGACATACGACACCTAGTCTCCTACACCAATAACAATCTATTGTTTTTATTTTCTTAATTTTAAACTCTTATTTGTAACGAACTTTTAGTTTTATCTTCATTTTTCTGTTAGCCCCTGAAGAAGGTTTGTTTTCAAACCGAAATATTGGGCAAATTTGTTTGAATATATATATTTTGTTTTATTCTTTTGTTTACTCTTTCATCGCCTTGCCGTAAGGATCAGTTTGCCGTTTTCTGATTTCTTATTCTAAAGCCAGGCTGAAAATGCTTTTTTGCGACAAGCAGAATTTGTGCTAGGCCTGTCACCTTTTATAACGATATTTTTATAAATATCTCGCCTCTGACCTTTCGCGACGATTTCCTTACTTTTAGTCACGCGCCACGTGTAATATAATACCGAAACTCCCGTATGTAAACAAAAACAAAAGTGTGGCTGACTAAGGTTCTTTAATATCTCAAACTTGACAAAGTAATCAAAATTTTCGCCCATCCTTTGAAGATAATTTTAAGTTTTTGTTTTCTACGCAAGGAACCCATTAAATTGCCGCGGGAAATATTTTTCCCGCGAAACAAGAGGAACTGACTTCAAATGCAACACGTGGGGCATCACGTGGCTGCGCATGCTCGATGGAAAAGCTAACGGATGCTCGCAGTGGTTTCTTTCTCGCTCGGCGAAGCTCGGCGTAGGAGAATCCACTGCTCGCAGGGTATTGTTATTCGCGGAATAACAAGAAAGATGGCGGGAAACAGAAACGCTTGCAAATATGATTCTTATGTTTATTGGTGTGCTATTGCGCTTGTTCCAGAATCGAAAGAGGACCAAAGGAAGAGAAGGTTTCAGCCCCCCGGGCCCGGGGGGGGGGGGTACTCCCTTATATACGCTATATAGGTATGTGCCGCCCGGTAGGGTAGGGTTTTTGAGGTGCTCAGTCCTTAAATAGGGTATCCTTTTTGGTATTTTTGGTATTGTAATCCTTAGATATTCCTTAGATAGGGTCACTAAATTGCAGTATTCACCCCAACGCGCAAAACGAAAAAGATATGGTCTGTTAAAACTGTACTACACGCCTGGTTTTGGGCCTTAAAAAGGGTATCAAAGCTCGATTTTCTACCCTTAAATAGGGTTAAGGTTTGAGAACCTTGACGGCACACACCTATCCTAAATTGTCGGGAGTACCCCCCCCCCCCCCCCCCCCGCCCCCCCCCCCCCCCCACCCCCGGGTTTCAGCAAAGGCTCAAGTTGCTTGCTATTCGAAGTAGGAGAAGAAGAATCGAAGCCTGTTTCTTTCAGTGGATGTTAGACGATTCAAATATTCGCGGCAAATGCAAATTATATCACCTCTGACATACTCTTATCGGTTGTTTGAAAGCTGGCGAAATGTAATTGGCCGAAATTAATTGCCGACAAGCTTAAGAGACGTGGTTTGCATGGTAGAATTCTCATTAAAATGAGAATTCTACTGAAGTTCGCCGACTCGCTTAAAGTTAAGCGAGTTGGACACGCAACTGTTTTCACGAGATTAACGACTGTCACTCGCTCAGCGACTTGAAAACACGGCCAGTAGTATAGGGAGTTGGTGATCCGAGCTCAGTTGAGTCCCATAAATAAGCTGTCCTCACTGCGTTCGGATGACCAACTCCCTATACTACTATTCTGTGCTGCTCCGGTACGAGATCACCACCCCAGGGATGTATTGCCAATTGGAGTAATCCCACCCCCTGTATACCCACCCATATGGCAATGGCGGCTCAAGGTCTTGACTTCAATCCAAGGAACCAAGACTACTTTGGTAAATGGTTGCATGGCTACAAGATGAACGTCCCTGATGACTACCAAATCAAGGACCTTAACGCTTTTTTCATAACCAATAGGGCGTCTATTCTCCAGAAAATAGCATGCGAAGTCACAGAGCTTGACGGAGTGAAGGTCACTTTGTCATTCGATGTTCACTTTTCAATGGGAGGCGATAACAATCGAGAAATGGATCACTTCTTTTGGAACGTCAACCCACTGATAGTAACACATCTCTATCAGCTGCGAGATGGGGACATCCTGGAAGGCATTGTGAATGGCTTTAAGGAAGAGATTGCCAGATGGCAGCACATGGGTTCTGGCTGGGTGATTGAGAAAATCAACACTGTCTACCTTGAGTTTGGGTTGTACCAACCACTACGAGGTGGCACATTTATCCCAACCCCATCAAAACTCAGGTCAAAGCAGGCTATCATCAATGTGAAGAACAATGACAACCAGTGTCTCCGCTGGGCACTGCGATCGGCATTGATCCCTGTAAATGTTAACACAAACAGAACAGGTAGTTATCCCGTTGATGATGGTCTAGACTTCACTGGAATCGATTTTCCAACACCATTGAGCCAGATATCCAAGGTTGAGCGCCAAAACAACCTTCCAATCAACCCTTATGGCTGGCAGAACAACCACACGGTTGTTATCAGAGTCAGTGAGCTAGAGGACCCCAATCTGCGAAGGATCAATCTGATGATGCTCACAGATATGCACACCTCGCATTACTGCTACATCAAGAGCATGAGCAGGCTCCTACACAGTGAGTACAACGTAGGGCGTCGTATGCATCACTGTGACAGGTGCCTCCAAGCCTTTTCTTCAGAACGGGTTCTCACTGACCATCTCTTCTACTGCAGGGGAGTCAAAGGCAGGCCGGTACGAGCTGAAATGCCAAAAGAAGGCGAAAACTTCCTTCACTTCCAGAACTTCCAGAACCAAATGAAGAAGCCTTGGGTTATCCATGCCGACTTCGAAAGCATAGTCGAAAAAGTCCACGGTTGCACACCAGACCCATCACAGAGCAGTACCACTGAAACATCCGTGCATAAACCCTGCGGGTTCTGCATGTTAGCCGTTCGCTCTGATGGAGAGACAAAGGGTCCTTATCTATACAGAGGAGAGAACTCGGTGTCACTCTTTCTTAACAGCCTTCAGCAGCTGGAAGGAGAAATCAGAGACGAGCTGCAACGCAAGGAGCCACTCTCCATGACAAGAGCGGACTGGGCAGATTTCAACAGTGCAACAGATTGCCACATCTGTGATAAGCCTCTCATCAAGGATAATTACAGGGATGCCATTGTGGGTTACAACCCAGACACCGGAGAATATTTGGGCTTTTTTCATCTGCACACCAACAAATGCTATCAAAAGGCATTCAAAATTTACATCCAGGGCGAGGATGGTGAATTGGAAGGGTTCCCATTTATCGGACCAAGAAACCAAAGGCAGGCCCCCCTGAGAATTCATTCGAGCAGACCGATTGTCTATTATGTGGAGAGCCCCTTATCCAAGACTCTGTTCGAGATGCAGTAAAAGATCATTGCCACATCACAGGCAAATATCGGGGTGCGGCTCACAATGCTTGCAACTTCAACTATTTCCGTACCAGCTCGAAAACGGAAATAATCCCAGTAATCTTTCACAACTTGAAGGGTTACGATGCGCACCACATCATGAGTGGTATTGCAGACGTGCATTCTGATTTGAAATGCATTCCCAACAACATGGAGAAGTACATATCCTTCTCCCTTGGCAAGCTGAGGTTCATTGACAGCTTGCAGTTCATGCAGTCAAGCCTAAGCGCCCTGGTTGAAGCAAACAAGCCAGAGTCCTTTACAATCACTGCAGACTTCGAGAAGAACCCTTTCAAATGCAATCTTATTTTACAAAAAGGTGTCTATCCATATGAGCACATGGACTCATGGACCCGCTTCGATGAGACAACACTACCACCGAAGGATGCCTTCTATAGTGAGCTCAAGAAGGAAGGCATCTCCGATAAAGACTACGACCATGCGCAAAAAGTGTGGGAGGCATTCGGTTGCAAGACACTCGGAGATTACCACGATCTCTACCTTTGCACAGACGTGCTTCTTCTGGCTGATGTTTTCGAGAACTTCCGAAAAACATGTCTGAACCACTACAAGCTTGACCCAGCACACTACTATACAAGCCCGGGCCTTTCTTGGGACGCCCTTCTCAAGTATACAGGCGTCAACCTGGAGCTGCTCACAGACGTCAACATGCACCTCTTTGTTGAAAGAGGCTTGCGAGGTGGTATATCCATGGAGAGCAGACGCCACTGCAAGGCCAACAATAAATATCTTCGCGACTACAACACCAACGAAGAGCCAAGCTACATCATGTACTACGACGCAAACAATCTCTACGGCTGGGCCATGAGTCAGCCTCTTCCAGTTGGCAAATTCGCATGGTGTCCTGTCTTTCCAACACTTAACCAGATCAGGAAGTGGAGGCCAAACAGAAAGATCGGTTACATCCTCGAGGTTGATCTTGAGTACCCAGAGGAGCTGCACGATGAGCACAATGCCTATCCTCTAGCCCCAGAAAAGCAGGTCGTCCCATAGGAATGGATGTCACCCTATCAAAGGGCCTTGGTAGAGGGGCAGCCAGAGGACAAGACACAGAAGCTGCTCCTTACTCGATAAACCCCGGTACGTGTTGCATTACAGAGCTCTCCAGCAGTACCTGGATCTTGGAATGAGGTTGAGGAAAATACACAAAATCCTCAAGTTCGAACAGAGAGCGTGGATGGAGCCATACATCTCCCTTAACACAGAGCTCAGGAAGAAGGCCACTTCAGACTTCGAGAAGAACTTCTTCAAACTCATGAACAACTCAGTCTTCGGTAAGACAATGGAGAACCTCAGAAATCGAATCGACATGAAGCTTGTCCGACCGAACGAGCAAGACAAGATGAGAAAGCTTATAGCAAGCCCTCTGTTTACTAGAGCAACAATCTTTGGAAACAACTTGGCTGGAGTTCAGATGCATAGGGATAAAATCTTATTCAACCGCCCAGTCTACACAGGCATGTGCATCCTTGATCTATCCAAAACACTGATGTATGACTTCTACTATAGTCATCTCAAGCTGAAGTATGGCCCGCGAGTAGACTTACTATACACAGACACAGACTCCCTACTACTAGAAATCAAGACGGATGATGTCTACAAAGACATGGAGAACCTTAGGGATGAATTATATGACACAAGCGACTATCCCAAGGACCACCACTTGCATAGTCAGCTTAACAAGAAGGTCATCGGCAAGATGAAGGACGAGTGCGCTGGTAAGCCAATCTCGGAAGCTGTGTGTCTTCGCTCGAAGATGTACTCCATCCTTGTGGATGGCGCTAAAAACATCAAGAAGGCAAAGGGCACCACCAAGGTTGTCACAAAGAAAGAGATCACCCACCAGAACTACAAGGACGCCCTCTTCGACCAGCGAACCTTCAAGCATGGGATGGACAGGATCCGAAGCAAAGGCCACCAGATCTTCGGTGAGCATATAACCAAGACAACACTTTCCCCCTTTGACTCCAAGCGCTGGATCAAGGATGATGGTGTCCACACGCTGGCATATGGACACAAAGACACGCGCTAGAGACCAGATGGTGGTAACTGAGTGCCAGGCGGCACAACCATTAGCTCCTCACGCACAAATGCTCGCTTGGGCCCATCGTAAAGGTAATACACCACTGGCTCATTCGGCTTGGTGACAACTCTCTCAACGTTATAGGCCTTTAATGACCAGATGGGATCAGTAGCACGCCTCCCACCACCTTCCAGCTCGCCGGGGTAGTACAAATATCTCACACTCACCCGGGGAGGGAGCTTTTTCTCATAGATCCCCACAGGCCTAGCATATGGTGTCGCAGGTTTGGAAGATATTGCTTTCTCTTTGATTGCATCCTTTGGTTTCTTGCCAGTCAATCTTGTCACTTCATTGTTCAAGGCCGAGACAACATCTTGCAGTCTTTTGACCCATGCAGTAGACTGGCCAGAAGGCATATTTATTTCAAAGGCATACTGATAACCAAACAGCCTTTCAGCCAGGGTGCGATTGAATCTTTCAACTATCGCTTGGTCTCTGTGGATATCAACCCGCCCTCGGCGAATGGTAGTTTTGTTGTTTTCCATGGTCTTAGTCACAGCCCCCATAAACTCTTTCCCAGGGTCAACTTGTAACAGTTGAGGCCACTTCAAAGCCCCCTTCCTATAAATCTTCTGAAATGCCCTTGAGACTTCTTCAGACTCTTTCGAAGTCAGGGGGCTCCGCAGCTTTGTATCGGCTAGCCACATCCACAAGGGTTAATGCGTATTTATAGACCTTTCTCCCATGAGAAAGTTTGTCATGGGGTAGGAAGAGAAGATCTGCTTGATGCACTGCATTGGGTGAGGAGATATCAAACTTTTGGCCGAGGGATATGGCGTGGCGCTGGGAGGTAAACTTGCCAAAGAGCCTGTTTGACGAGCCACGTTTTTGCGACATCATCAGAGACCTTGGCTGCTGCAGCTAGCTTTTTGACAGCGGCAAGACCTTTCCAGTAGCCTTTCGGACTGTAATAGATCTTTGAGAGTTTGGCCTCCATATACATATTATGCATTGAAAAGTTTAAAGCTCATTTGCTTCCTCCAGCATTTCCAAGAGATGATCATGGAAAGCTCTATCTTTTTGTAAAGCTTTGAAAGCGTTGTGTTTTTCCCAATGAGTAGCGTTTTCGTCGTTTAGAATCTTTTAATTTTTTTCAACCCTTTCCTCATAGAACTCCATCTCTTTTTCAATGCTTTCTTTGCCTATCTTGAGAGCAGTGTGTAAGTACATCCGGTTTTGTCTTTCCTCATCCAGCTGCTGGGAATATTCTTCCAGTAATATCCCGATACCTTTAAGCCAAAGCCAAGTGAGGCTTATAGCTCCGGTGATGCAGAGGGCTCCTTTGAATGCATAGCTTGGGGAATCCATGGTGGTATATATAAGATTTTAAATTTTTTTTTAAAAAAATTAAAGAAAGCGATAGGCCACATACCCACCCGCAAGCAGGGTGCCTCCAATAAACGCAAGTTCACCATTCTGTTGTTGTGGGCTGGGCTTGTAGAAGTCCGAGAACTGAGGCTCTTTGTAGTTTTTGATTTGTTTATCTGGTTGTGTTTGGTGCATCTGATTATACAAGGCCAGGGCTTGGTCGGTGGTTTGGAAGTTTCGGCTAGCTTGGTGTTTAATCCGATCGTTGGTTGCAATCCAGTCGAGGAGCTTGGTGCGGTCCTTCTGGTATTTGGCGTAAGCCGCTTGGTATTGTTCCAGGGCTTTGTCGTGACGAATTTTCTCATCCATTGCTGCCTTTCCGCTATCACCAGACAGATATTTCGCGAGATAGTTGCCGCCCGTGAAAGCGGCCGCATTGAGAACAGCGCCAAGTGCCATTATTGCAATCGAGGCCATTGTAGTCGTGTGTATACATATGGTTTTTACATGTTGTCTGGGAGGATTTTCTGGTCCTCGAGATATTTCTTCAGCGCGATGCTGCCAGCCATGACGGCTGTGAACTTGACATAGTTCATCAAGCTTGCACTGGGGTCGGCAGTGAAGTTTTCTTTGATGGTCTTTTTCCCAATCCAACCAATACCAGCGACAAGGCCAGTGATTGTTGCGGCGTCGAGGATAGACTTCACAAGCTTGTTGTCAGACATGGTTTGTGTGCAGTATACATATGTGTTTTTTTATTCCATTTTTATAATTCCTTGTCTTACCGGAATTCGAGATGGGGGTGGTGCAGCGGGTTTTAGTGATGTTGCTGGTGTTAGTGGTGTTGCTGGTGTGTTTGGTGTTGCTGGTGTATTTGGTGTGCGTCCAAGCTTTTGCATTATGGCTTCGCGTTGGTAGTACACACCCGCAGCAGAGACAATCAACCCTCCAAACCCCAGAATATAAAAGATTGAGTTGCTGTTGGTGTCACTTGTTGCGTCACCGGTGTCACTTGTTGAGGGTTGGTTTGCAGCACTGGTGCCACTTGTTGATGATTGGTTTACAGTCTTTTGTGCTTCGGCCTTTTTCTTTGCTTCACGGGCCAGGCGGTTGCGTTCTGCTAGCCTTTTGCCAGAAGCAACGCGGCCGGGGTTCTTTTCTGTTGCAGGCTTTGTTTTCGGGGTCTCAGAGGTAACACGGACAGGTGTTTGGGTTGGAGTTGGAGTTTGAGTTTCTTCAGGGATCGTCTCGAGTGGTGTGGCCATAGCGGTATATATGTAATTTTTATTTTTTGAAAATGTGACAAGTGTGCTGTCAGGTTCCAGCCAGGTTCCAGCCAGGTTCCTTCAAGGTTGCTGCGAGGTTGCTGCCAGATTAACACCAACTTCATCAAAGCCCTCAAGTGGATAGCCTTCACTGTCTCTGCTTGGATGTGTGGGTTGGGGTTCCAATTCTATCAAGTCAGGCTCTCGTTCAAGCTTGATGTGTTTTGTTGTGATGAGAGCAGCATTGGCAAACGCCAGCCATCGTCCGCATCGCATGGCAAGGGCCCCAGCAAGATTTGATAGCTCCTGGTTGATGATGTAGTCGTTCTTGAGTTCTTGCTGCAACTCCTTGACATCCTCAACCGGGATCACCATGCCAACGCTATTGGACTTAAACATGATAGCGGAATCAACTAGGGATTCGGTTGTCTTGTTGCCTATGTAGGCCTCGTACCTTTTGCAGTACTTGTCAACGTCCTTGTCTGACAGCCGCTTAACATGATCGTGTGTGAGCTGCACGCCGATAGCTTCTTTGGCCTTGCCAGTAGAAACAAGGATTGCCAGCTTCTCACGTTTGGCAGGAATGTCACTGGTACTGGCTATCCCTGTGGGAGGTGTGGTATCAGGGGTGGCCTCTAGCATCTGAAATACTTCGTTCAAAGCGGTTTGGTCTTCAGCTGCTTGTGCCATCAGCAAGGGTATGTATATTATGTGTTTGGTTTTTGTTTTTATTTTTCGATAATTCTCTTGATGTCGGGCAAAAGGGTTTCAAGCTCTCGTATAAGCCCCGCCATAGTGTCTGGCATAGAATTCAACCGCAATGGATATCTGTTGAGAAGCATGAGGCGCAGATCTTCCTCACCAGCGGCTTTGGTAATTTTGTTTTGCGCATCAAGTGTATGTTTGCGCAATTCATCCAAAAGCTGTGAAAGCACAGTGAGCTTGTGTAGGTTGGTTGGAGCATTCATAGCTATGTATATATGTGTGTATTATTTACATCTTGTACTCAATTCCGTACGGGTGCCTCAGAGAGAATACAAGGTGGGAGAACTTGCGGGATTTGAGCCTGGCAATAAGCTCTTTGTACTCCTCGTTGGAGAGCTCTCCGGCACGATCGCTGCGATATTATCACGATATGGCTTGGCAATGCTGGTGATCTGCTGGGTCAAGACCCACACGGATATGCCGTCATGCCTTACGCTGAACCCCAGATTGACAAGCTGGCTTGTGCGGCCTTTGACATCTTTGGAGGCGGCGCAGTCATCGAGTATGAATAAAGTGTTGGTGCATGTGAAAAAGAAGCTTGCCAACTTCAACCAGTCTTCGATCTCATGCTGTTGGCAGACAATCACGAAGATTCGCGGATCGCGGTCCACGAAGCCATCATATGTCTTGTTCTTGACAAATGTGGGGCAGAATAAAACGATGTAGTCAAAACAACCCCTAAAGGGGCCTCGCAGTTGGTTTAGAAGATACTGTGTCTTGCCAGAGTTAGTGGGGCCCACGATTAGTGCATTGAATGGCAGCTTTCTTGGGTCCATAACCAACACCTATATTAGTTGGTTTGCAAACAATTGGTTCGTGTGTTGGTGGGGAGGGTGAGCATTTCAGAAGTCTTTGTATTTCATTGTATGATAGTGTCCTGGTGGATGGCAGTGGAGTCGGTTTAGCATAGAAGTTGAGCTTGTTGCCTTGTTGCTTTGTGGCCATGGGGGCTGGTGGTATATATATATGTGTTTAGTATTGGATAGAATCAAGCTGCCCGCTCATGATGTTCATCTGTGAGTCTGAGATGGTAAAGATGTGGCAGTTTGCGGCTCCCGAGCCTCTGCCGTCTCGTTCGATCTCGAATTGCACGCCATCCTGTGAGTTGACGAGCCGTTGGCCGTTGCCGTGCAGGGCTGTGTCAGCCATGGACCGCAGGTCAATCCAGAGACCAAACTTGTTGCCTGTGAGATATTTGGTCAGGTTCATGTTAGGCCTGCCGCGCGTGTGTGGGTTAAAGTATCGGTATATTTCATTCCACATGTCAGTACCACTGATGCCCTCGTTGTAGACCCTGTTTGGAACACCGTTGACTGTGACCTTAACTTTGGTGATGTCGGGATTGAAATAGTGCTCAGAGTCCCTGACACCCGCTGTATAGGGATTGATGAACAGCAAGAGGATGCCCTTGAGAGACCGGCGCTGTGGGTTAACCCGAAGATTCATACGTGTGTCAACGCCTTTTGTGAAGGGATGCACCCGATCTCGCATTACGTGGTCATAGGCGAACGCCTTGCAATTAGTGTAAGTACTTGTTGCCTCGTCGGCCAGACTCTTACTTCTGATCGTCTCATACTCCAGCTGGAGGTTTTCCAACTTGTACACGAGCTTGCTTGTGTCTGAGCCCCGGACAACTTGGGATGCTGGCGCGAGGGTTAGTTCGAAGACCAGATCGTGGGCTTGTGCTTGAGGATATATAACACATGATCAGTTAAGATTTGGTGATCCAGTTTGATGCGGTACTTATTTTTATATATTGTCTCCAGCTTGATTTCCGCATCCACACCGGAGGACTTCTTGTCACCAGCACCAGAGCGAATCTTACACATATCCACACTCTGGATGCCCTCCATAATCATGTTGTCCCGCTCAACGGTCGATTTGAATAGGTCTTCGAAGATTTTGTAGATGTCGTACCCAACCGTGTCCTGGACGGTGGTGGCGGCAAACTTAACAACGAACCTGTCCACCAGGGCCCGAGAAACATTTTGCACGAGATAGTTGTTCGCGTGGCCCCCGGTTAGGTTGATGTTGAACACCAGTGCAAGTGAGCCGGACACAATGACATCGTGCTCGCCCAGCTTAGGCACCGAGACGTACAGTGTCTCGCCGGGATTGGCCTCAGATGGGTTGAATGTGATGCGCTTGACGGTTCGCTCCGCCTTCATGGCGCCCAGTGTCTTTTCACTGTGAGATGGAAGTAGATTCGGTTGCACAGCCATGGTATATATTTGTGTTTTTAAAATTTATATTTATATATCATCATGGCAGATGGCGGAGATGACTACGATGCAGCTGAGACAACTGAGACAGACCCTCTTATCACAGACAAAGGGGATGACGATGATGACGATAACAACCCATGGGAGCAATATAATATGACAGAAGAAGAATACTACAATGCATTGGCTCAGGGCCTCAAAAACACCGACACCGACACCACGCACCCCTTTGAACCAGGTGCTGCTTCCACACCGGCTGGCGAACAAGTGGCTATGGCCACAAGAACAAGGTTGCCTCAAGAACAAGGGCCAAACACTGCAGAAACCTCTTTCATTACAGGGGATACTCAAGGCCGGCAGGTGATAACCCTGGAGAACATAGCATTGAGAGAGGTTGAGGATGAGTTCCCAAATATGAACAAAGGTGAAAAATAAGCTGTTCTTCAGTACAGAGAGGTCGGTGCAGGCTTTGAAGTCATGGTGAAAATGGAAGGGGCAAAAAAACACACATGGTATAAGCTCTACACAAGATCGCGGGGGGGTGTCGGAAAGACTTTCAACACTTCTCTTCCAAAAGAGATCCAAATGGCTCTCGGAAAATCACTAGATGAAGACATTAATGAAACAAATGCTGCACTTGAAGCAAAACAAAAAGAACTTAAAGCAAAACAAAAGCAAAAACAACAATTAGAACAAAACATTCCTGATTCACAAAAACTTCACCGTGACATGGATGCCCTCAGAAATAGAATCAAAGAGGCTAATGACCAGATGCAAGAGATGGAAGATGCACATGGGCCACTGGATACGGAGGCAATACAAAGACTGAAAAATGAAAAGAAAGCTCTTGAATCTGAGCATAAAGCCAAACGAAATCAACTGGACAATGCGCAAACAGCTGCTCAACAAGCAGACAAACTACAAAAAGACATCGAGAAGCTCATGCTTGACAATAGGGGTTTAGAAAGACACTCAGAGGAACTTAGAGCAAAAAAGGACGCCATAAAACCACTGGACGAACTGAAACAGAACAAAGAAGAGCTTGAACGACAGAACGCTGAAGACAGGCGCGTCATAGAGGATGAGAACACGTCTCCCTCTGAAAGAGAAGCCGCGGAAGCCCGAGTTGCTGAGCGAGAAGAAGAGCTGGCAAGGCTCAATACAGAAATGGAGGTGCGGGAAAGACAAAGGCCCTTGCTAGAGAGGGTTAGAGACATCTTCAAGAAATACGGATGGACACTGCAAGCTGTTGTTCTGGCAGCTGGCATCACCATCAGCGCTGTGGTACTCGCCACCTTGAATGGCCTGGCAAGGGCCACCAAGGCTATTGGAAATGGGCTTAAAGAGCTTGGCAAAAAGGCAGCTGCCGCCTTGCCTGGCCTCATTGGCTCAATTGTGAGCTTCATCTTCAAAGCGGCTGGGTCGGTCATCTCCTTTCTGGGTGAACACGCTTGGCTGCTCATCCTTGCCGTGGTGGCCTTCCTTGTTGAAAGGATCACCAAGCGTGCGAAGTCTTGAGATTTGCGCTTTATCTAAACCAAACGATAACGCCTGCCAAAGCAAGCGAGCCCGCAGCAATGAGTGCCTTGTTTACGTGATGCGGCTCGATCTTGGTCTCTGGCGTTGTTTCTGGTGTGGGGTCTGGTGCGGGCGTTGGTGGTGTGCTGGTGGTTGGTTTTGGGCCTTTGGGCGCGATGCCCTGCGCTTGTGTAGCCTGTTTATGTATCGGGTTTGATGGGTGGCTGTTTGGTGGGTTAATCTTTGTTGGTCCACCGGCCATGAGATGTAAAGAGGCCTTTTTTGTGCCCAGATTAACATCATTGTTCACACCCAGCTTCATCCCTTGCGTTGCCTCCTTGAGATTGTTGTTATACCCGATTACGCTCTCTGTGTTGATAACCATGCGTGATGGCATGAGCCAGCTTCCGGGTGCTGTCGCAAAGTCTAGGCGCACTTTCGTTGCTTGGATGGCAAGCTGGTAACGCTGTACGCTCGTTGCGATGTCGTTCAGTATTATGGCCTCCTCTAGATGAGTGAGGAATACCCTCTGCGTTTCGAACGCCCGGCCTCCTCTTCCAATGATGCTGCTGCGGGTTTTGGCTTGTGAACCAAGAATGCAGTACACAAAGGCCTCGATTGATTGGTTCATACGCGCGAGCCCTGGCTGTGTTAGACCTCGTGCGTAATTTGGTACAAAGTGCTCGAACTGGGTGTCCGCCCCTTGATCGTTGCGGACGAAAGATATTCCATTGGCACGATAGTTGGGGTCGTTTCTGTCAGTCACGCGCTCATCATTGAATAGAGCTAGATCGGGATCGGGGTAGTTGTAATCGGTAGAAATGTTGCCACCTCCATATTCACCAATGTAGACATTCCCAAGACCGTGGTTCTTGCCGTATGTGAAACGGAAGTCAGAACTGGGGTCGATACCGAACTCTATGCAAATCTTCTTGTACGCGTCGATGTTGTACTTGTTGCCTTTCTGGTTGAATGGAGGGTCATTTGGCAAAGCACTCACGCTTTGTTCCCCACCCATCTTGTAGAGTATTCGCCTTGTTGTGAAATAAACGTGAAACCGGTAAAATGACCGGAGCTGGGGGGTTAAAGGATAGACTGGAGTTCTTATCGAATAGAATGTCACGCGAGATTCCACAGCCGGTTGTTGCACACCACAGTGTGAAGGATAGTTGTTGTGGCCAAAAACTCATATGTGGTCCGCCTAGCCACTTTCTTCCATATTTCGCGGTTGTGAATGAAATCTGTGTGTCCCTGAAGATATTTCTGTATTTCGTTGTGAAATAATCAGTTGGAGTGACATAAATCTTTTGCGCTTCGTCGTTCAAGATTGCACCAATCATCATATCCTTGTCTATTGTTGTAGAGAAATCGACAACTGGGATTGGCTTTTTTATATTTTGAGTCAACGATAGCTGATAGGGGAAACCCCCGTCTTGATGGAGATTAAGAGCGTCTTTCATGGCTTGAGTCCAATTTTTGTGGGCTATTTCTGTAATGAGAGCTAATGAGCCTTGTCCCTCTTTGTAAAGCACTTCCCCTGTTGCGGTTTTGTGATCATCACCAAACTCTACTTGCACTTCAAAGTGGGACATATCAGCATTAGGGAAACGCTTTTTGAAGTCTGATATCGCCTTGGCCTTGGCCGCGGCAGAGAGCTTTCCTGCTTCTGGTGTTCTCATCCAGGCTAATGGATCTGGGGGTGGCTTCACATGGCTATAGACGTTTGGGGTTGAATTAAAAGGGGGTGGGGGACCGTAGTTGTGGCCACCAATGTTTAGACCAAGATTTGAATTAGGATTAAATCCACCGGGCCGTCTGCCAAACATGATTGTATATTTATATATATTTAAAAATGTTATGTATATATATATGCGATGGTTTTGCTTACAATCGTCGCGTCTTCGAACCCTCACACGATCTACTTCGATCACTCGCTTCCAAAACCGAGTTACATCAGGCTCGTCTCTTGCTCGATTTTCAACTCGTGGCATAATTTGAAAGAAGAAGCAGTTATTACAACAACGACAGAACCTTCCCCTGGTTCATCACATAGCGCGACCTTACTTCAAGGCCATTACACTATTGATAGTTTAGCGAAAAACTTTGAAGACCTAAAAAAGACTAACAGACATTTAAGTCTATATCAACTGAGACAAACACACCACTCGGAGCCATGATCATTCAGAATAACAGTAATGTGAAGTTTAGTAACAATCTGGCAGAATTGCTTGGCATAAGACCTATATTGTTTCTAATAACTTTCGTCAAAGGATTAACGTCACCAAGCACTTACTTCATCCACTGTGATCTGGTCGATAAAAAACAAAACCTGCTCAATGGTAAGCCTTCCACAGTTTTGGCTAGGTTTGATGTTCGTGGAAAACCGTTTCAGAAAATTCTCTACGAAACAACACAACAGAACATCTTGCGTTACGTCTCTTCTGACGATTATGTAAATAGCATATCACTGTCAGTGAGGGATGAGAACAATGACCTCTTCAACTTCAATGGCATGCCTTTGGAATTTGAAATCGAGATAAATTAAAAAATCTTATTTATACACAACAGTGCAATGGTTATGCTAAGAATTTGCGCGCATTCGAATCCTTACACCATTTACTTTGATCAACCGCTTCTGAAGCCGAGCACCATCCGGCTTATCTGGTGCGCGATTCACAAATCGTGGCATAATTTGAAAACAGATGGAACAATAACATGGTTTACCACTGATGGAAATAAAACAGGAACTGTCTTGACAATACCCACAGGGAACTACGCCCCATTTAACTTTAGGAACCATATAAATCACGTATTCAGTAATCAACCGGTAAAATTAAACGTCCAAACCGATCAAGTCAATGCGATAATGATTATACACAAAAATTTTCCTAATGAGGTAGAATTAAATCCTGCTTTGTCTAAATTATTAGGCGTGGGTCTTAAATTACAGTCTGGGCCGACATACATTAAGAATTTACTGGCACCAGACTTCTATTACATTCACTGTGATCTTGTTGATAAAGAACAAAGCTTAGTTAATGGTAAGCCTTCGTCTGTTTTAGCAAAAATTCACATTAATGCTGAGTTCTCTCCCAACGATATAATTGAATATTGGCGAACAACAAAGCATGTCTTTATTAGGACAGCATCTAGCAATTTTGTACATAGTTTAACAGTTTCAATCAAAGATGAACACGGAAACCTCTTTGACTTCAACGGTTTACCTTTTAATCTTGACGTAGAAATAATTTAAAAATATATATATACCCTGCCATGAGTTCTGCCAATGTGCTTCCATCGGCTCCGAAATACAGCGAGACACAACCACTTTACCCTATGCGTGAGATCACTCAAATCAATGCAGAAGACTTCCGGCTAAAAAAGATCTCTGACTTGCTGAAGGAGTTGTCTGACGAAGCAGAGCACTACAGGCAAGTCGCAAAGAAATACAAACGGACTCAATCAATAGTTCATTACTCGGCGGTTGGACTTGGGTCGCTTTCTGTTGGGTTGTCATCAGGGGCCCTAGCCACTGCTTTGACCGGGTTCGGCATTGTTGCAAGCCCCGCACTTGCCGGCGTTGCGACCCTCTGTGGGCTGTCCTCAGTTGGCTTTACAGCCGCCAACAAGCGGTTAGAGCGGAAAGTGGCTAAACACGAGAATATCTACACACTGGCCAAGGCTAAACGCAACTCTGTCAATGAGCTAATCTCAAAGGCTCTGGAAGACAAGAGGATCAGTGATACAGAATTCACAATAATTACTCGTGAGGTGGAAAAATATCACGAACTCAAGACTGCAATTAGGGATGGTGTGAAGGCATCAAAAGACGTTGCCACTCAAACACAATCGCCAGACCTCGAGAAACTCAAAAACGAACTTCGCAAGGAAGTCAAACAAGAATTTCAAAAAAAGATAAATCTTCTCACCGCAGCATCCAAGTCCGATTTGAGAGATTAAATTCTGGATTTAACCTCTACATTTCGAAGAATAAATCATTTGCGCCCAATTGAATACACAACACGGCTGTGTACGACCATGGAGAAATTTGCTAAATATCTTGCTGATGTTCGACGCTTGGACACTAAAGGTGAATACAAAGCCAAACTCGATGAGCTTGATAAAGAACACAACTTTATCATCCTACGCTCACTCGACAACTACAACAAGGAAATACGGCGTTCAGGCCTGCCAGAACGCCTTCATCTCATCAAGGAGTGTCTTTCTCACGTGGCACAATACCACCACAACCTACTCCAACCTACCTACCTTTTGAATGAAAGGATAAATGCTTGTCAAAACTGTGAAGGCAAATTAAATCTCAGGATGTTTTCATCTGAACTTTGCTGTGAGAACTGCGGGCTCCTAGAGCCTCTGGATGGTGTGACCTTTGATTATAACGAGCTCTATGGCGGTGATTACAAAATTACCAAAAAAAGAAGGCCCACCAAACGCTACAACTTCAAAAACTATCTCAACAAACATCTGAAAATTTGTGAAACCTACGTCTGCTTGTCCTCCGAAGAAATACAAGGTGCAAATAATGCCTTCAACTCCATCGAAGAACATCTACCGGATAGAATCTCTATGCCATTTGTAGCCTACAAAATCTTAGACGGGATACTACTACTAAAAGGGCCAGAACGTGCTATCCTCAATTACTTCTGGCTACAAATTCCACAAAACTCAATGTGGAAACACGAGCAAAAATGGCAGATCGTGCTTGGAAAGATGAGTCACGTTGTGTAACATTGCGTTATACTTCGGTGTTCTCAAACCCCGCATAGAAACCTTCATGGGCACTTGGACCGTCATAATCTTCCTCGTCATCACTGCCGATGTCTGCAAACAGTAACGCCCTCTGTATATGTCTATAAGGCGGCATGCCAGGGCAAATGACTCGGTGTCTGCCCATGTCCACTTCTGGTGAGAAGAGTTCTTGGCATTTATCACATGTTTGTGAATTTAATGTAGGAAAATAGCAATCGTTTTGCCAGTGATAATGATTTTTTATTGAACAGCATACAGATTTCATCCTGCATTGATGAAGGGCCCTTGCAGCCAAGTCGCGCTGGTAACTCCTTTCAACCATGTCAAGGATGTAGTCTTTGATCATGTCTGGCAAGTAGTCCCAATGGGATTCACCAAAGGGCAGTTTCTCCATTGACTCAGTTTGGGTATAGGCTGGGGGTATGTTTTTTTCAATTGACTTCACTTTTAAGTTTAAGAAGGTTTCCAACATGGCACTGTCATCATCCAAATTGTTTGGAAAAGTTTTGGCAGGGCGGTTTGTTGTGTGCTTTTCTTTCTTGCCAAACAATCATGGAAACTGTTGACTGATTCCTGAATGTCTTCCAAGAAGTCCGGTTGTTTTGTCTCCCAGATTTCTGTTATATCGAGTAGCTTCCATACAAAGAAGGCCACCGGATAAAAAGTGTCTGGTTCCCATTCTCCACGGAAGAGTTCATTCTGACGCAACAAATTTTCAAACTCCCGCTTCTTAACATTCTGGTTGTAAACCACTCGTACCTGGGGAGGATAGAATTCAATCTCTCTTGATGAAATACCCCGCATTATCCTAGCAAACAATTCTGTTGACTGAACTGCACCAAGGTCAAGAAGTTTTCTTTGTTTTGGATGTAACGTTTTCTTGCTTGAAAGAATACAAACTCCCCATGCAAGAGGGAATGGTGTTTTGGTTCTGTGCACAGTCCCACCGTTAAATAATGCATTGTGTTTAAGATTTATTCCAAGCTGATTAAAAGAGCACATCCTGAAATATGCGTCTACAAACAAGCCTTTGGTTACACTCTCTCCACTTAGAGCTAGACCTGTTTGTATTTGATCCCGGTATTGTGCGGGGATTTTATTTGTTGCGATCTTTCTCTTGAAAGGACATTTGAACTCTAGCAAAGCAATTGTATTGTCTTTACATGGAAAGTATCCATCTGGGCTACAAGTGACTTTTCCATAGAGAGGGTGATCCTTTGCAAGATTGAGAGATATTGTGTGCCCGAAAACCTTGGTATTATGTTGCCACTCAAAGTATGCACGGACGAAGGGCTCGAAAAGAAACCCCCATGCGCAGGCAACGTTTTTACTCATATCGATGGAGTGCAACTTTTTGCGTGTAAGGCTTGTACGACTCTCATATGGTGAAGATCCTGTCAAGGCAGAGATCTCCGATGCGCCGATTGTATTTTGCCTTGCCTTAACCCATTCTTCGCTCTTTTGGATCAGGCCTGTTTCACGCGATTTCAGGAAGCCCTTGAAAGCTTGCACGTTTGCCATTGCCATGTGGGTGGGTATATACAAGTGGTGGGATTTCTCCAATTGGTAATACCTCCTGTGGTGGTGATCTCGTACCGGAGCAGCACAGAATAGTAGTATAGGGAGTTGGTCATCCGAGCTCAGTTGAGTCCATAAATAAGCGGTCCGAACGCAGTGAGGACCGCTTATTCATGGGACTCAACTGAGCTCGGATCACCAACTCCCTATACTACTCGGCCCATGTTGGCGTGGCACGTGTTTGTGCCGCACGTGTACATGGTTGTGTCGCACGTGTCCAGTGCTGTTTGCTGATTCCAGAGGGAATACTTTATATGCAGATTATTCACTTCTGTCATCGTTCATTTTTCCATAATCACGGTGAAAAAACAATACGCGTATTAAAAGACCGTAAACAAAGCTTCTTCAAAATACATAACGTCTGGTTCACTGTCTGGCGTTTCGTTTCGCTTCTAAAATGACTAAAATCGCAATTTTGACGGCTTCTTCCTTTATCGCGGATTTTAAACCTACATACACTCAGTGAAGTTAAGGGGTCAGCATAACGGGAAAGACATTCAGGTACAACGTTTTTGTTCTATTCTTGTATGGAGACGTTCAGTTAATTATAAACAGGCAGTCGGTTATTGAATTAACTCACAAGAATTTCACGCTCTGTAATTTAGCGCGTGAAATCTATGACTGTGAGCTTTTAGAGCGTATTAAAGACAGTAAAGTTAATCATCACGCTGTATGCACGTTTGATCAACTCTGCCCTAGTTTGGGCATACCTTTGGATTTTTCAGCCAAAATTTTGAGGGCTCCCTTTCTTCCGTTTTTGACAAAGCGGCTACAGCGCAGCCGACTCAACGGCGTGATACAGCGCCTTTTACGGCTATTTTACTTAAAGTGACATTATTTCTCTGTAAAAATCGATGAGCAACCAGGGTTAAACATATTTCAATCTTAAAAAACGTTCTCTGGTTAAAAATTATATGAAAAACTGAGCTTTCGGCTACCAGTCTGCAGCCTTTAATGAATGTTGAAAAAGGCGCGAATGTACAAATATATACAGCGAAAAGAACATGTGTGAAAAAATGACATAGTATGTGCGAAGAAAGGACAGAAAGTGACAAAAGAACGAAGAAAATGCTAATTAAAAATATTCATAAAATGCTAAAGAAATGTTCAATGTTTTAAAAGAATTGAATATTATCTAGGTAACGGTTTGGAATTATTCAGTCAGCGTCAGTTGTCTTGGCAGTATGCCATGACTCGAGGGTTTTCCGCACGCGATAGTCGCCATTATCAATAACAAGTGCATTTTAAAAGTCAATAGAATCCTTTAGAACAGTTATTGACATTCCTGATGTGTTCTTTTTTCGAGTTAGAAAACATCTTCCCGTTTCACCGATGTAATTCCACTCATTACAAGGGATCCGGATAAACTTTTTTTTTTTTTTTGGGGGGGGGGGGGGGGGGGGGGGGGGGGGGGGGGGGGGGGGGGGGGGGGGGGGGGGGGGGGGGGGGGGGGGGGGGGGGGGGGGGGGGGGTGGGGGGGGGTGGGAATTACATCGGTAACCATCGCGTGCAGAAAACCCTCGAGTCATGGCATACTGCCAAGTAGGCTCTTGCCGATTGTGCTAGCATAATTTTTGGCATAATCTGAGGAATTGAGCATAATTTTTGCCCTTTTTCCAAAAGTAACACTGCTAGCATAATCCGTATATTTTCTTGTCTTAATAGCACAATTTTAGAATAATTCAAGAAAACGAAGATCTCAGCTACTAAAAACGATAGATTACTATTAACAGTTGCTTCCACTCCTATTTTTCGATTTTTTTTTACTTGTGTTGAGATACCGCGGGAGTTCGATGAAACGGAACCGGAAGTCTGTGTCTCGGTCCCAGACTCCTTAGTCTTTCTCCCACGACTCCCAGTGCTCGTTTCAAAATGGCGGCCGCCACGCCAAACCAGTCAAGTGCAGTGAACTTACATCCAGATAGTTTACAAGGTAGCGAGAACAGAGAGGATAGCTGGATAGCAGATTTATTCGCCGTATAGGCCCAACCACCGGATAAAGTTACCCAGGTTTTGAACAACCGGGCCCAGAACGTCTGGCCAGGGTTAATAAAATACATTTTCAAACTTGTCTTGTGAGTTGTGAAGTTTGTGCACAGAATAATTTTTTAAAAAAGTAGCATAATTTTGAAAAGCGAGCATAATTTGAGCATAATTTGGGCAAAAAAACGAGCACTGCCACTAGCATAATATGCCACTTTTACTAGCACAATCGGCAAATGCCTACTGCCAAGACAACTGACGCTGATAATAGACATAATAATTCCAAACCGTTACCTAGACAATATTCGATAGAGGTTTTGCACGACAGCCATGTTGCATGGCAGGAACAATGAAAATGTTTTGCATTAGAAAGAACATTCTTTCCCATAGGGAAAAGAATCTATTGTTCCTGCCATGCAACATGGCTGCCGTGCAAAACCTCTATAGGCCTATATCACGCCCGCCATTTTGTATAAAAACGAAAGATTTACGCCACCCAGCCTCGCAGTGAAAAAGTTTAAAACGAGGGCGGGCAAAAACAAGGCATTTTATTCTCCGGGGAGTCAACATGGCCGCCGCGTGATAAAGGCCTATTCTTTTAAAACATTGAACATTTCTTTAGCATTTTATGAATGTTTTTAATTAGCATTTTCTTCGTTCTTTTGTCACTTTCTTCGTACATACTTATTATGTCATTTTTTCACACATTTTTTTTTCGCTGTATATATTTTTACATTCGCGCCTTTTTCATCATTCGTTAAAGGCTGCAGACTGGTAGCCGAAAGCTCAGTTTTTTAAATAATTTTTAACCAGAGAACGTTTTTTAAGATTTTAATATTATTTCCTGTCTGGTTCAGTCGTGTAGGGAATGCCACATCTTACGGATCACTCGTTAAAAATACCCAGTTGTTCACAATTATACCACGCATGGAAAAGCCCTCGAAAGTGTAGACCTTGCAAAGTACCTAGGAGTTACACTTACCACAGACCTCAACTGGAATCGCCACATTACAAATATCACCAACAACGGTAACCAAACACTTGGCTTCCTGAACCTCCGAATCAACTCCCCTTTTCTTAAAACTATGGCTTACAGGGGTTTGGTTCGCCCAGTTGTGGAATATTCATCCACGGTTTGGGATCCCCACACCAAAGAAAACATTAAAAAAGTAGAAATGGTGCAGAGAGGAGCAGCGTGTTTTGTCTTAAATCGGTATCACAATACTTCTAGCTTTACCGAAATCATCGAAGATCTGCGGTGGGACACTCTTGAAACAAGAAGGAAAAAGAATAGACTGGCCATCTTCTATAAAACCCACAATGGCCTAATTGGGATCAACAAGGAGCAATATCTCACACCATTGGATCGCCAAAGTCGTCATGTTAATGAATAAGCATATAGAGTATCATTTTTACAGACAGATTATTATAGAGTCATTATAAGTTTTCATACTTTCCTCGCACTATAAAGAAATGGAATGTTCTGCCTTCCAGGGTTGTTCGGGCCCCCGTCCACGACGGTGTTCTTGGCAAACCTCAATGAAGCTGCTGACACTGACTACTGACTCTTAATTACTAATTACAATGATTGTATTTTTTTCTTTAAAGAGACCGCTGACAAATTGCAATAATCATCTGATTAGATGGAGGCAATTAAAGGGAGATAGATAGATAACTTTTTAGTCAGCCAAATCCTCGTGAGAGGGCCCCTTTAAAAAATGAAATTAAGTTTCTTTTTTCCTGTTTTGAGCTTTGGCAGTCTTGGCATTAAATTTATGATGCTGACGACATAATATTTTTCTTTATCTTCATGCAACAGGTGAATCAGTAAACAACTGCATCGTACCTGTACGCAATAGCTGAACAGAGTCGAACGTAGACCCTGCACAAACACAAGCTTTAAGGAGAAGATGGATACCACAATAACAACAACATTGCTATTCAGTACAACACAATCGGTCGCCAATGATCAGGATTCGGTTCGCAAGCCCGACCAGACGGGTTTTATAGCGTATGTTGTCGTCATGACGGTGATAGTAGCGGTTGGACTTATCGGCAATATTCTCACAATTTTTGTCTTACGCTGCCGAGAACACAAAAACAAAGTCATTACGCCGTTAATGATCAACCTCGCGCTTGCTGATGTTATTATTCTCGTTTTTGGTTATCCAGTGATCGTTGTGTCTAACTTCACCGATCATAACGTCCTCGAAAATCACTCGCTGTGTGTATGGTCAGGATTCATAAACGGTTCCGTGGGGATTACGTCTATCGCCAACTTGACAGTGATGAGCTTTGTGATGCTCAACAGCTTCAACAAAGTCGGGAAACCAAAAAGAGTTCCCACGAAAAAAATGGTTGGCATGATTATTTTCACGTGGTTGTACGGAGTGGTCGCCATGTTTCCTCCGTTAGTAGGCTGGAACAAGTTCGTGCCCGGGACTTCTGGGATCAGCTGCGGCCCAAACTGGCTGCCTGAAACAAAGGCAGTACTGGGTTACAACGTGCTACTGGTTTTTGTTGGCTTTGTTCTTCCGCTGACTACCATTTTGGTTTGTTATTACAGGATTTACAGGTTAGTGATACATATATTCACCGAATTTTCTCCGACCTAACTCTCCTAATGGCAAAATACAGAGGCACCCAACGAGGATCGCAATGTTTAGGACAATGCTTGGAATGTAGACTTCGAGCAGTCCCTCTTTCCCAGCTTAGTCCGTCGAGCGAGAAACGAAAAAACATTAGTGAGCGGAGAATAGCAGGCGAGACGAGCGCGCCCTCGTCGCGCCCCCAGTTTTCGCGCGGCCATTTTCCGCTCATCAATAATACGCGCATGCGTAATTAACGGGTTATCGGTAACGGTAATGAGTCACTCGCTCACTCACTCGCTCCTTCCATCAGCTGTAAACTTAGTGACGTAATGCTTTGTTACGAATGCGTTTCGTAACAAGAACAGCGTGAATTCAGCGATAACAATAACTAATTTGTTGTAAACGAATATAAACAACAATAAGCTTAAAGATGTTTTGCATTTGGAGTCTTTAATGCAAAATCGAGACACGCGTTCTGATGCGTTTCTACCTTTAAATAACAAAATTTAGTCTTAAATTGATCATGTGTTTCTCCATGGCCTCGTCGGCTAAGGCGCCGGATTTATACTCGGGAGGCCCCGGTTCAATTCACGCAAGTTACTCTTCTTTTTATTTTTCCTCGAACTGGACATTATGAAAGGGATTTCTTTTTTTTTGCGTTCGTCAAAAATCCTTACGGTTATAATTTTTTTAAAAATTTATCAAACCGTGTCAGTGTGAAAACATAAGCTTACCGAAATATTGTGTTGCGTGTTAGCATTTCTTATTCACGGGTTGGCTCTTAGGAGCCTTTGATTCGTTTCTCGCTCAAAGAGGGACTGCTCGTTGCCTACCTGGAATGGTGTTGTACTGTTTTTCCATGTCATTTTAGTGCCTTTAAAGGGAAACTATGTGAAAGCTAATATAGTTTGATCTTTTCGGTTCTGTCAGCGGCAGAACATTGCTAGGAAAGGAATCTTAAAGCCGTATTTACCAGCTGATCCCTCCTTTCCGAAAATTCTAAGTAGTAGATAAAATATGAGCGGGAGATCTGTATGGGCGTTTACAATGGTGAGCCGAAGGCGAGCCATTGGGAAGCCCATACAGATCTTACGCGAATATTTTATCGTACTAGTGAAATAAAACAATGTGTAGAGATCTGTATGAAAAGTTAATGAATACTAATTAGCTGAGCGCAGGTGTTTGTATCAAAAGTTAATTCTACTGTTTAATAATTCATCAACTCAGTTGATTTGTATTGGGGTTTACAAAGGTATACATGTGACTCAAATACTGCCTATTTATTGGTCAAAACTGTTATGAATTATTAATGAATTTTACAACTGACCTTATAGTTTTGCACGTTAATGTTTCCCAAGTGTGAACAAGTGTGAAGAATTAACTTTTGAAAGCGTGGTGTCAAGATGTTAGCGTGTTGGTCTTGAAATTAAAATTTCCTTAAAAGAGACAGTAGGTCTGCACCTCTTCGGAACCTCTATTTTCATTGGACCTGGATAAGGTGCACCTCTCTTGTTTTTAGGGCTAGGGTCCATTGTTGTGTTGTTTGTTCTATTGTTTTCTTAGCCAATCCTGTGAGGCGTTACAAAAGGTGCAGGTCTGCCCGAAAGAGAAACTGTTTTCTAAATGACGTCATATTTTAAGGTGGCTCCATATAGTTATTGACCAGTCTTCCAAATAAAATATACACGATCTTATTGCTGTCTTTCGGGAGATTTGTTTTGCGATATACTAGGCATAATATACACATACATGTAGCTTAGGCTTTCTCGTTTACGGAGATGTCTAATTTAGCAGTCTTGTCTCGTTACCATGGCAACCAATGATTGAGTTGTTAAGCTTGTTATTAAAGGCTAGCAAACCTCTCAACGGATTTTCTCGGTTTTTACAAGGTAAATATTTACGATTTTTGGTGAAACAGAAGAAACATTCAGTAAATCTAATCTAACAAAGCCATAAAAAAATCGGTACATAATTTATGGCAATTTACTCACTTTTCATTTTTTACGTTTATTGGGTTTGTGTATGTACAAAAGTTTTGTCTTTTTTGTCATCGAGAACCAAGAAAGTCCTACGAATTTGTAAATTTTTATAAAAAATTACCGTGTGGAATGCGCGCAATAAACGTTTTAGTTACCGTAAAAAGCTGTTTATTTTCGTGACGTCAGCAAAATAAAACAAACGCGTGCTCGCGCCATTTTCGTGCCCATGCCTCGCGCACCAAAAAACTATATAGAGCCACCTTAAGTAAAAGTTCTCTGTTCTCCTAGGGATGTGATTAGTTACAGCTTGACTAGTTACATTATGGGAAAGCCCATACAATGGGAAGGTATAGGGGAATATCATAGTTGGTTACGTCATAAACTTTGTTTCATCAGCATAGGAATTTACGTAGAGCGGAAGGCACCGTGCTAAAAACGAATTGAGAAATTAGTGGGTGGCAAAAGCGCTAATGAACCATATGTTCTTTGTAAAATTTTGAGTCTTTAAAAACAGCATTGCACAAAAAGTATCTGGTATATCGGGCTCAAAATTCTAGAGAAACCTAATTGTGCTATACATTTTCAATTTTCGGAGTTGATTTTTTGTAGCTTGATTAGCGAATGGGGTGGATATGTCAATGAGGCAATGATTGTAAACAAAGGCTCTCCTATTTGTGATGCAGCCTTTGGAAATTCTTTTCTTTGACACTGCAGGTTTGCTAAAACACACCAACCCGAGTCAGGAAACGCTTCAATCCAAGCCAGCAGAAAAAGGTCCAAAATGAAACTCGTGCGTATGATCGCCATGGCGATCGCCGCTTTCGTCCTAAGCTGGTCGCCATATTGTTTCGTAAGCATTATAGCTACTATCCGAGGGTAGTACCGTGTTATCCCCCGGTGAGGCGGAAGTCCCGGAATTGTTGGCCAAGGCCTCGGTCATCTACAATCCGATCGTTTACACCATCACGAATAACAGGTTCCGCCTAACCCTTTGGAACACTATCCACCGCTGTCTAACTTGTTCCTCAGTGGAAGTTATCCCGATCATGAGATATTCCTCCTCAGAAGAACAAAATAACCATTCTTTAAAAAGAGGGACAAATTTTAAGGAAAGTAACAAGTGATGCAGGACTCTTTAATCAAAAGATCTGTTCACCACGCTATGTGCATGGAACTCACCTCGAAAGACATTTCATGAAAATATACCGATTATTCAAAGCGATCATTCCCGATTGGCTGTGGAAAGTAACCATGTCTACGTTTAATTTAGTGGATTTGCAAGACAAAGTAATAAAAAAAATAAAGTAGTACACTGGGACTGCGATTCATTTCATTCTCTTAATCCAGTCGCAGTTCATATGAATTTATTCTAATACATATCATTAAAATCTAGCTGAATTTTTAAAAACCATGTCGCCCTAAGAAAGCGTCTGTGAGTGTGTTTGGCCTTGTTTTTTTTTGTCGCTCAAAAACTATCCCTTAACCCCACAATATAAAAACAGAAGACTGTTGCTAGTCATTTTTTCTCTCGCTCTCGCTCCCTTTTCCTCTTCTCTCTCTCTCCTGTGTGATTTTTGGGCTGATCGGGGTCATAAAAACCCTTGTTTGGGCTAGTTGTACATGTAGTGAAATTGCTGTAATTTTTGTTGACTATGTTTTCAAAAATTCAGCTATAAATACTTGTTTAAAAATGACCTAATAAATGAAGGAGGCACTGGGTTATTTTTAAATAGCTTTAGTTTTTCTATATCTTAACGCACGAGGAAATAAATGGAAAACATTTGTAAATCTCCGGAACAACTGTAGTTTAAAGTACGTTTTTGGACATTTGTCATTATTACACTGAGTGGCCAACTTAAAACTAAAAGGTTTTAAATGAATTCGTTCAGGAGTGGCCCACAATATGATCAAAACAATTTGCATAGTGAAGCATTGCAGCTGACACCTAAATCGAGAAAAACGCAATGATAACACAGGGCAATTATGAAGACATGAAGGATAGTTCTAACTTTTGAGTCTGTGGACTAGCCTGCTAGCAGGCTCACTTGTTTGGGGTATCGCGCGAGTATCTTGGCGGCGAAGCCACCAAAGCGAGCCGGCGAAGCCGGCGAGAAGAGTCGCTTTGGCGGCTTCGCCGCCAAGATACTCGCGCGATACCCCATATAAGTGAGCTTGCTCGCAGGCTATCTGTGGACAAAATCCTATGATCTGATAATTCAAATGAAACCCAGTCTTGAGCAGTACTTTTTTATAATACCATTTGTTTTCAGTTTGGATTTTGTATTTTTCTTGAATTTTGACATTTGGCCGATCAATGTAATGTAAGAAAATGAATGGAGGTTTAACTGATCACGATAAATTATCTAAGGCTTTCTGTTACGTCAGCGGATTTTATCGACAATAATAACAATAATCTTCAACCTGTACTGAGAATGCCAACGTCATAATAAAGTAGTTTACAGCTGGGTCCTCAATGAAAAACTTCCGACCTTCAGGAGATATTCTTTGCACGAAAGCGCGTGAGAAAATTATCTGGTACACAGCTAGAATGAATTCGTATAAAAAATTAATTGATAAAGTTGATAAATGACCGAGGAATTAACAATGACTTAAGGAAATGAATAAAACTTCTTTATAGCATATAAAAAACGTTTTTCAGTTATTTCAAATTGAAGGCAGTAAATTAAAAATGTTCGTTTTAAAATCTCTTAATTCTTTAAAGCTCGCTATACAATATGATAGTCGAAATGATTTGCATAGCGAAGTAGATAAAAATTCAGGTTGGAGACTGACTCACACTCAACTACAATATGGCTAACGTTTCGGATTCAAATGTTATAAACATCACTAGCATGTTTTTTAATGGCACCGTGGAAGGCGACAAATCAAACGTTCCGCTCGATGCCAGTTTGTTCTTATCCGTACTCATTAACAGTATCATTTGTCCTCTCACAGTTCTACTCAACGTGTTGGTGATAATGGCGGTGAAAAGAAGACCAAGACTCCAGAGCAACGCCAATATCTTGCTGGCCTGTTTGGCGGCTACGGACGCATTCACTGGTCTTATTGTACAGCCATCCTTTGTTCTGTGGAAAACACTCCAGCTACTTGACACGGACACTGACCAAGATACGGTTGAAACTTTACACAACTTTTTTTTTCGCTGCGTAACTGTTTACTCGTTGCTTCATCTGATGTTAGTGACTTGTGAATGGCTTATAGCGATCCGGTTTACTGCACATTACCCTTACATTGTTATAAAGCGAAACATTAAGGTGGCGGTGACCGTATTTTAGATCTTCTCCATGTCTTATGTCACGTTCAGTGACGTGTCCATAAAAATAAATAGGGCACTATTTAGACCAATAGTACACTTGCTACCATCTATTATTTTCATTTCGTTTGTGATTTTTAATGTGTCTGCTTACTTTATTTTGTATCGCGAAACACTTCGCCACCGAAAGATGATTAAATCTCAACAGCTACCTCAAGAAGAAGTACAGAGATTTGCTAAGGAGAACAAAGCGCTCAAAACAACCGTGTTAGTTGTCAGTGCTGTCGCTTTTGGTTTTCTACCTATCGCTTTTCATATTTTGTTATCGATTGTATTTCGGCTGAACGTTAGCACCGAATCAACCAAAGTATGGATCCGGACGTTTGTTATGTTAAACTCCTTTTACAATCCGCTGATTTACTGTTGGCGACAGAAAGAGATGAGGCGATTTGTTTTTCGACTTTCGTCTCCAGCTGTGGAACCGTCAGTCTCCGATTGAAAATCTCACTTTAGTTTAATGCTTATTGTATTTCTGTTCAACAAAAAGAAATAATTAAAACAACAACGAGATAACAGTGAATGAACAGTGAATGGTTTTCTAGATTGTATAACGGCCGGTGCGAGGTCCCCGAGGGGAGGGGTACGGGGGGGGGGGGGGGGGGGGGGGGACTTCCATATCAAAGCGACGGGGATGATCGTTGTACCTGTTGGGGATTATAATTCGTAGTTTGGTACCACTAAGGGCGTTGAAATCGAAATTGACCATTCCCAGAGTTATTTTGAAACCTTTTTTATTTTTTAGATTTTCATTGATACCAAGTAGGTAAATAATAGGCTCCAGGCTCTGGTTGTTCAAAAGAGGAGGACAGCGCTATCCACCGGATAACTCTCTGTCCAGCGCATAACTCAATAAAACAATTGAAGGATTTTGCTAATACTTATCCACTGGATAGCGCTTTCCACCTTTTGAACAACCGGGGCCTGCTGTTTGTTGTATTAAGCCAGAAAAATTTGCTGACAGGAGAACCCGGTTCAGAAAGAATTGGTACTTCTTAGGGTTAAAAATCAAAACGAGCTTCTGGTACCATTTAGGGTTCCATTCAAAATTTCCGACGGTCATCTTATGTAGGAGTGCCAATCAATGCGGGAGCAATGCGAGGTGATGTTTGTCACTTCGGATTTCAGAACTGAAGAAGCGGAGATGTAAAGAGTTTCTTAAACTGGTAAAACAAATTATATTTTTCGATCGGAATTTATGTTGATATCAATCTGTGATTGACTTTTGCTTTGTGTTCTTGTTAGTTTTGGAGAATTGTTTATAAAACGTGCTCAAGTTCAATCGTTTCATGATTTCTTTTATCGAAGACAGCTCGGCCTCGATGCGCTATAAATGGTTCGCGTTTTGATTTAAAAAATAAACTTATGGAGATTTGAATAAAATTTTTCGAAAGAAGATTGTGTTGTCCATTTTTATGTGTTTGTTTATTCATTACATAGGTTGAAAAGCGATTTTATGTAAACAAAACAAGACTTGGATTTTATAGTTCTATCTTCACTCGCGTGGCCTTATGCAAATATGTTCGTGTATTTTTTGCAATCTTGATTTCCAAATCAGTTTCTCGGGCAATTTTTGATGAGCAAGGGCCTGGTCGCACTACAGTCAAAAACAAAAATTAACCCGTGCAAAATGACATAAAAACAAAAACATTCAACAAAAAGCGTGTCCCACCGGAGCGGTTTCTTTTGTTTTTCTCGATTTTTGCACGGGCTAATATTTGTTTTTGACTGTAGTGCGACCAGGCCCTAAATATAGGATAATGCCCTCGCTCCGAGGCCTTCTTAAAAATAATGACCGAGCGCGTAGCGATTTAATGCACCTTTCCATTGTTTTAGAACAAGGGAAGCCAAGAATAACTTGAATGGTTTGCTAATTAAAGAGTCGAGAAACACTGTATGAAATCCCGTTAGGATTTGCAGCCCTCATGTATTACAATTTGAATATCTGCCTTTTCTCAAGGGGTTTAGTGTTTGTAGGCTTTTCTTTCAGTTCAGTGAGTTCCATCCATAACGCTTTAGTCGATATTGCTTTTACTGCCCATATGTCCAGTTATTTGGAAAAACGTTCATTCGAGATGATGAGCGATGGTTTAGATGATTTGTTGTCGCAGGCGGTGGATGAATGCGAAAAAGAAGAGGTAGTTTTAGACGATGGACTCGATGAAATTCTTTCCCAGAGTCTTGATATGTTTGAGCAGAAGAGTTGTGAAGACGACGCTATCGATATTACCGACATGTTTGAGGTTGGCGGGCCTAGTTTGGTGATGGGAAGGTGCTTTCCAACTGCAAAAGGTAACAGTTCGGAACATCTTTTTGTATGCCATACTGTTACTGGGCATCGGTCGGAAGCTCTTCAAAGTTACAAACGGGAAACAAATGAACAACTAGTTAAAGTTTCAAAAATAGTGCAAGGCCAGTTCAGTGAAACCACAACCAGAGAAAATGTTGCTGCTACGCAGATTCTAAATGCTTTGGGGTCAATTACTTTGAATATTTCAGGTGGAAATTGTAATATTACCATTAACAATAGCTAGAAAAAGTTTGTAATTGCTAAGTTATAATTGACAAATGCAAGAACTTTTGTAAACTAAGTGACAGAAATAATAAAGGCTCTTCAATTTTGGTTGTCCTAAAAATTATTGTGAAGTAGAATCGAGCAGGTCATTATTGCGATCAGGTCATTATTTTTAATAATGACCTCATGTTCCACATCACTGACCACAATAATGACCTGCTCGGTTCTAAAACAATGAGAAGAATCATGGTTATTAAAAATAAGAACCTATTCAAAACAATGAAAAGCTGCATTAAGACGCTTTGCACTTTATCATTTGCCACCGCCACCAGCTTTCGTCTTTCCCTGTGTGTCAGCTTGCCGAGTTCTTTCAAGCTCCAGTTATGGCTGAACCGGTTTTGCCTCCTCCTCCTGGCCCTGTTCCAGCGGACAACCCGGTTGCTGCAGAAGCGGTGGTTCCGCCCGCTGAGCCCGCCGAACCTGTGGAAGAAATTGAGGTAATTGTTTTGGTCTTAACTGGTGTTTTAGGCAATGTGCTTCGTTTTCTTGCCGGCGTTTTCGGCGTCCTGCACGCTTAGTTTTCTTGTTTGCGTTAGTTTTGTTTCTCTGCGTTTCGTTGCCTGTTTCGTTGCTAAAATTGTAGGCTTTTGATTAATTAACGGAATATTTATTTTGCAAACTCTAATGCATTAAAGCGCCCCGCCATCAGATCTGGTCAAAGGATGTTGCTACACTATTCATCTCCGCCCGCCGCCATTTTGAGCTGTCGAAAGTTGGTAGGGAAAATGCCCCATCTGCCCCACCGGTAGCGCCGCCCCTGCAATTACAAGCTCACTCACTGGGAGAACGCAGACGGCTTCTACTGTAAGTACCGCTAAGGAATGCTAGGAAAATTTCCTAGCATTCCTTACATACCTCAACTTAAGACGCACCATGTTTCTTCCCCTTTGAGACCGCAAGGTGTCATAATCTGTTTCAATGTCACGGAGCATGTAATTAAATCGGAAACAAACCAGAAAACGCCAAGTGAATATAATCTGAACTAAAATGTACAAACGTGTAGTGAAATTAGATCAAATTTTAGAAACAGTGTAATCTGTGGAGTAATTTTGATAAACTAGATGGCAGACTCCGCTGGGTGACAAAAGGCATTGTTGGAGTGCTAACTTCTCTCTGTGAATCTAAATTCTGAGAGGGCTTTAGATCTATCAACCAGATTAACTTGATAGCCTCGTACACGCGAAGAGTGATCTGAATTTCTAATATTTTCCTCAATTTTTTTTTAAGAATGAATGAATGCTTCGCCTTTACTAAAACTGATAAAACCTTTCCTGACGCCTGGAGCGTGGCATGCTGCCGGCAGGAATAGAAATGTGTGTTTTGAAATGCGCGCAAATGTCAAATAAAGTAAAAATCTCTCGCCTTTAAAGCTAGTATACAAGATCGCTTCACATGGGAGCAACTGATGAGGTTCACCAAAGAACGGAAACTTGAGTCTTGAGTATTTTTAAGCTCATTTGCGCGCATATAAAAATGTAAGCCGGCAGTCAGAAATCACTGGAATTATATTGCCTGGAATTATATTGCTGACATTGTATATTTATGTAACTGCATGGCAACATTATTTATATGGTAACAAAGAAAGAAAAAAATTATATTTTAAGCTTGGTCGTGAGAAATAAGAAAGATGTAATGTCCACAGGAGGCGACTTTCGCGCTCGCGTAATCAGCCGCTCGACTATCCATGAAATATGTTCTTTTTGCGGTTTTACCGCTCAGTCTTAGCGCTACCGCCAGAACAATAATCTCGCAAGCTAAACAGGCTTATTTAAGTTTAATCACACTCCTTTCGTTGTGGTCTTCAGTGGCTTACGAATCACTGACAAATTCCAGAAAATTCAGGGCCAAATTTCTAGGGAAGGAAAGGCGGTGCCCGCGAGGTTCTCGCGCGCGCGTTTACAAAAATTATCGCTTGTTGCGTCAACAATCAAGCCTTCTCTCCTTTGTTACAAAGACAGCTTTGCTCCCCATGAGACGTTCAAGATTCATAAATTAAAAACCTTTAACTCACAAATATTGACAAGTTCATTGACAAGATCAACTATGCACAAAAGTATTTCCCGATGAAACCTTTCCTGACGCTTGGAGCGTGGCCGGTATTAAACTATGTGCATAAACGTCTTAATCGCTTGAGATGCGCGCGAAATACAAAAATTGAGTCTTAGTTAATTTTTGTGCCTTTAGAGCTAGTGGTGTCTTCGAGGCCGCTTCACATGGGAGAAAACACCAAAGAACCGAAACTCAAGTCTTGCTTAAATAATATATCAAAAATCACTTGCATCCGCCGTTCTCTACAAAACTGCAGTCATGATGGAGACTCAAATAATTCATGCTGGATGCAATACATGTACCGCCATACGTGTAACAACGAAAGTACTGCTTAATGTTCTTGCAGGACGGCCCTAAAAATATCGTTCCTTCAGGAGCGATGAAATTCGGAAAAGTTTGCGTTATTTCAGAAGAGAGGGAAGAGGTCGCCTACGTGTAGCCGTACCATCCCCCCGAGAAAAAACGTTTTTTCTCTGGGGGATGGTACGGCTACACGTAGGCTAGGGTAGAGGGAGGGAAGCGTGACAGTATTCTAAGCCAATCACTGAGCGAGTTTGAGCTGGACAGCTCACTACTCAACTACATGACGTGGTTTTTACAAAAAAAAAAGCTGATCCCGAAGTTTGAAGTTCCTGTCGACCCAAACGATGTTTTGGCGTTTGTATAATGGAAGACAGCAACAGTGGATGAATGTCAAGCGATAAAGAATCTGTTATTGATCAGTTCTAGCGAAGAATCGAAGTAATTGACTTTGAGAGTTGAGCGGTGTTGAACAATTGGTCGAGTGTACATGTGAACATACGGCCGGTCATAGTCTCTGTCATACTGTAAGGTAACCCAAAAGACAATTATGATAGTTAGACGGGATATTTACCTTTGAAATCTGTTTTATTGCTTCGAATAAATGTCTTGGCGTACTTTTGGAAAGATATCTGGCGGATAAAGTGTTTTTTGTTGTGACAGGATACCAAAATCAAGACGCGACACGAGATCTTATCACGTATCATGTTTGCATATAATTAAGTAATTACGTCAAATTTCATGCACACAATTTTATTTGCACCTAAGTCGATTCCTCTGCATGGATATACTCTGGGAAGACCCTTGTGCTCTATATAACAAGGAGACTTTTTGCTTTCAACTTTTTTCTTGTACGTACTACATATCAGTTTGAACCAATAGGGCCATTTATACGAGAGATTTTAAGACGCGGCTTACACAAGCCGCGGCTTATGTAAGCCGCGAACTGACCGTATAAATGGTACAAAATCACTGTTCGCGTCTTACGCAAGCCGCGGCTTATTTAAGACGCGGCTTGTGTAAGCCGCGGGTCTAGGGCTAGTCTTACATAAGCTGCGGCTTATGTAGGCCGCGAACTTGCTCGTTTAAATGGGTTCGCGGCTTATCTAAGACGGAAACACATACTGCGCAAGCGTAAGTTTAGCTTACGCGATCGTCTACGCGATCTCTATTGAGCTCCCGACTTTCAGATTGCAAACAAGATGGCTCTACAAGCGTAATTGGTTGCAAAGCTTTGCAAAAGATGGCCGGGAGAGCCGAAAGTTTGCAATGAATTCAGCATCTTCCATCTGCAACATGTCGCGATCGCACCAATCCGTCGATCGCTTTCTACCGACTCTTCTCGGATTTCTGTTGTATTCTGTGTATGCAACGCCGAGTTTATTTATGAATTTTCCTTAACAGCATGGTCTTCATAAGAAAAGAAGACTTCTCAAAATTGAAGAAAACATCTCTGAAAAAGCTTTTGCTTTTTGCTGCAGCGCGCCATCTTGTATTGCTGCAGATTTGTTGCTAATGGTAACATCGCATGTAAACGAGGCTGTATGAAAAATAAGACGCGAACCATTTATACGAGCACTTCGCGTGTTATGCAAGCCGCGCTCGTATAAATAGGTTAGTTCGCGGCTTACATAAGCCGCGACTTGTGTAAGCCGCGTCTTAAAATCTCTCGTATAAATGGCCCTAATATGAGCTAATATACTTTTTTGTCCAAATTTATAGGCAATTGTGGAATAATAATATTTTGCTAATCTATGCTAATTAAATGCAACATATATTTTGGAAAGGTTATTTACTACCCTTTCATATGAGGCATAGCTTTTCACACACTTGTAAAATAATACCTTTCGAGAAAATTAAAAAAAGAATAATGTTGTCCATTTTGACACTTTTTTGCTCAGTCCTGCAAGAGTTGGTTCTGAGATAAACTTTGAGGAGCTGAAAACAATTGCAAGATATCATTATTCCGAGACTATAGATGTCGCAAAAAGACATGGATCATAGACTCTTTTAGCCATGATGAATGAATGAATGAATGTTCATTTCGGAAAGAAACTCCATTGAATCACCAGAGCTACCAAAATAAATGACGGCTTAACTAAATATTTTAAATGGCTCTAGAAAGTGTAGTTCCTCCTGTCAGTATTACAGCCAGAGATGTTTTCCTAAGATCAAAGAATAACATTAAGTACAACAAGCTGGTTAAAACTTTATTTCGATCTAAAAGGAGAAATTTCTCTGGCACATACTAGGGGTAAAGCTGGGCTTAAATACTTTTTTGCGACGAGCAGGATTTTTGCAAGGTCTGTCACCTTTTATAACGCTGGTGGCATGTTTGGTACTCAGTTTGTTACATCAAACTGTATGAGGTCTGCAACCTGCCAGATGGACAATAATATTAAGGTCAAGCTGGCTGCATGATTAGTACTTTTATGTTACATTGAACTGTATGAGGTGTGCCACTTGCCAGTTCAGATGGACAATAATATTAAGTGTAAGCTGGCTGCATGATTAGTATACTTTTATATGTTACATTGAACTGTATGAGGTGTGCCACCGGCCAGTTCAGATGGGTCAAAATATCAAGTGCAGACAAGCAGCATGATTAGTACTTTTATGTTACATGTATATCGAACTGTATGAGGTGTGCCACCTGCCAGTTTAGATGTGCCAAAATATTAAATGCAAACTGGCTGCATGGTTAGTACTTTTATGTTACATTGAACTGTATGAGGTGTGCCACTTGCCAGTTCAGATGGACTATAATATTAAGTGTAAGCTGGCTGCATGATTAGTACTTTTATGTTACATTAAACTGTATGAGGTGTGCCACTTGCCAGTTCAGATGGACAATAATATTGTTAATTAAGTGTAAGCTGGCTGCATGATTAGAAAACTTTTATGTTACATTGAACTGTATGAGGTGTGCTACTTGCCAGTTCAGGTGGACAATAATATTAAGTGTAAGCTGGCTGCATGATTAGTATACTTTTATATGTTACATTGAACTGTATGAGGTGTGCCACTTGCCAGTTCAGATGGACAATAATATTAAGTGTAAGCTGGCTGCATGATTAGTACTTTTATGTTACATCGAACTGTATGAGGTGTGCCACTTGCCAGTTCAGATGGACAATAATATTAAGCGTAAGCTGGCTGCATGATTAGTACTTTCATGTTACATTGAACTGTATGAGGTGTGCCACCGGCCAGTTCAGATGGACAATAATATTAAGCGTAAGCTGGCTGCATGATTAGTACTTTCATGTTACATTGAACTGTATGAGGTGTGCCATCGGCCAGTTCAGATGGACAATAATATTAAGTGTAAGCTGGCTGCATCATTAGTACTTTTATGTTACATCGAACTGTATGAGGTGTGCCACTTGCCAGTTCAGATGGACAATAATATTGAGTGTAAGCTGGCTGCATGATTAGTACTTTCATGTTACATTGAACTGTATGAGGTGTGCCACCGGCCAGTTCAGATGGACAATAATATTAAGTGTAAGCTGGCTGCATGATTAGTACTTTCATGTTACATTGAACTGTATGAGGTGTGCCACTTGCCAGTTTAGATGGACAATATTAAGTGTAAACTGGCTGCATGATTAGTACTTTTATGTTACATTGAACTGTATGAGGTGTGCCACCGGCCAGTTCAGATGGACAATAATATTAAGTGTAAGCTGGCTGCATGATTAGTACTTTCATGTTACATTGAACTGTATGAGGTGTGCCACTTGCCAGTTTAGATGGACAATATTAAGTGTAAGCTGGCTGCATGATTAGTACTTTTATGTTACATCGAACTGTATGAGTTGTGCCTCTTGCCAGTTCAGATGGACAATAATATTAAGTGTAAGCTGGCTGCATGATTAGTACTTTCATGTTACATTGAACTGTATGAGGTGTGCCACCGGCCAGTTCAGATGGACAATAATATTAAGTGTAAGCTGGCTGCATGATTAGTACTTTCATGTTACATTGAACTGTATGAGGTGTGCCACTTGCCAGTTCAGATGGACAATAATATTAAGTGTAAGCTGGCTGCATGATTAGTACTTTTATGTTACATCGAACTGTATGAGGTGTGCCACTTGCCAGTTCAGATGGACAATAATATTAAGTGTAAGCTGGCTGCATGATTAGTACTTTCATGTTACATCGAACTGTATGAGGTGTGCCACTTGCCAGTTCAGATGGACAATAATATTAAGTGTAAGCTGGCTGCATGATTAGTACTTTTATGTTACATCGAACTGTATGAGGTGTGCCACTTGCCAGTTCAGATGGACAATAATATTAAGTGTAAGCTGGCTGCATGATTAGTACTTTCATGTTACATTGAACTGTATGAGGTGTGCCACTTGCCAGTTCAGATGGACAATAATATTAAGTGTAAGCTGGCTGCATGATTAGTACTTTTATGTTACATCGAACTGTATGAGTTGTGCCTCTTGCCAGTTCAGATGGACAATAATATTAAGTGTAAGCTGGCTGCATGATTAGTACTTTCATGTTACATTGAACTGTATGAGGTGTGCCACCGGCCAGTTCAGATGGACAATAATATTAAGTGTAAGCTGGCTGCATGATTAGTACTTTCATGTTACATTGAACTGTATGAGGTGTGCCACTTGCCAGTTCAGATGGACAATAATATTAAGTGTAAGCTGGCTGCATGATTAGTACTTTTATGTTACATCGAACTGTATGAGGTGTGCCACTTGCCAGTTCAGATGGACAATAATATTAAGTGTAAGCTGGCTGCATGATTAGTACTTTCATGTTACATTGAACTGTATGAGGTGTGCCACTTGCCAGTTTAGATGGACAATAATATTAAGTGTAAGCTGGCTGCATGATTAGTACTTTTATGTTACATTGAACTGTATGAGTTGTGCCTCTTGCCAGTTCAGATGGACAATAATATTAAGTGTAAGCTGGCTGCATGATTAGTACTTTTATGTTACATCGAACTGTATGAGGTGTGCCACTTGCCAGTTCAGATGGACAATAATATTAAGTGTAAGCTGGCTGCATGATTAGTACTTTCATGTTACATTGAACTGTATGAGGTGTGCCACTTGCCAGTTTAGATGGACAATAATATTAAGTGGAAGCTGGCTGCATGATTAGTACTTTTATGTTACATTGAACTGCATGAGGTGTGCCACTTGCCAGTAAATGTTCAGATGGAAAATAATATTAAGCTTAAGATGGCTGCACAATTAGTCCTTTTATGTTATATTGAATTGTATGCGGTGTGCCACTTGCCAGTTCAGATGGACAATAATATTAAGTGTAGGCTGGCCGCATGATTAGTACTTTTATGTTACATCGAACTGTATGAGCTGGCTGCGTGGTTTGTAGTACTGTAGTGTTCAAGTCAGTGTAGGCCTTCAGTTTTTCCAGGGGAAATGCTTGCTCTACAATCTTGAATGTCTTTGAATATTTCAAGCTCAGGTGGACGTATAAAATGTAATTAAGTTGGCTGCCAGTCGAAATCACACAGAATGCAATGCAATTAACCTGGAAATATATTGCCGACACTGTATATTTATGATACTTAGCAAAGAAAGTTAATGTTAGTAAGAAAGATGTTATGTTCACAGGAGGAGATTTTCGCGCTCGCGTGATCACCCGCTCGACTATCTATGAAATAGTTTCTTTTCGCGGTTTTGCTGCTCGTTTAAGCTGCCGCCGCAACTTGATTTGCTCTCTAAAGCGAATAATCCCGCAAGCTAAGCGCACTCATTTCGTTGTGGTCTTTAGTGGCTTACGAATCACGAACAAATCCTAGGAAATTCAGGGCAAAATTTCTAGGGTTCTCAAGAATCATTATTTTTGTTTGCACTATTGTTACATTTCGCACTTTGCACTGAAACTTGCTTTATGTCCATTAGGATTTTGAAAGTAAATCATGTAGATGTAGATGGATATATATTCATACTGTACGAGTACGGGAAGATGCCCGCGAGCTTCTCGCGCGCGCGTTTGCAAAATTATCAGATCGCATGTTGCTCTTGCAATCGAGCCTTTCCTCCTTTATAACAAAGACAGCTTTGCTCCCGAAGAGACATCCAAAATTTATGAAATCTTAAACTCACAAATATTAACACGTTCATTGACAATAGCGACCAGCTCTTTGTTATAAAAACTCGCGCGCGCGTGTACGAAATTGCACCAAATATTATTTATGCGCAGCCAACAAAATACATACAATCGATACTTCCCGCGTTAACAATATAAAATACAGTGTCAGTGTATATAATTATTGGACTTTTAATATACGGGCACCAGCTTTTCATTTAAAAACACAGTAGTCTCATAATTTGACTTTTGGTAAAATCTAAGATTTCATACGTGTGAAAGGCGGTCACTTTATGGCAAAATGCTGGGTAGAAAAAATAAATGGACTTACCTGACATCCCCAATGTGATTGGCAGTGAATGATTCACGATCCTCGAAAGTCCAGGACGAATTCAACTGAAAATTTTATAGTTAACACGGCGGGAAGAACTGGCCGTCGCGTATGAATGCATTCATACTTTGATTGTACCAAAACGAAACAACAAAGGTTCCCTTTTCGCCGACAACAACTGAAACCGTCCATTTCTGGTGCGGAAATGTTGCAATTTAGCCGCAGTTGCTTTAACTGAAGACGGTCGCTAAACAATCGGACAAATTCAGCTTCCCTTCTAGTCAATGGCATCATTTGTTATCATATCTCCAGTAACACCACCTCTCAATTCTCTTTAAAATGTGCGCCAAGTATTAGAACGTCAAATGATGAAATCCTGGAAAAGAACTGTTCAGCTAGCTGCCGAATATGTGCGACAGGAACGACATAGAAGTTGTTGCAAAAACGACACTATATATTCCTCGTGGTCTGGAGGCCGTTTGGCGCAAATAAATTTATTCTGGCGCGAAATGAACAGTGTGCATAAATTTAATACAATGGTAATTGATCCACGTAATACTAGCGATGACATGATTACTGGGACATGATACCCTTTCGGTAGCATGACATATTTAATGAGATTAAATCACCTTCGGTGACCACAAAGATTAAATCTCCCCATGAAGCCGTACTTACAGTAAAAACTTTATGCGTTCTTTCATACGGTTGTTACAACACATAAACAAAGTATTTCTCATCCATTGAGATATACATGTACGTACAATGCCACTGTACAACTATAAAAGAGCCATTTCTTGTGTCAGAAAATATCTTGCATGCTTAAGAAATAAGCTAAAAAGCCTACAAAGAAACACAACTTACGTCGGATCGAAAATAAACCATTGTTATTAGCTAAGCTAAACAAGCCAATGAAAAGATAGAACACTTGATCCTCCCCAAGCGCTCATAAGTCGCTAACATTCTACAACGTCAAATTATTCTGCGAGACCTCTCTACACGTGAGCAACTGATGAGGTTCACCAATAAACCGAAACTCGAGTCTTGCTTAAAGAGTGTACCAAAAAAGATTAATTGCATCTGTAAGATTTACAAAATAGCTATCATGCTGGATATTCAAATATTCAGTTCAAACTGGATGCAATGACGCCATACTTCTGACAATGAAGATACTGCCTAGTTCCGAGAAACACAAACTTGAACGCAGAATAAACTCTGAGGAGCTAAAAACAATTGCAAGATGCCACTATTCCAATATAGACCGTGACCATCGCATAAGTTATGCTAACCGCAGACTTACGCGCTCACATTCACGGATTGAGAAATGAACTGATCCTAAGCAGCGAATAATTCCTACTTAAGGACGTTCGCGCGAAAATCTTCCAACATTGATTTTTTTATAAAACTTTTGCTACAGCTAGGTTATGAGTTACTCGTGTCAGAAATGCAAAAAAATGAGGGGGTCACCGACTTCGTTTCTGAGATAAGCTATCTGAAAGGCGACCCTAATTTTGAAAAATTGGTCTTCCTTACGGAATGTGATCCGAATGTCTGTTAGTCTAAAAATATTGCAAATGAATCTCTAAAATGCAACTTTCTTTCCCAAATTTTATGCTAGTAGGTCTGTTCAGCTAATTCATTCAACTGGTGACGTTTCTTGAAGTAAATTTCATCTTTAAACGACAGCATTTGCAAACTCTGACAGCCGCAAGTTGGCAGGATTCGATGGCGCGCGGGTAGAAAAATGGAAAACATTTAAACTTCCTACATTGATTTTTTGTTCATTTTTTCACAATCTGTCGAGAATTGGCAAAGAAAATTATCTATGAAAAAAAAATTGGGGGTCACCGACCATCCAAGCGAGTTAAATCTAAGCAAAGTTAACGCAACCGCTATCAGCCCTTTATGTGCTTAGATTTTCTTCTCTTGCGCGCGCGCTCGTGCATGACGAAGCATGGCGTTGCGACATGAATTGCGTGCGCAGTAAGGATGCGCATAAACAATTAGCGCGAACGTCCTTAAGCGGCTACTACTGATCACTGCAACTCTTTCAAATTGAGTCAAAGAAACTCCATTGTTTATAATATACCAAGAGCTAGCAAACAAACGACGGCGCAACTAAATATTCTAAACGGCTCTGGAAAGCGTAAATTCCTCCTGTCAGTATCACAGCTAGGGATTTTTCCCTAAGATCAAAGAAACGACAACATTTAGAACAACAGGCCTGTTATATCTTTATTTTGATCTGAAGGGAAAAATCTCTCAGGCACGTACTTGGGGTAGACTTATTCTAAAGCTGGGCTAAAATGCTTTTAGCGACGAGCAGGATTTGTGCTAGGCCTGTCACCTTTTATAACAACTTAAAGAAAAGATATATTTATATGAGCAGTTGTTCTACATTGAATGGAAATATATTACAGAGTCAGAATGTGTTTGTTGTTGCTTAATAAATGTTCCACTTGTCCTAGAAATACATGTTGCACTACCTAGGCGCTTTGGTTTCCTATGTCGTCACTATTTCCATGCAGTGCGCGTCATATACGCTGGCACGGTGACAAGATATGACATATTGCCAGTGGCAGTGGTCTCCTAGCTAGCTTGTGATTTATCTGTGTTCTGACCAACTGCTCCTGGATATAAAATATTGTTCTAAAAATATAAAGCTTTGCAGGAATTTTTTTCTGGGGTTTTTGTCTTGCACGATATTTTTTTCGCAGTTCAAGGCTGTGCTTGAATTTTTTTTGGTATTTGCCCACCCCCCCCCCCCCCCCTCAAAAATGGTCCGTCCCTTGGAAGATTCAAATATGGCTTATCCTCGGTGTAAAAACCTGCCAAACTCACGAGTGACGTAAAACGACGAAAACAAAAGGTACTGAAACAATAGAGTGCAAGACACCAAAGGTAGAAGACAAAGAAAAAAGTCTCGCTTAAATAAGCGAGTAATTATTACTTTGTAATTGGTAGAATTTTTAAATAGTATAGCAAGTCCACATCAGCTTAGCTGCCTTATTTTAACCTGCTTTACAAAATAAACTATGTATGTTTGTATGTATGTATGTATGAACAAGCCACTGTTTTCACGAGATTTCCGACTGTCACTCGCTCAGCGACTTGAAAAATCGCTCGTGAAAACCAGGCCCGTGTTGGTGTGGCACGTGTTCGTGCCGCCGCAAGTGTCCGTGCCGCACGTGTACATGGTTGTGCCGCTCTCCAGAGGGAATACTTTATATGCAGACTATTCACTTTTGGATCGTTCATTTTTCCATAATCACAGTGATAAACAATACGTAAAGACCGTACACAAAGCTTCTTCAAAATACATAACGTTTGGTTCACCGTCTGGCGTTTCGCAATAAATTAGCTTCTAAAATCGCAATTTCGACAGCTTCTTCCCAGTTATCGCGGATTTTTAACCTACATACACTCAGTGAAAGACATTCAGGTATAACGTTTTTGTTCTATTCTTGCATGCAGACGTTTAGTTAATTAACCGATCGGTTATTGAATTTAAGCCTGGTTTCCATATGTTCGCTACGATTGCTGAAAAAACGTTCAACGCTTGTAGCGAAATGGACTATGCCACTCTCCATACTTTCAACATAATCGCTACGGTCGCTGGAGAGTGGCTTAGTCCATTTCGCTCTAAGCGCTGAACGGTTTTTCAGCGATCGCAGCGATCGTAGCGATCATATGGAAACCAGGCTTAAAGTGCCCACAACAGCCTGATGATTAACTTTGCTGTCTTTATACTCTCTAAAAGCTTACAGTCATAGATTTCACAGATGTCGAAGACTTTTGACTGTGGTTCAAACGTTTGGCCTACGTACGCGCTAAATTACAAAGCGTGAAATTCTTGTGAGCTCACAAGAATTTCACGCTCTGTAATTTAGCGCGTACGTAGGTCAGTCGTAGGGCAGTCTTGGCATTAAATTTATGATGCTGACGACATAATATTTTTCTTTATCTTCATGCAACAGGTGAATCATCAGTAAACAACTACATCGTACCTGTACGCAATAGCTGAACAGAGTCGAACGTAGACCCTGCACAAACACAAGCTTTAAGGAGAAGATGGATACCACAATAACAACAACATTGCTATCGAGTACAACACAATCGGTCGCCAATGATCAAGATTCGATTCGCAAGCCCAACCAGACGGGTTTTATAGCGTATGTTGTCGTCATGACGGTAATAGTAGTGGTTGGACTTATCGGCAATATTCTCACAATTTTTGTCTTACGCTGCCGAGAACACAAACACAAGGTCATCACGCCGTTAATGATCAACCTCGCCCTTGCTGATATAATTATTATCGTTTTTGGTTATCCAGTGATCGTTGCGTCTAACTTCACCGATAATAACGTCCTCGAAAATCACTCGCTGTGTGTATGGTCAGGATTCATAAACGGCTCAGTGGGGATTGCGTCTATCGCCAACTTGACAGTGATGAGCTTTGTGATTCTCAACAGCTTCAACAAAGTCGGGACACCAAGAAGAGTTCCGACGAAAAAAATGGCAGGCATGATAATTTTCACGTGGTTGTACGGAGTGGTCGCCATGTTTCCTCCGTTAGTGGGCTGGAACAAGTTCGTGCCCGGGACTTCTGGGATCAGCTGCTGCCCTAACTGGCTGCCCGACACAAAGGCAGCACTGGCTTACAACGTACTACTGGTTTTTGTTGGCTTTGTTTTCCCGCTGACTACCATTTTGGTTTGTTATTACAGGATTTACAGGTTAGTTGATACATATTTACCGAACTCTCTCCGACCTAACCCTCCTAATTGCAAAATAAAGGGGCACCCAACGAGGATCGGATTGTTAAGGACAATGCTTAGAATGTAGACTACGAGCATTTCCTCTTTCCCAGCTTAGTCCGTCGAGGGAGAAACGAAAAAAATTTGACGAGCGGAAAATAGCAGGCGAGACGAGCGCGCCTTCTTTTCGCCCCCAGTTTTCGCGCGGTCATTTCCGCTCTCCAATAATTTTTCGTTTCTCGCTCTCAAAGACGGACTGCTCGTTGTCTACCTGGAATGGTGTTGTACTGTTTTTCCATATCATTTTAGTGCCTTTAAAGGGAAACTATGTGAAAGCTGATACAGTTTGATGTTTTCGGTTCTTTAAGCTGAATATTTCAGCGGCAGGAATCTTGCAGCCGAATTTACCAGCTGCTTTTACCTCCGGGAAGGGGGGGCTCCCATATAAAAATGACGGGGGTGCTCGTCGGAAATTTTCGAAAAGCACCCTAAAAGGTATAGAATGTTGTTTGATGGGCGTGGCTCAAATGAATTTTTACCCCTAAGTGGTACCAATTCTTAAACAACACATGTCATATTCTGGGCTTAATACCCTAAAAGGTACCGCGATAATTCCAACGGAGGTCATTTTAAATTTTAGCACCCTAAGAGGTACCAGTACACAAATTTTGACCCCTAAAAGGTACGACGAGCACCCCTGTCATTTTTATATGGGAGTCCCCCCCCCCCCCGGGCTTTTACCTTTTCGAAAATCCTAACTGACCTTATAGTTTTGCACGTTATTATTTCCCAAGTGTGAACCAGTATGAGGAATTTGCTTTTAAAAACGTGGTGTCAAGATATTAGCGTGTTGGTCTTGAAATTAAAATTTTCTTGTGAGAGGAACTGTTTTCTAAATGACGTCATATTTTTAGGTGTTTCCATATTGTTATTGGCCAGTCTTCCAAATAAAATATACACGATCTTGTTGCTGCCTTTCGAGAGATTTGTTTCGTGATTCTAGGCATAATATACACATACATGAGCTTAGACTTTCTCGTTCACGGAGAAGTCTAATTTGGCAGTCTCGTCTAGTTATCATGGCAACCAATGATTGAGTTGTTAGGCTTGTTGTTCAAGGCTAGCAAACCTCTCAACGGATTTTCTCGGTTTTTACACAGTAAATATTCACGATTTTTGGTGAAACAGAATAAACATTCAGTAAGTCTAATCTAACAAAGCCATAAAATTCGTTACATAATTTTGGGCAATTTACTCACTTTTCGTTTTTTACGTTTATTGGGTTTGTGAATGTACAAACATTTTGTCTTTTTTTGTGATCGAAAACCAAGAAAATCCTACCAATTTGTCAATTTTTATAAAAATGCGCGCAATAAACGTTTTAGTTACCGTAAAAATCTGTTTATTTTCGTGACGTCATCAAAATTAAACAAACGCGCGCTCGCTCCATTTCGTGCCCATGCCTCGCGAGCCAAAACACTATATAGAGCCGCCTTAAGGACGTTCGCGCCCAAAATGTTCCCACGTACAGATTTTTTTAAAACTTGCCATGCAGTAACGTGAAAATCAACTATCGCCAAAATGACCAAAACAATGGGGGGTCACCGTGCTCGTTTTCGAGATAAGGCGCATTGAAGACCATGCGTTTTAAGAAGCTTTCGTTATTTAAAGACGATCTTAGCTTACAACTATTAGCAATAAAACAAGCTACTTTAGTGAAATTTAGATCAGGTAACGTACTCAATTCAACACAACTAAGTCTATTACGTAAACTTTTGCATCTGATGTCGTTCCGTGAAGTAAAATAGGCCTTGAAAAAGAAAACATATTAGTCTTGCCCGTCCACATTCGAAGAAAACTTTGGTCGCACGAGAGCAGAAAAGGCGAAATATTTGTAACTTCTCACGTACAAATTTTTTCTGTTGTTTTGTTAAAATGGAGAAAATTAGGAAAGGAAGTGATCTACGGAAAGAAAAATAGGGGTCACCGGGCATCCAAGAGAGCAAAATCGCTGCGAAGTTCTCAAAGCGACCATCCATTCGCACTGTCACGTCATTGCGTGACATTTCCGAGAAGACCTGCATCCACAGCTATCCCATGGTACTACACGCTCTTTACGTTCCATTCTGTGAAGTTGAAAAAAGTTTGCGTTGGGTCGCGTTAGGTACGTTTTTGTTGATATTTCATTAACAGTACGTTTGCGTGACATACGCGAAAAAATGCGCAGTAGCAATGGGCGCGAACGTCCTCAAAGGGGCAGTATCACGAGGTTCCACGCGCGGCACTGTTCATTGTTCTTGCACCGGACATATCACTGTTAAAAGTGATTTTTTTTCTTCCGGCTATCAAAACGGATTTTTTGATTCAACAAATACCTCCACTTCTCGACGGCCTTTTTGAATTTGCCGAATCAAACTTGAAAACATGGCCCGAACGTTTTCAAGTTTTCAAGTTCCTTTAAGTACAAGTTCTCTGTTCTCCTAAGGGCGCGATTAGTTACAGGTTGACTAGTTACAGTATGGGAAAGCCCATACAATGAAAAGGCGAGGGTAATATCATAGTTGCTGACGTCATAAACTTTGTTTTGTTAGCATACGAATTTACGTAGAGCAGAAGGCACCGTGCTAAATACGAATTGACTTCAAAAGTTGAATGAGCTTGACGTTAAAACTCAGTAATCTATGCATTTTGTTTTAAAAGAAATATTGGATTTCAAATACTGAGAAATTGGTGGGCGGCAAAACCGCTAATGAGCAATATATTATTTGTAAAATTTTGAGTCTATAAAAACAGCATTGCACAAAGAGTATCTGGTATATCGGGCTCAAAATTCTAGAGAAACCTGATTGTGCTATGCACTTTCAATTTTCGGAGTTGATTTTTTTTGTTACTCGATTAGCGAATGGGATGCATATGCTAATGAGGCAATAAGTAGTAGATAAAGATTCGCCTATTTGTGAGCCTTTGGAGCGAATTGTTAATGTTTTTCTTTGACACTGCAGGTTCGTTAAAACACCCCAACCCGAGTCAAGAAACACTTCAATCCAAGCCAGCAGAAAAAGGTCCAAAATGAAACTCGTGCGTATGATCGCCATGGCGATCGCCGCTTTCGTCCTAAGCTGGTCGCCATATTGTTTCGTGAGCATTATAGCTACCATCCGGGGTAGTACCATGTTATCCCCCGGTGAGGCGGAAGTCCCGGATTTGTTGGCCAAGGCGTCGGTCATCTACAATCCGATCGTTTATACCATCATGAATAACAGGTTCCGCTTAACCCTTTGGAACACTATCCACCGCGGTCTAACTTGTTCCTCAGTGGAAGTTGTCGCGATGAAATATTCCGTCTCAGAAGAACAAAATAACCAATCTTTAAGAAGAGGGACAAATTTTAAGGAAAGTAACAAGTGATGCAGGACTGTTCGATGAAAAGCTCTGTTCACCACACTATGTGTATGGGACTCACCTCGAGAGACATTTCATGAAAATATTATACATTATTCAAAGCGATCTTTCTCGATTGGCTATGGATCGTAACCATGTCTTTGCGTTTAATTTAGTTGACTTGCAAGATAGAGTAGTAAAAAAAAAATAAAGTAGTACACTGGGACTGCGATTCATTCCATTATCTTAATATCGCAGTTCATATGAATTTATTCTAATACATATCATTAAAATCTAGCTGAATTTTTAAAAACCATGTCGCCCTAAGAAAGCGTCTGTGAGTGTGTTTGGCCTTGTTTTTTTTGTCGCTCAATCTATTAATTCTTTAAAGCTCACTATACAATATGATAGTCGAAATGATTTGCATAGCGAAGTAGATAAAAATTCCGGTTTTAGACTGACTCTCACACACTCAACTACAATATGGCTAACGTTTCGGATTCAAATGTTATAAACATCACTGGCATGTTTTTTAATGGTACCGTGGAAGGCGACAAATCAAACGTTCCGCTCGATGCCAGTTTGTTCTTATCCGTACTCATCAACAGCATCATTTGTCCTCTCACAGTTCTACTCAACGTGTTGGTGATAATGGCGGTGAAAAGAAGACCAAGACTCCAGAGCAACGCCAATATCTTGCTGGCCTGTTTGGCGACTACGGACGCATTCACTGGTCTTATCGTACAGCCATCTTTTGTTCTGTGGAAAACACTCCAGCTACTTGACACGGACACTGACCAAGATACGGTTGAAACTTTACACAACTTTTTTTTTCGCTGCGTAACTGTTTGCTCGTTGCTTCATCTGAAATTAGTGACTTGTGAACGGCTTATAGCGATCCGGTTTACTGCACATTACCCTTACATTGTTATAAAGCGAAACATTAAGGTGGCGGTGACCGTATTTTGGGTCTTCTCCATGTCTTATGTCACGTTCAGTGACGTGTCCATAAAAATAAATAGGGCACTATTTAGACCAATAGTACACTTGTTACCATCTATTATTTTCATTTCGTTCGTGATTTTTAATGTGTCTGCTTACTTTATTTTATATCGTGAAACACTTCGCCACCGAAAGATGATTAAATCTCAATAGCTACCTCAAGAAGAAGTAGAGAGATTTGCCAAGGAGAACAAAGCGCTCAAAACAACCGTGTTAGTTGTCAGTGCTGTCGCTTTTGGTTTTCTACCTTTCGCTTTTCATATTTTGTTATCGATTGTATTTCGGCTGAACGTTAGCACCGAATCAACCAAAGTATGGATTCGGACGTTTGTTATGTTAAACTCCTTTTACAATCCGCTGATTTACTGTTGGCGACAGAAAGAGATGAGGCGATTTGTTTTTCGACTTTCGTCTCCAGCTGTGGAACCTTCAGTCTCCGATTGAAAATCTCACTTTAGTTTAATGCTTATTGTATTTCTGTTCAACAAAAAGAAATAATTAAAAAAACAACGAGATAACAGTGAATAAACAGTGAATGGTATTCTAGATTGTATAAGGGCCGGTGCGAGGTCCCCGAGGGGAGGATTACGGTGGGTGGGGGGGGGGGGGGGGGGGGAAGGGGGGGGGGGGGGGGGGGGGGGGGGGGGGGGGGGGGGGGGGGGGGGGGGGGGGGGGGGGGGGGGGGGGGGGGGGGGGGGGGGGGGGGGGGGGGGGGGGGGGACGGGGTGATCGTTGTACCTGTTGGGGATTATAATTCGTAGTTTGGTACCACTAAGGGCGTTGAAATCGAAATTGACCATTCCCAGAGTTATTTTGAAACCTTTTTTATTTTTCAAATTTTTATTGATACCAAGTAGGTAAATAAAAAAATAAGGCTCCAGGCCCTGGTTGTTCAAAAGACAGGGACACACAACAAATATTCTTTGGAAAAAAAGAATTATTTTATTCAAATAAATTAAAATAAATGATATAAAAGCATTTCCAGGTGTTCTTCTAGGTTGCTGCTAAAAATATATCTGTTCCTTTTTCCCAGCATAACACATAGAGGAATTCCCAGCCAGCCGGATAAACAAACGTCTGTTTTCCAGCCAGCAATTAAAAAATGAATAAATAAATAAAAACAACCGTAATAATAAGTTACCAAAAGGGGGCTTGGAAAAATTAATGGAAAATTATTTGAAGCTTTTTTGTTTATTGTTTTGTACATGTACTGCCGTCTCGAACTTAAACCTGTTCGGGTGTCTCTAAGTACTGCATAAATTTGTTACTACGAAGCTGAACTCTTTTAAGCCCCAAAGTGACCAACATCAAACTTCTCCTCACAAACCCATTCATACTCGGTCTCTTTTCGATCTGCTCAAGTTAGCCAGCACAATTGCGAAACCTTTCTCAAGTCAACCAGCGCAAAAATGGTAATTAAACAAATATATACATAATATTTTGCCACCCAGCAAGAATTCCGCCGGGGAACAGATAAAGTGAGGAACAGATTCGTTGGGTGCCCCTGAAAAGAGGAGGACAGCGCTATCCACCGGATAAATCTCTGTCCAGCGCATAACTCAATAAAACAATTGAAGGAATTTGCTGATACTTATCCACTGGATAGCGCTTTCTACCTTTTGAACAACAGGGGGCTGTTTATTGTATGAAGCCAGAAAAATTTGCTGACGGGAGCACCCGGTTCAGAAAGAATTGGTACTTCTTAGGGTTAAAAATCAAAACGAGCTTCTGGTACCTTTTAGGGTTCCATTCAAGATTTCCGACGGTCATCCCCGTCAATTTTATGTAGGAGTACCAATCAATGCGGGAGCAATGCGGGGTGATGTTTGTCGCTTCGGATTTCAGAACTCAAGAAGCGGAGATGAAAAGAATTTCTTAAAGGTAAAACAAATTATATTTTTCGATGGGGATTTATGTTGATATCAATCTGTGAATGACTTTTTCTTTGTGTTCTTGTTAGTTTTGGAGAATTGTTTATAAAACGTGCTCAAGTTCAGTCGTTTCATGATCTCTTTCATCGAAGACAGCTTGGCCTCGATGCGCTATAATGGTTCGCGTTTTGATTTAAAAAAATAAACTTACAGAGATTTGAATAAAATTTTTCGAAAGAAGATTGTGTTGTCCATTTTTATGTGTTTGTTTATTCATTACATAGGGTTGAAAAGCGATTTTATGTAAACAAAACAAGACTTGGATTTTATAGTTCTATCTTCACTCGCGTGGCCTTATGCAAATATGTTTGTATATGACCCGTACGGTCCTGCGAACCTTTTCTTTGCAAAACCATTGATGAAAGTCCCGTATGAGGGCCGTACGCATTTTCGCGAGCGGGGCCGGGAAAAGGCGTACGGCCCTACTACAAAAGCGGACGGCCTCGCGCGTTAAAATTTCAAGTAATTTTGTCTCCAATTTGGTCATATGATAAAATGCTTATTGACTTAGTTAGGTCGGGCCGGATGGGAAAATATTTGGCTCTCGGTCATGGCGCACGGACCTCGCTGCGCTCGGTCCGTACGCCATGACCTCGAGCCAAATATTTTCCCATCCGGCCCTCCCACTTAGTCAATAAGTACATAGTATTTTTTGCAATCTTGATTTCCAAATCAGTTTCTCGGGCAATTTTTGATAAGCAACAGGTTATTTTATTCGGAAAGTAGTCGTACTAGTTATTCTAGACGGAGAAAAAGTTGTTTTTGTGAACTTTTTTACGGTCTAAATGTATTGTGCAGACGGTCGTGTAATTCTGTTTTTGAGAATTGCTAAAATTGAAAAAATAGCCCGGTCGTCAATCTTAATTCTTGTGCTTTCGACCTTTCTCCTCGGTTAAGTTTATCATCGGCTTTCTGTTCAGAGAGCTTCGCTGTTAGGCTCAGCCTATCTATATATATATTAGTGAAAGTCTTACTAGCACGATAATTTGGAAAGCCGTACTAGTACACGCGGTAAAACGTATAATTTATCATCGATCGACTCTTCTTCGGATTCTGATCGATCAAAGTTACTCTCGGGATCGTCATTTTCAGCTAAAATCCGCTCCAAGGTTTCTTCACGTGTCAAATGTGAGGTAATTTAAATTTCCCCGCGATCAAATATCGTAAACACGCGAATATTCCACAAAAACTACGCGAAATCTTCCGAATTTTCGGGTCTTACTTCGTGTACCGCACAGATGACGTAAAACAATAGGACACATTGTTTTCGGTCATTGTTTTTGGGTAAAAGAATTTTGATGAAGCATTGTTTCCTTTTATTTTACGTCATTTGTGTCCTCTACACGAAGTAAGAGCCGAATTTTTGCTCCTTCGCTTGAAAATAATGGGATATGATCTATTTACAATTTGTCAATTGATTTGGACCCCCTCTTACCCAAAATCAGGTTATTGTTTTAGCCTTCCAAAACCAAGTGTCCTAGGAACCGAAATATCGGTCTCTGGTAACTAAAGAGTTAATCCCCGAGATACCCAACTAGCCTAATAGCTAGGTGAATAAAATAAATCATTCAGGTTATTTAGTTCTGGTTTAAAACATTGAAAAACAGCTTTTATATAGTTCATACCATTTTTGCTTTGCTTGGCAAAGTAGTAGTTTTTGAACTGGTACTCCATCGACGTATTTAATACGCTCCAGTTCGATACTTCATGTGTATAAAAAGCACTGAGAAATGACTGACTCTGAGTTGTTTCTAAATAGCTCTTGTTTTTTTCCATTCACGGAAAATGTATGGAATGTATGGCAACTGACAATTACGGCAAATGTCCTGATGATTATTCGAAACTTCTCTGCACGTTTTTCCGAGTCATTTAAACTGAGTAACCAATGCAGAAAGTTTTAATTCCTTAAACACTCGTTCAGTTTTGACTTGAATCCGCCAACAATAGGAGTGAAGTAGCACCGAAATTTCCTAAATCAGGATGCACTGCCGGAACAGATTTTAAAGACCTTTAAATCAGTAAAGTGAGAAAATGAATGGAGGTTTAACTGAACGATAAATCGAAAGCCTTAGTTTAAGCTGTGAAAGGCTCTCTGCTACATCAGAGGTTCTTTCGACATCCGGCAGATACTAGCACTCCATGCATGAAACCGAATTACCATTTCGGCAGTGTTACGCGACCCTTCGAATCAAAACTACTTTGAGCAGTTCGTTTTACCCTGCCGTCAATCATACCTTATATGGAAAGAGTTCGTTTCTTCGGACGCCATTGCAGGCTGGTGATCACGCAGGAGTATACAAATTCCTCCTACTAGGTATGATTGACGGCAGAGTAAATTGAAATTGCTCAAAGTAGTTTTGATTCGAAGGGTCGCGTAACAGTGAAATCAGTGGTAATTGTCATAAATGACCGGGGAATTGACATGACTTGAGGAAATGAATGGAAAACATCTCCCTTACGAACTACCTTGAACAATGGACGTACTATCCCCAGAACTTTATACAAGTTGATTTCATTTACCGGTTTTACGTTTATCTCAAGACCCCAAAGGGCGGTTCAGTCTTGCCGTCTATATTTTGTCATTTGAAGTTTTTCTTACTGATCCAGGTCTACAACGTCTTGTCGCTGTTAGCCTGCATGACAGGCGCTCCGCGCGAAATGCTTCGCTCGCTCCGCTTGGCTCATAAAGCGCCTGTCATGCAAGTTATGTCGCTGTGGTCTTGGCGTTTTTAAAGTCTTGTATTCAAATAAAGTCTAACTGTTTATTACTAAGGTGGTTGTTATTTTTGGTAGATGTCTTTCTAGTCTGTGCTATATGTCTTCTTCACACTGTGTACAGTAAACGACGTTTATATATTATGATTGGCGAGATAGAAATGGGCTCCTGGTTTAGTAACGCCGGAAACCCTAACCTGGAAGGATCTGGAAGAGCTTTTACGACCCTCTGCACGCCCTGCACGTTTGCGTTGCTTCGTCCCCAAGCTCCTTGCGACGGGAGAACGCCTGGCAGATGACTGGTGGTTGTATACAAGATGGCGGCAGATACTGGCGAAAGAAGGAAACCTTGGACTGCAATCGTGCTGACTTGCCAAAACAAAACAAATGCTCACACTTTTCAGAAAGGTAGGTTATTCAGTGATAAATATTTTCCATCGGTTAACTGTTCATTTACAGTGTAAAATGAAATAGAAATATGTAGAATCGCCAAAGTATGTTGCTTCACTTCCGAGCTCGGAATAATATAAGCTAAAGCTATATTGGGCGAACATTGTTAAATTAGGGATGTTGGTAGCTTTCAGAATTGTTCTTTTGATAAATTTTCATTTACCTTATTACGGGAAATTAACGCTTCATGAAATTTCGCGTTAATTTAAGGGTGCGTTCCATTGGGAAATCCGGATTTCGATTTTCAAAATCTAAATCCGGATTTCGGCCACTGTTCATGGAAATTCATCGCGGAAAAGGATTTTGGTGCGTCGAAACCCGTTTTCGGATTTTGCGTTTTATTGGGAAATCCGAAATGCGGATTTCAAAATCCGGAAACGGATTTCACAATGGAATGCACCCTATTAAAGTCGCGTTAATTTTTGTTGGCTTTAATTTCCGTGTCATTAATTAAGTGGCTCGTTAATTTCGGCGACCTTAATTTCGTCAGTGTCATGGTCTCTAAAAACATGACCCATCTTCTTCAGCCACTTGATCTCTCAACAAATGGCGTTGTTGAAAAGATGGAAAAACGTGCGTTCAGTGAATATTTCCCTCATTTTGAAATTTTAGCCCCTCTTTTGCATTAATTTCCTTTATTGGAAAGTAATTTTTCCTGGCGTTAATTTAAGTTGCGTTAATTTCCAATACCTTAATTAACAGGAGCGTTAATTTCCTATAATAAGGTAAAAGACAAAAATATTCTCTAGATATCCAAATTCACTCTGTGATTTAAAACGCGTATGTTAAAAAGCTTATTATTAACCAGGCTTATTAACCTAAGGGCATGCATGTTCAAAGCCCTCTAGGGCATTATACTGTACAACTTTGTATTAAGGATGTTTTGGCTGGCAAGCAAAAAAATATTGTGATAAATAAGCGTTGTTTTGGTTAATTTGGTGCAAATTTTTGTAATGAATTGCTGGTAAGGAACTGTGGTTTGCTTATAATTTTTTATATAGAATGGGGTACAACTGGTATTTTATGTTTTGTTACCAAACTCATGAGCATTACCGGGGGTCTTGGGCTTATAACCGGGATTTTACGGAATTCGCATGTGTTATTTATTAGCCTGTGATACATAATAATGCAATGAAGTTGAGGTGAAAAAGAACGTGGTACTTTGTTGCTTTTTATTGCCATTTTTTACTTTTTTGATAGTCCAGTAATATAACCTTCCTCCATCAGTAAGGCTGATAGCTTACTCCACTATAGAATCAGCCACTCTTGAGGAAGTGTTGCCTAAAAATATCCCATTGAACCTTCCGAACTTCATTAGAGATGGCAGGTTTTTGCCAAATGGGGATGTGTTTTGTGAATTAGAGGGAGGTGGGGGTGGAAATGTTCGAGATCCTGAATAAAATTTTTGCCAGATAAGGTGACCCCCCCCCCAGATCTACTTCTGGGTGTTACATTTTACCCCGAAGAGGAAAGGGGGTGGGGGGGTACTCTATATATTTTTAGGTGGTGTGTGAATGGGACTCTAAAACCCTTACCCTTTATCAGGCCATGTCCAGCTGCATGTTGCAACCTTTTTCTATACTATACTAGACACCAAAAAAATCCATACCCCATCCCAGACTCGCTGTTTTCCAGAAACTCTTTCTTCATATCACTGATCAAGTTTCCCAGTAAATATTGTAGTTATTGACTAAGTGGGAGGGCTGGGTAGGAAAATATTTGGCTTAAGGTCATGGCGTATGGACTGATTGCAGCGAGGTCTGTGCGCCATGCCTGAGAGCCAAATATTACCCATCTGGCCCGACCTAACTTAGTCAATAAGTATTTTATCATATGACCAATTTGGAGACAAAAATAATCACTTGAAATTTTAATGTGTGAGGCCGTCCGCTTTTGTTGTAGTGATGAACAGCTTTTTCTGGTCCCGCTCGTGCAAATATGTACGGCCCTCATACGGGATTTTCATCAATGGTTTTGCAAAGAAAAGGTTTGCACCTGGCTGTACGGGTCATATGATAATACCCTATTCTAGACCAAAACTCTCTGATTGCTATACCCTATGTTATTAGGAAAAATCAGTTAAATATTTATTTTAACTTAAATTCTATTTTTCTTCATAACAACCTGTTGTTGTTTTCAGAACTTGAAATCCATCAAAGTAAAGGATTTATTGATAAAGATGTGTTGCTTTTAACCTTGGAGGACCCAAAGGCCCGTGTTGGCAGCGGTGGTGCTACTGTTAATGCTCTGCTAGTTGTTACAGAGCATCTAAGTGCAAAAGCTGGCTACGAGGTATTTTAAAAGAATTTTATTCAGTCTGTGTTTTTCTTGAAGTTCAATATGAAGCCAAAGGGCCATGTCATGTGATTCACATATCAGGCCAACATTGCAAATCATACATGTTATACATGTATGTTACATTAGTTGCAGTAATTGATCAGTGAGAGTTTTATACACTGAGCAAGAGAAACATCAGTCATCAATCTTTTTCCAGACATACAAATTAATGTACATGTATATGTGTCATTGACGTGTAAGTTCTAGAACTATATAATTTATACAAACTAAGGGCTCATTCAATTGACCATATTCCATAATAAGAAGAAACAGAATAGTCTCTTAATTAGAATTGTTTGTTTATGACTTGCAGTATTAATCTGCTGAAAGGTGCTTATAATACAGCAATAGGAGATGTTTAGTTTTCCAATAAATCCCAAATCCTGAACCTCCCCTCCCCCTCCTACACTGGCTCTGCATCCACCAACTCCTCACCCTCCCCTTTCTCCCCTCCCTCCCTCCCCTTTCTCCCCCTTCCTCCCCTCCCTCTCCTCCCCTCCCTCCCTTCCCTTCCCCTCCCCTCCCCTCCCTATGGATTAGCCCGGTGACTAATGGTTACCTGGCAAAATATATGGGCAAGTCTCAAAAATAGTTTACAGGTGATAGATGGAAGAAAGGATTATTAGGAAGGAGTGAAAATTTGGATATTTGCGCCCAACTGTTATAGCTCATTCAATGCTTTGACTGTGTAGTTACAAGTTAAAAAATGATCTGTGAAGCAACATGTGCATGTATGATATGTGAGATGTATTTCTTGGAAAACAGAGACCATAAGTTAAAGGGGCAGTATCACGAGGTTCCACGCGCGGCACGTTCACTATTCTTGCACCGGAATTTTTGGACATATCACTGTTAAAAGTGATTTTTTTCTTTCTTCCGGCTATCAAAATGGATTTTTTGATTCAACAAATACCTCCACTTCTCGACGGCCTTTTTGAATTTGCGGAATCAAACTTGAAAACTGGGCCGACGTTTTCAAGTTTCGACCTCGTGATACTGCCCCTTTAAAATGCAATCTGTATTTCTTTTCTGTACAGACTTTAACCATGAGTGTTTTGGAAAATGCCAACATTCTTATTATGCACATGGTGAGTACTGTTAGATATTAATAAAATAATCTTTTTTAAAGCTACACTGAATAATGATAATTATATGTCTGTCTGCTGAAAATGTTATTCAGATCTTTTGCACTTTTGCTGGTGTTAACCCTTCTTTGACTTACAAGAGTGCCAAAGATCAAAATTCAAGAAAAATCCCAAATTTTGTTTTGTAAAACATTGAAAAACAAAATAAATGGTACCATGCAAAAGCCCCGGGGGACTTCCATATAGAAATGACCGGGGTGCTCGTCGGAAATAATTATCTGAAAGACACCCTAAAAGGTACCAGAATCTCATTTGATAGGTGTGGCTCCAGTGAATTTTTACTCCAAAGAGGTACCAATTTTAAACAACACAAGACATATTCTGTCATATTTTTTCGGCATAATACCCTTAAAGGTACCGCAATTCTAACCATGGTCATTTTAGATTTCAACACCCCCCCCCCCCCCCCCCCCTTCCCCTCCCGTTACCTTTGTAATGTTTAAGTTTCATTGAGCTTCAGTCCTTTTAATCCACTGCATTACTTTCTGGCGGTCTCAAGCCTTTAAACTAGGGCAACATGAATGCAGGCTGCAGATATCAGTCTACATTTTCTGTAACAAACTGCATTATGTTGTGCCATGAGCATAGTTGAGTTCATATTCAGTACCTAGGAGTTTTATCCAGTAAATTTCCTTCCCTGAGAATTTTAACTCTTGTCTCTGACATACATTCCTCATTTGTTGTACAGTGTACTGTACATTGATCAGTGTAGGACAATTCATTTTATAATTACATGGTATCAGAAGTGGGATTCATTGTAACATGGTGTCCATTAAAGCAAGATGTCTGTGGGGTGATAGTTGACTGAAGAGACAGTGTATAGTAATGGCTGCCATTTTCAGTAAACCTTTTTCTTTGCCAAGGACTTTAAACAACTCCTGTCTTATAATAAATAATCAGGTGCCTGCAAGGGGGGCGAGGATGTGGGTGAGTGGAGTTTAGTTATACACTGTACATGCCGGGGTGCATCCCATGAATATGATGTCGTTCAAGTTATATTTTTCTTTGCTTTGAAAATTTTCAATCCAGTTTAATTTAATAATTATATTTCCCTTTTGTCCAAATGCATGATTATAATCTCAGACAAAGGAAAACAAAAATCAAACTGGTTTGAAGAATTTGAGCCACAACAGATACATGTGCAACTTAGTTAATTTGTGACTTATATAAAAGTTAATTTTCTTGCAGGGTCGAGACTTTCCATTTAGTTCTTCTGGAAGGTTCTTTAATACTTTACCGGCCAAACACACTGAGGAATCCAAAGAACATTTGTGCGATGCCTTGGTCTCTAATTTGGATCTCCTATTACATCTTGTGTTAAATGTGGTAAGTTTAAAAGCCTTCAGACTTCAGGATGTACCCATTCGGACTGGGCAAAATTGGAGGTTTATGAAAGGAGGAGTTGGGGTGGTGTAGTGGTGAAAGTGCTCACCTCCCACCAATGTTCCTTGGTTTCAATTTCCTGGACTCAGCATCATTTTGTTGTTTGTTCTCATCCCTGTTCTGAGGGGTTTTTTCCTGGTCCTCTGGTTTTTCCTTCCTCTTCAAAAACCAACTTATAGTGTACGCTTCTAAATTAAATTTTGATTGGTGTCTGAGGGCCAAAGGTTTGTCAGTTGCAAGACCATTTAAGTGCCCATAACGTTTAATTTTTTATTTTCTTATCTTAATGTAAACATCACACAAGGAACCTCTGCGAAACAATTTCGCGCTTTGCACAAAACGCGAATTTTTTATGAATATTTCAAATCTTCAAAATCCTATGTTTTTGCGGTATACCCGTCCCGCTGTTAAGAAGGCCAACGGACTCACATGTTCCTTAATCTACGTCACAGATCCTTTGTTTGAAGTCACAAGTTCCTTTGTTTGAAGTTATGTGTTCCTTAATCTACGTCACGGATCCTTTGTTAACCGAGAGGGACCGAGAGGAGACTAATGCGAATGGTAGACCAAAATGGCGGCAAATTTCGAAGACTTTAAAAAATCATAAAAAATTCACGTTTTGCTGAAATCTAAAAACTTTTTTGCAGATGTGTAGATTTAGATAAGAAAAAAAAAAATTTGGTTATGGGCACTTTAAGTGTCACTCTGGTTAAATTAAGCAAAGTCCTGCCTGTTTCTAAAGTACCATAATTATACTACTATAATCAACACTAAAATTCTAAACCAGTATTGCAGCATGGTTGCTTTGAGAGATTTTTACCATGTTGCTTGAACTGACTTTCAATGCTTTTTTCTCTCTGAACATGGTGATATAATGAACATGATGAATTAATTATTTTTAATAATAATTTGCACTGTACATGTACATGATACTTACCGGTAATTCAGTTATGTTTTTGTTTACAGCTATCAGTAAATGCAACTCCTGGAGTCTGGGTCTGTAGTACAGACATGATGCTAACTGTCTCACATGACACAAGTACTTAATATTTTAATCTACATGTAATATTTGTTTTATATAAAACAGTTGAACCTGTATTAAGCGGCCACCCTCTATTAAGCGGTCACTTAACAAATCCCTGGAATTAAATCGCTCCCTATATTTACTGTAATCTTGACCTCTTTTAAGCGGTCACCTCTATTAAGCGGTCAGTTGGTTATTCCCCGAGGGTGATCACGCCGCTTAACAGAGGTTTGACTGTATTTATGATTACATGCAAACACATTTCCAAATCCAAGTCACCTGTTACAGGGCTGTCATCAATACAGTTGTAGCTGGCAGCCAGCTATCAGAAATACCAACTGCAGCACTTGAAGATGAAAGACTTATCATTACATTTAATTTGTCTGAATTAATTTTCATTACAAGGAATTGACTGGCAGCAGTTTTCAGATGGCATCACTATGGTGCTGTTTCAAGGGGATACAGACTATGCAAAGGATCATGGAGTGGTTAAACTGGGCAAAGAGGTAATTATGCTCTTTAACACACATTTTAACCCTATTCAGAATGTTCATTTTTGGTCTTGTGGGATGGGAGTGGGGAGGGGGGGGGGGATCTGTCCCTCCCCGCCCCTCCATAACCTCCACAATATTAATTAAAAGCTATGGCAATGAAACTTGGATGGTTTAATAGTACATCACAAAATCTAAGTTAATTTTATGCAAAAATTGAATTGTATTCAAAATTCCGGTTAGAAAAAGTCACGCAGTTTAGTGGGTATTGGTTAATGCTTTTAAAAATAATTTGAGGAAATTATTCCTGTTCCTGTAAATTGTGCATATGAGTTGTAAAAAGCAAGACAGTGCTCAGTTGCATCTGTGCCAGAGTTCAAGCCTTTTTTCAACCTCCTCCAGGAAATTATCCCCTCCCATGGAAGGTCATTGGAAATTCTGATGGAGAGGCTAGGGTGGTCTCAATAGCTTGAAAGTTTTTAAAAGAAAGTATGCAACTAAACTGGAATTTCCTGAGGGGTGTTAAACCAAACATCTTCCTTGTGGGAGGTATGGATATTTTCTAGAACAACACAATTGATAATACTTAACATCTGTTTTGTAGGGAAGAGTTAAAAATATCACCTTTAAAGGAAGCGAGGAAGAAATGAAAAGTTGTGCACTTGATAATGGCAAAATTCCCATGGTAAATAGAGAGGTCATACGTTTTATATCACATTTAATATTATTTGTCTCATTGATCTTTGTTGATATCTGTAGATCAGGGCCGAGTTGTGCAAAGCCTGATTAGCACTAATCCTGGATTAACTGTCAACAGAACATACACAGGGCAGGAAAAAAAATTTGAAATCCACTTGCCCAGTGGGCAAGTAAATTTCAGTTTTCACTTGCCCCACATAAATATTACTTGCCCAATGGGAGCACAATGCACAATGCACACTCATTTTGCAGTCTAAAGTTTTGAAATACTTTCTGACGGGAGATTATCATTTACCAAGCTGACACTTACAGACAGACTCACAAGACTACTGAGCCTAATTTCACTTGCCCACTGGGCCACCAAACTTCTATTTTCACTTGCCCAAGATCAAAATTTACTTGCCCCGGGCAATCGGACCTGGGTTTTTTCCTGCCCTGATACATATGAGTTGTCATGGTAATTAACCCTGGATTAGCGCTAATCGTGCTTCGAACAAATCGGCCCAGACTATAATGGTCTGATACAGTGTAAGTCATTTTGTGTTCATGAGCAGACTAAATAATTATTATGTAGTGTAAATGCAGTGTTTTCCCCATCAGGCAGTAGCCATTAAAATGTAAAAATTGTAGCACTGCTTATTATAACTGCCTGGGACTGTGTTGGTTAAATGAATTGCTAAGAATTTTTAGACTGCATCAGAAATCTGTGTTGAAAATTAACACAGGAATCTCAAAATTCAAGGGTTTTGATCGTTTTTTGAACTGCGTACAAACCCTGTGGCATGGGCAACATTCAGGGCTTCCATGTAGACATTATAGATATAGCCAAGATTCACCAGAACTGATCGACCGGTTTGGAAATCTGACTTACATGTACTTGCATTGACAAATAGGGAGAATGCTCTTGTAAATGTACTGTACATACTGATTTTTAATTATTTCTTTGACAGGTCAGTGGCCTGGTTTATATCAACATTAAAACAGCAGAGAGAATTGTCAGTTTCCACGTCTATGCTCCTCTTGATGCTTGTACTTATTATGGGCTGGACACTGGAGCAGACCCCATACAGGTAATCATCCAAGAATTTGTAAGTCATATATCAAACACGAGGAAGAGCGTTTCATCAGAAGCGGGTTGGCAAAACGAGGCGCAGCTGAGTTTTGTTAACCCACTTCGAAGTGTTTGGATACCTAATGAAACACTCTTTCGAGTGTTTGATATTACATATACATGTAGCTTCTCAAACTGATCGATAAATGCAGAGAAAGTGAAGGAATAAAATTGCTAAAATCTATGCAAATTAAGACCGGGTATCCAAACCTCCTTCACGGTAGTGATTTCCTTTGTGTTGTCATCATGAATTATTTAAATGAGTTTGAGAAGTAAATTTAATTAACCTTGGATCAAGCTGAACCTGTTGAATTTATTGTTAGTGATAGCCAAAGTAGAGAATACAGTTTTTGTATTTCTATGCTACAATCCACTTTGCTGACAGGGACTGAAAATCATAAAATCAAACAGTTATCATATTTAAATGCTGTATTTTTTTACAAATTCATGCACCTTTGCTAATTACATGAAGCACGTTTTCACCTTTATTTTATTGTCCACTACTCTGTAATCTTTTTATTTCCTTGAAACAAAGTAACCCTGTGATTAATGGATTTTTGTCAACGTTTGCATCATTAATGGGATCACTAACGTAAGCAGTTCATGCCATATTGCTGTGACATCACACAGTAAAACATAAATTATGACAGACAAGTGAAAATTATTTTGGCTGGTTAAATTTGACATTTCAGTTACTGCAATGACAAGACCAGTGAGTTCTATAATCTTAGTATTGAGCAATGTAGGATGTTTCATTTAACAGATTATAATTTACTGTTCAGATGATTTTAAAGGTGCATTAATTGTAACTGCTGCATCCAAATACTATTAAATTGTAATCTCCCACAAGCCTGCACCTCTTCTTTAGTAGTGAATTGTTAAACACGGTTTTAAGGGTGTCACTTAGGAAAGGTTCTCATGTATTATTAATTTTCTGTTTTTTTTTTCACCAGTTGTCACTATTCTTTGACATTCTTCTCTGCCTGGCTGATGACATAACAGAATCAGCCTTTGTTGATGGTGAAAGGAGCGGTTCATATGGACGTAGCACTCGGATGGGAACAAAATGCAGCTCAAAGAAGGAAATGATGTTAATGAAAGGTGCAAGGGCTTCTCTTTGGAAACTTCTCAGAGGGGTCACACTTAAAGGAGGTACAGCTGCAAACTTGACCATCTGCCAGCCACTTGCTTGTTCTAATATCTGCTTCTGCATGGTTTTTAGGCCATATTGTACTGTTAAGTTCATGTTCAAGTTCAAGTTTCAAGTTATTTTCAATTACAATACACCAACAATAAGATGCTGCAAACCTTGTCTTTTTTTCTTGACAGTTGTGATTGAAAATGGGGAGTTTGACTACATGCACCCCTCTGCAGAATGCTACAGAAGACAAATGCTTAAAAGTATTGAAAAGTATGGCGATTTTCCATTGGACTCCAATAATCACACCCATGTCTGTTTTCACGAGGTACTTTGCATTATAAAATAGAAAGAATTTTCTAAAATCAACATATGCAAAATAAACGCCCCTTCATGTCCCACACATTTAGGTCGTGCATAGTGTGCACAATATCATTGTCTATCCGCAAATAGAAAATGATGATTGAGCCAATCAGATTCATGATAGACTATCATGGTGATTGTCTACTAAAAGTCACATTTAAAATCAAGTAATATTGGAGTAAGGTTTGAAGAGGAATATGATGATTTATGGCAAGTAACTCAGGCACTTTCTTTTTTTACCTTCTTTTCTGCACAATAGAACAGTCTCGGAAAACCTGCAGATGTGGACTCCTCTGCTGTTGTGGTAAACTCCATCGTTGAAGGCGGAATTAGTATTGGAAAGGAGTCTGTCGTATCACACTGCCATTTACAGGTACTTGTAGCACCTACCTAATACTACCCACCTACCAACTGCCAACCTATCCACCCACCCAACACCCAACCACCTACCTACCTAACTGTCTACACTGTACCTACATAGCCACTCACCCACCCACTAACCTAACTATCTACACTGTACCTAGCAATAGCCACCCACCCACCCACCTACCAACCTATCTACTGTCTACCCAACCACCCACCTACATAACTATCTACACTGTACCTACATAGCAACCCACCCACCTACCAACCTATCTACTGTCTACCCAACCACCCACCTACCTAACTACCTACACTGTACCTACATAGCCACCCACCCACCTACCAACCTATCTACTGTCTACCCAACCACCCACCTAACTACCTACACTGTACCTACATAGCCACCCACCCACCTACCAACCTATCTACTGTCTACCCAACCACCCACCTACCTAACTACCTACACTGTACCTACATAGCCACCCACCTGTTGACCTATCTACTATCTTAACCTACCCACTGACCCACCCACCTTCCTACAGCTATACCTACCTGCCTGCCTGCCTGCCAGCCCACCCACTTACATACTTACCTGCCCACCCACCTATCCATCCACTGACCTATCTATCTATCTACCAAAAACCTACCTGCCTGCCTACCCACCCACCTACCAACCTATTTACTATCTACCCACCCACCCAGCTACTTCCTGCTCACCCACCCATCTATTGACCCATCTATCTACCAAAAACCTATCTACCTACCTACCTACCCACCCACCCACCCACCTACCTACCTACCTACCTGCCTACAAAGCTGTCCACCTTACATGATTGTCTGCTTTGAGAGGGTTGTCTGATTGTCTAATTATTAATTTGATTTCTGGATTTTAGGGAAATGTTAGCATTGGCACAGGGAGTGTTTTAGCAGGAATTGCTCCTCGTGATTTTAAGGTCAGTTAAAATGTTTAAAAAGGCAACAATGCAATCATCACCATCATCAATTTAAATAAAAAATGTGACATTATTGTAGTAAAAACGATCTCAGTTTTCTGAAATGTGTTTAGATGCATGATTCTTTTCTTTCTATTTTCGCATATTTTTCTGGAAACAATGTAGTCAAACTTTGAACTTTCCCTTCAATTTTAATGTTTTTTTTTTCTTTTTTTGTAGGGCCTCAGTCAAGGAATCGTTCTTGCTAAGGATCTATGTATCCTGGGATTTAATGTCTCTCTTCCAGGTCTCAGGGGAAAATCACAGAGGGTCCTGGTAGTGTTTGGTGTACATGATGGACTACAGGTGAGGATTATGGATATTTTGCGAAAGATTGTAGCACTTTGCACTTCCTCTTTCCTCTCTTTTCCTTACAAATAACTGGTTCACAGGGCTTCACGTCTACTTCGATTGATCATCATCTCCAACTGTTTTAGATCACAATGCCTGGAAAATTTGATTTCTTTTCTTGAGGAATTTCTCGCATTTGCAGTCCACTCAGTTAATGTTTTTTTCCCTTTGTGAATCCGAGGGTAAGGAAATAAAGAAACAAAGTAACGATAAAATGGGCCACAAAAAAAAAAAAAATGATGGATTACTAAATCATGTGATAAACCCATCCAGTCAGCCATCCACATTCATGTTTGAATATCCAGAATGAAAGCTTAAAACACCCCGTACATTACATTCAGTGACACAAAAAATCTCACCCATAGAGTTCTTGTTCACCTGTTAAGCTGGCTTAGACTTTTCATGTGTTTATAATGAACCAAACCAAGCTTAAAGCGTAAATTTTCATTCAGGTTAATTTGTACTTGTTAGGAATCATCTTCGTCGCCAGCCAGTACGTACTGTAACAAACCATGGAAAGTGTTCTTCGAAGGAACAGGAATCAATCCCGAGGAGGTCTGGATAGGGGTGGTAAGCGTACATAAAACATTTTCCGTTTTTTGGCCAATCACAGCAGACGCAGGTGAACCAATCAGAACTCAAAGCAATTACATGTCATCAGCGCCAAGCGCGGGAAAACGCGTGCGAGCAAGTCACGATTAGTTTTGGTTTTACTTCTGATTGGTTGATAAAGTGGCGTGAGATTTTTTTAGCCAATCACAAAGCGTAGCAATGAAAAACGAAAGCAATTGCGAAATTACTTTTGATACTCAATTGAAAACTGTTTTAACAGGGAGATAAAGGAAAGAAGATTTACCATCACTTTGTTTCCTTCTTACTCTTTTTTACACTATTTGTATGTTGATGAAAATTACCAGTTTTTCAAATTAGCAGAACGATTCAAAATGTTACAACACACTCACGTTGTTTACAAACGTGAAAAACAGCCTTCCTTATGTTGAAAACAGAACAGGCTTTTGGGGGTGTGGAGCGCGAGACACGCAACGGGAGAGAAACTTTCGTTTCCCTCCCTTTGCGTGTCTTGCGCTTAGCGCTCGCGCCCCAAAACCCGCTTGAGCATGCCCAAAGTGCCTGTTGTGCAGGCAAAACGGTAGACGACAAACGTGAAAAATGGCGGGAAATCATGATCGCGTGGTATTTTCTGTCGTTCGCATTTGCCGTAAACGCGATTCTTTTAAATCTCTCTATAATATTGTGTCATACACCGTCTACTCCCATTACCCAAAACCCAGGCAACTGCCGAAGAGTAATCATCATGTCGAGCTTGGGTTATTAATTAACAGAGTTTTTTCAGCCTGAACAGCACAGATCCCTTTGGAATGCAAAACTGTTTTCTGCAGTTCACCCTTTTGACGTTCTCAATGAAGATGACATTTTGTGGTTGGCCAGCACTGGGGTATCAGAGACACCAGATCAGCAGAAGATTAACAGGTAAGGGTTGTTTTGACTGATCCTGATAGAGGATTATGAAAATCCCATATCCCGTACCTTGATAGTGGGTTCTGAACATCCCGCATCCCGTACCTTGATAGTGGGTTCTGAACATCCCGCATTCGTAGCCTCATAGAGGGTTCTGAACATCCCGCATCCCGTATCCTTTATTCCCGGTTGCTGCCTCCGATTTTCTTTTGCAAACATATGAGGCATTGCTGCGTTTGACTCTCTTTGCAATGACAGTTTCATGCCGAAATATCCAAATTTCGCGTATTTAATTTCCGTGTTATGTTGTAATACAACTCTGTTGAATAAAAAGATTCTAAAGAGGAAAATAGAACAAGTAGTTTGGCGATAAAGTAACGAATTACAAGGATGGAAGTGGCTTGCAGTTCATCAAATGTCTTAATCAAGACACCTTTACTCCATGGGAATCATTCATCTTTCAGGTGGCGTTCTTCACTGCGGTTATCGTTGAAGGATATCATGACCACCATTGATACAAGTGAAGAGTTCGGCTGGAAAAAGAAACTGTGGTTTGAAATTGGAAAGACTGAAGTCGTGAACACATTGACGAGCTGCAGCAGCAGCTGTATTCTGCCTTTTTTCAAGAGTTGTGCAAAGGAGGGGTTGGAGACGCAGATATTGGAGGTGTTAGATCAAGGTATTGATCGATGGTTTTTAACATAACAAGTGTTTTGAAACTAATGTATTAAGGCACTGGTTTACAGCAGTTTCGATCAATGAGGTTTCATGACCTTGAAGTCGCTTAGCAAACGATGCGGTTTGGAAATGTTTATAGGAAAGTAATTCACTGTTTTCATCAAAAAGAAAAAGAAAAGAAACTCTTTGCAGTTATACAAAAACTTCATTGCAAATACAGGTGTAGCGCATCAAAAACAATGAAGCTTCAACATGAATCGAACCCATGGTTTATGCGATTCCGGTGCAGATGCTCTGCCACTAACCTATGGAGTCACGTGTGAGCTGGCCAATAGCCCATTTCCAAGTTGCTCTTTTTGCCTCCTTTTCAAACCGAGGCCAAGTGCAAAACCATTCATATGGATACGAGTTTTGTTTTACATGCAAATATAACTTATATCCATATAAATGGTTTTGCACTCGGCCTCGATTTGAAAAGGAGGCTAAGAGCAACTTGGAAATGGGCTTTTGTGAGTGCGTTGCCGAAAAAAGGAAGTTGTAGTGAACTTAAAACTTCATTCGAAAGAAGAACATTTTTTTATCAAATTAAACGAGTGTTTTTGAAACGTGGTGGTTACATGGTAGATTTTCATGTAATATATCAAACATGAGACAGTGTTTCATCACAAGATCAAACACAGAAGAGAGTTGAAAATATGACGCGCAGTGGAGTATTGTTTTTTTTTCAAATTTTATTTACTCCATTTTTTATTATAATTACATACATTTTTTGAAATTAACGAGATAAGAAAAAAATGGAGAAGGGCAAGATATAGGTAAACTAATTATATTCCCTATAACTAAATTACATTTTTTTTAAGAAAAAGAGAAAAAACACTACTAAGAAAGGAATATAAACATAGAAGTAATATAGTTGTTACAAGATTGGTGAGACAGTGTTAAATAGTGAGCAAAATAGTATTGGTAAAGTGCTCTTTTGAATTGTTGTTTAGTTTGCTTTTTGCGTATGGATATTGGAATATCCATACGAATATACGTCAATTTCCATATTGACGAACTTCAAGATGTTTGATCTTGTGATGAAATACTTTGTCGAATGTTTGATACTACTTCTCAAACAAAATGATTTTAGAAGGAGAAATTTTAAAAGGATGCAAAAATGAGGAGTGTTTCATCGAATTTCATTAAACATTAATTTCCTTTGTATTTTCTTCATGAATTAGTAATGAGTTTGAGAAGGTAATCGAAGACCCTCTGTGCTGGTCCACCCATGATCGGACCTGAGCCCCTTTCTCTGCACATTGGTGTCTTAAACAACTGAACTTGCCAGGTGTTTAGTATACGAAGGCGATTTTAAATGTGACTTCAGCATTGATTTTTGCGTCGATTTTATATACAATTTTCTATGGTTGTGTAAACTGCCGGCGACTTTCGCTGCCATCTTACGACGATTTTAATGGCAGTTTGATTGTGATTATGAAACTTTGTGCTGCTCTGCATGTTATATTAGTAAGACCACCGTTCCACTGACTTGTTTTCATTCCCCAGTTGCATCCAACACAATTTCCCCAGGCGTGGCCGCACGGACTCTGGCGTGTATTGCTGACGTTTTAGGTGCGATGGCAGGAGAGAGAGCTGGGCTGAGAAGTGGTCCGGCCCGCAATGAGTCCTGGATGCATGCCTTTGAACTTCTTGATGTATGTACACTTTACTGACTCTGCAAGCTTCATGAGAACGCAATCAACTTCGCCTCCAGGTCCTTCGCCTCCAGGGCCGAGTTGTTCAAAGCATGATTAGCACTAATCCTGGATTAACTGTCAACAGAACATATGAGTTGTCATGGCAATTAACCCTGGATTAGCACTAATCGTCCTTCGCCTCCAGGTCCTTCGCCTCCAGGTCCTTCGCCTCGTTCATAATTGCCATGGACAAGGCTGCCATAATGTTCCAAAAATCGTGACGTAGTTTATTACGTCACACATGTTAAAGTGTCTTCGTTCCGCTTGAAACAGGGTTTTCCAGATTACAAGAAAACAAATATGGCGGCTTATCGCCGGAATAGGACGACATTTCATCAAGTGACACACGGCAAAATACTCCACGATTCTTCCAGTATTTCGGCAGCCTTATCTTGTAGTTTCGCAACTGCAAGCACAAACGCAAATTGAAGAATGCGTAAATTAAAAAAAAAGGCAAAATTAAGCGTGTGCTTATCTTGAAGCTTGTTTCACGTTCAAACGTAAATGCAAGCACGTGAAGCATGCGAAACTATAGCCTTGTCGTCCATCTTGGAAAAGGTAATCAACTGCGCATGCGTGTCCCTTTGTTTGCGTTATTGTGTAAGTTTTTGTGCGCAATCTCTTTTAACGTTCTTTTTTTTTCATTTCTAGAGAGGAGAAATCAAAGCAGGGGTACAAGCCCTTGCCTCAGAACGATCAAAATGGCTTGACAGGTAATAACTGAAATGAACTTACAGGGCGGTTTGCAATTGAGTGTCGTAAAACCAAAACTAAAGTTATCACTCTGGCCAATCACAACAGACGCAAGCAATCCAATGAACCAATCATAATTCGAAGCAAATACATGTAGCCAGCGCCAAGCGCGGGAAATCTCGTGGGAGCAAGTCACGATTGGTTTTGCTATTTCTTCTGATTGGTTGATAAAGTGGCGCGAGATTTTGTAGCCAATCACAAAGTATAGCAATGCAAAACCAAAGCAATTGCGAAGTTACTTTGGACACTCAATTGAATACTGCTTTAAGTACCAAAGGTGTCTCCTGCAATAATCATGTAATTGTATGTTAATTTGCGCATTATCAAATAATAGATATTATTATTATTATTGTTATTATTATTATTATCAAATAATAGATATTATTATTATTATTATTATTATTATTATTATTATTATTATTATTAATGCCAGGAAAATGGGCAAATACTTCAGGGGTCGAGGAGAAAAGTCTTCTTGCTTGCTAACCTCCCACGCAACTTGATTAATCAGGAATGTTATGTGGTGACAATAAGCGCAGTAAGTTTACGATATTTTTATCTTCGCTCAACAGACCCGATCTTCTGATCCGAGCGGCGCGACATTATGAAGGAGCAGAGCAAGTTCTCAGAAGACGGGCAGTTCTCACTACTTCAAAGGTCCGTTACTATACCTGCATCACGCAAACATTGCTTTTGTGGACCGTGTTTTTAGTTCTGTGTCACTTTGGCTTCTATCGGAGAGAGGGAACTGTAATAAAATGTCCATAACCCTCTCAAACCCAAGTAAAAAGAGCCCTCCGTTCTAGTCTCAATATATTTTTTTATGTGGCCTTGAATACGACGTACCCAAAATATAAGGATAGCAATTTTGACATTTTTTGGGTCGAAATTCATACCGTAATGGTTATAGGACAGTAAGAAGATATGAAGTGAATTTTCGAAGAGATAATAAACTATAATCTTTATCTGAGTTTTTGTGAGTTTTTGAAAACACAAGACGATAAACTTACAACTAAGTTGCAATCCATTTCTATCCGGGCCATCTGCAGCCCCAGTAGAGCACTAGGAGAATAGTTTAATTTATTAAAAAACCTGGACCATGTCGTCTTTTGGATTTCGTATACATTAAAAACCCGCGTGTAAGAACCTAGTGGTTTAAGAACCTGCTGGCAGAAATTTGCCATTTTAGTACCCAAAAATATAAGAACCTGTTTAGCCAAGCAAGATCAAGCGGGTTCTTATATGTGGGTTACAGTTAAATTATGATAAACATTTTAACCAAGGCGTTTGACTTTGAAATTACAAATTTATATTCAAGAAAATATTCTATTTTTGTAATAATACAACTCTTGTTGTAGAGATAAGACTACATACACATTCTGTAATCAGTTTTGTTAGGTTTATTTATCATAATACAGGTGTGAATGAATACTGTATATTTAAGGACCAAATCCAAGTTTATTTATTTTTCCGGTAATCTACAACGACTATATATCTCCTTCATAGAAATTAAGAACCTAATTAAGAACCTACTAAGCCTAAATTGCCAATAACTACCCCAAAATACAAGACCCTATTTTGCCAGACTTTAAAAAATGTAGGTTCTTACACGCGGGTTTTTACTGTATCGACTCTTTCATCTTTTTCTCTTTTAGTTTTTCCACACCGAGCCGTGCGATCCAACTCCTATTGGTCATTGGGTGATAGCAGAGGCACCAGGTAACACGTAACACAGTATAATCACTTAGCATCGAGAACCCCCCAAATGGTAATCGGAGGTCGAATTTTTTCCTTTCTTGCGACTTTATTGCTTCTCGCCACGAATGGCTTGACACGATGGGGTAAGCCAAAAAAGGATGTACACAAAACGAAACAGTTACCATCCCTTGCGTCCTGGATATTAAACACCTCTTATAAAATTCATTAATAATTCATAACAGTTATGACAAATCAATAGGTGGTATTTGAGTCACATGTACACCTTTGTAAACCCCAATACAATACAAATCAACTGAGTTCATGAATTATTAAACAGTAGAATTAACTTTTGATTCAGATCTCTACTCATTGTTTCATTTCATAAGTACGATAAAATATTCGCGTCTGATCTGTATGGGCGTTTACAATGGCTCGCCTTCGGCTCGCTATTGTAAACGCCCATACAGATCTCCCGCTCATATTTTATCTACTACTTATGAGCTATGTACAGTGCAGATGGGTGTGGCCATACGGGGTATAGCTTGTGGGTTAATTTGGTAAGAAATTTGGTATGTTTACCTCAGTAGTTTGAATAAAGGTATACGTTTTGAAAGAAGGTGGCGTGCGACTAACAGTCTTCTCACATTAAGCTCCCGGACGCAAGAGGCGTTCTAACGGCCGGAAGCGATGAGACGCGGCTGTATTCGCAGGCAAGTCTAAAGGTGGGTGGGTAGGGAAAATCACATATTTTCGTATAAAAAAAAGAAAGGGTCTAAAGAAGAGGGACGTACAGCCTAACCAAAAATCTCCAACTTCTCCGGACATCAATGTTTTCGTCCATTAATGTGCTCAATGCTATTTTGCTTTTCAGCTCGAATAGATCTTTCTGGGGGATGGAGTGACACGCCTCCAATCACTTATGAACAAGGCGGGACTGTGCTAAATGTTGCTGTTAAACTGAATGGAAAGGTGACGAGTTTTCTTTCATAACATTTGAATTTACCCACGTGGTTCGATTGTCAAATGAAATGTACGATGGCCAATATACTTTATCAAGTCGGATGTTAAAACCAAACTTTTATGGAAAAACAAATGGCTTGCCCCTTTCATCTGTTTCATCTGATCGCTAAGGATGATATTAACTTTTTATTTTTGTAGAAAGTTACAAAAGCTCAAGTTCGGAAAATAAACGAGTAAGTAATCATCGTCCTCTTTGGTATCGTAGCATTAATGTTGTGTGTTCTCTTTTTTACACCACGTTTTAAAGTTTTTGCTCGATTTTGCCTAGGCTAGAGGATAAAGTATTTTTAATTTCTTAAAATATTTCAGAATTTACGGGTATTTGTAAACGATAGCAGCTTCTTTAAGTTTGATTCTTTTATTCTCCCCATTATTTTGCTGAAACAAACTAAGTTCGTCCAGAAGTGCGATGCTGCTAACTTGTGTACAGTTCAGTGAAACGGCTTTGTTATAACCCCAAGTCAAGCGTGTTTTTGATTGGATGAGAACGTGTTAGCTGACGCTTTTCAAAACAGGATAGAGCGATTTTCGTATCAGACCTTGTAATGATTACGAACACAACCAAAACAACGAACAAACTTTAAGGAAAGCAATTGTATTGGTTAAGTGAACGGATGCAAACGCGCGCGGCTTTTGGTTGGTTTAGCGAACGCGCGAAGAACAGCGAACGGCTTGCAAGCTGAAAAGTAGCTGATCTCTTTGACATCACTTGCTTCTCAGCATTGATAGGTCAACAGAACAAGCCTTATCATATTAGGGATATTGTTAGCGGGTAAACGAGCAAAGCTTGATTTGATACTTTCAACTACTGGATTAAACACTCAGGGAAATCGTTTTTCAAGGTCGTACAAAAATTGCTCTAGTACACTTGCAGGAATGTTTTGCCAATAAAACGTTTTAACGCACGTGCAAAATGTTGTTTTCCTGATTAAACTTTTTAACGCACGTGCAAAACTGTTGTTTTCCTAATTAAACTTTTGAACGTACGTGAACAGTTTTGCACAGAAAACGTTTCAACGCACGTGCAAAATGTTGTTTTGCTAATAAAACGTTTTAATGCACGTGCAAAATGTTGTTTTGCTAATAAAACGTTTTAATGCACGTGCAAAATGTTTTGCTAATTAAACTTTTTAACGCACGTGCAGAACTGTTGTTTTGCTACGCACTTGCAAGAAATTTTGCTAATTTTGCCGATGTTCCTGTTTGTGTTAACGGCAGCTCTGCGGCTGCTTTTGTTTTTGTTTTAAGTTGGGAGGTGTAACAAAACACTTAATGACTGGCCTCAAGGAAAACCGAGTGAGTTTTGTTTTCCCTCGACCCTCACTGTTTCCCCTGGGACCAGTCATTAAATGCTAATGACTAAAGGTGCCGTTACACGAGGCATTTTCTTCCTGCAACTTGCAACGCAGCGCTGACGAGAACCGTTGCGAGACAAGTTGCGGATGAAATTGCGCGTGTAACACCTTCTCTTCGCAACTTGTTTCGCGACGAAAAATTGCGTTGCGAGTTGCAAAAAAAGTTGGCCACTTATCTACTTTTTGCAACGTTGCGAGACAAGTTGCAAACGTGTAACATGTAATCACCAACTTGTCTCGCAACGGTTCTCGTCAGCGTTGCGTTGCAAGTTGCAGGAAAAAATTGCCTCTTGTAACAGCACCTTAACATGCGTCATGTATTGTGCAATCTCTAGGCTTGAAATTGTCCTCGTGATCCACTCGGACCACAGTGTCAGAGTTGTGTGCAGTGAATTGAAACACTTGGAAAACTACACTCAGCCCAATGCTCCAGGTAGGTTTCAGCCACACGAAACCTTTGTTGACTGTGTTGATAATGTTCGTAATGTTTCAGCCACAGGAAACCTGGGTTGACTGTGTTGATATATATCTTCTAAACTGAAAGTCCAAAATTTCATATGGTAAAATACTGAAAACCAAAGGCAAACAGTGCCGTAGGAAAGCATACCCTGCCAATACATCTGCCTTTCTTCAGTCCCAGTGACTTTCGCGCGGGCTCTGGTAGCCGGAAGGGGGGGGGGGGGGGGGGGGGGGGGGGGGGGGGGGGGGCGATTAAAGCTTGGTTCACACTAGCGACATAACGGCGTACGAACATAAACATAATGACAAAAAAAAGATCAGTTTTTTCCTTATGTCATTATGTTTATGTTGTTATGTTCCTAATATGTCGTTTTGTTGTGTTGTTCACACTGGTGACATAAAAACATCGATATAAGTTTTAGGAAAGGTGATGTTACACGGGACGATTCGCAACGGCGATTTTTAGCGCAACATAGGTGCGCGGACGATTTTCTTCGCAATTTTTTCGTTGCGAAGTTTTTGAATCAGCTTCAAAAACTTGCAACGCAAAAACACGAATTTTATTCAAGTTGTTTCGTGTAACATACCTGTCAAAAAAAATAAATAAATAAATAAATAAATAAATATCCTTTATTTACCCTCGGCAGTGTTTATAGCACAAATGCTAGTGGGACCGAGCATTCAAATTAAACATAACATTTTTTAAAACATCCCAACTGGCAGGAGGCAAACCAGTTGGCTATTTTACAAACGTGGCCGAGGAGTTGAACTCGGGTCTACCGTGAAACAACTCCATCTAGTGGTCAGAGCGGGACCTGAACACGGGACCTCCGGATTTCAAGTCCGGCGTCCTAACCACTCGACCACGACCACGCCTGCCTGTCGTTAATTTTGTTGCGCTAAAAATCGTCGTTGCGAATCGTCCCGTGTAACATCACCTGAAAGCAGTGCTGAAGATCTTTATTTGAATGGTAACAATGTTGGATTTAATCCACAGACTCATAAGTCAGCACTACATTACACGAGTCGACTCAAGATTTGACGCTAGTAGTTAAATGCATTTTATTCGATGGTTTAACAGATAATACGCGCGGATATTTGACGAGTGGCGTAGAGAAAAAATGCGAGCAAGGAGTAAAATGTCGGCAAGTATTATTTTAAGCCATCGAGTAAGGGATTTATTATTCGACTGAAATTCTTGTATTTATAATAGCTTGTGTCTTGAAACCGGGATGCTTAGGTGTAATACGGCAATCTACTGTGTAATACGCTCGGATATTTTGCGTGTTCTTTTTCCCTTATATGGTAAAATGACGTCACAGTCGAATAATAAAGGTTATATTCGCCGTTCCGAGGTTGCGCGGGAGATTGGGGTAAGTTACGTGTCGCAAAGCATCATAGGGCTGTTTTGGGGGACGCTTCTCTATAACTCGTCGCTTTTGAGGAGTCACAGTCCAAGGAAATATCAAAGGAAGTTGAGTTCTGCACATTCTTTCTCCCCCAGGGAAGTGATCTACACAAATCCTAGTGTTTTGTTCATCCACCTTCGAATTTTCGTTGCGTATGAGTTTTTTATACAAACGCCCCGGGTACAAACGCCTCGCTTTAGCATCACTCGGCAACGTGTGACACTTTATATCTGGCGAGTTCCTCCAGTTATTTGTGCATCTTGGCACACAACAGTTAAATTTACCCATTTTACAAAAACCACGAAGCTACGAGAAATTCAAGCAAATGGCGTCCCCAAAAACAGCCCTATGATGCTTTGCGACACGTAACTTGACCCAATCTCCCACGCAACCTCGGAACGGCGAATTGTACTGTGTATCAATGACAGATTATTCGGCCTCTAACACACTGCATCATCATTTCACTCCCCCTGGCTAAAGACTCCAAAAAAAAAACTGACTCGTAAAAATACTCAGCCGTATTACACAACTTTTCGTTGAATAAATTATTTATTATACGACATTATTATATAAACACCAATGAAATCAAACCATTTCACTTTAATATTTTTTTGTAGTCCTAAAGTAGAACGGTGATCTTTTCACGTGTGAAGATAACATGTTATTCTCACGTGTGAAGATATGACGTTTACGCGCGAAAGCTCACCTGGTATTTCATTGGTGTTTATATAATAAACAGAACATTACATGGCCGCTTGAAGATACGAAATTTCTCTTCTCGTGTTGAAAAATATTTCACTCGTTCGCTGCGCTCACTCGTGAAATATTTTTCAACACTCGAAGAGAAATTTCGTATGTTTGCGCGGCCATGAATATCCTCTATGTAATCGTCTCCTAAAACTAAGATTTTGAAACTGTTTTTGCTGACGCGCGGTCAGAAGAGTGTAATAACGTGTCATATTACACTCTAGAATGCTATGTCGAATAATAAAGGTTATAGAGCAGTTTTCAATTGAGTGTCGTAAAACCAAAACCAAAGTAATTACTCTGACCAATCACAGCAGTCGTAAACAATCCAATGAACCAATCAGAGCTCGAAGCAATTACATGTCGCGGGCGCCAAGCGCGGGAAAACGCGTGCGAGCAAGTCACGATTGGTTTTGGTTTTACTTCTGATTGGTCGAGAAAGTGGCGCGAGATTTTTTAGCCAATCACAAAGCGTAGCAATGCAAAACCAAAGCAATTGTGTAATTACTTTCGACAGTCAATTGAAAACTGCTCTATTGTACTGTGTATCAATGACAGATTATTCGGCCTCTAACACACTGCATCATTATTCACTCCCCCAGGAGCGCTTCTAAAAGCCTGTTTCTGCTTACTCGACATCGTGGACCTTTCTTCAAAAGAAACGTTAACTGATCAACTTAGTAGAAAGTACCAGGCAGGTTTTGAGCTTCACACATGGTCGACCGCTCCTCAAGGCAGTGGCCTGGGTACCAGCAGTATTTTAGCGGGAGTTATCCTGGCCGCGTTGCTACGAGTAACAGACCGCACAGCGAGCTTGGATTCACTTATCCACACTGTGATGATCGTTGAACAGATGTTGACGACTGGCGGTGGCTGGCAGGATAACGTAGGGGGACTGGCACCTGGTTTCAAGATCTCTCGGTCCCAGGCTCGTTTGCCGTTGAAAGTGGAAATGGAAAAGCTGGAGCTGAGTGAAAAGACTGTTGAGGATTTTAGTAAGCGGTTGGTGTGTTTTTACTCCGGAAAAACAAGACTCGCCAAGAATTTGTTGCAGGTAAACTGAGGATGTTTGATTTTGTTTTGTAGCCTGCGGCGTAGTAGTCGTTTTCTTCCAGAAAACGCGAGATGTGCGCGAGTATACGCGCGGGATGCACGCGAGATGCACGCTAGTATGCCAATAAATGCTTACGGGATGCGCGCGAATATGCGGGTTATAATCACACGATTTGTTAACCTTATGTCAGTAGAATCTAGCATAACCGGGAAAATGCTTGTATACGGTGTCATTGTTTATTCTGATGGTGTTTTATTATATTTACAGAATGTGGTGAGGAATTGGTACGCAAGGTTTCCCCAGATCACTAATAACGCAAGAAACCTAATCAACAATGCAGAAGAGGCAGCTAAGGCGCTGAAAGAAGGCAAGAAAAGCCATGTTAACACTAGCGACAATGCAAAACACAACTTATATCGATGTTTTATGTCACCAGCATGATGACAAAATCCGGCTCAAAGTTATTACCCCGATTGTGCAATTAGTTAAGTCATTAACCCACACGACTGTGAAGGACTGTACGCATAAAAGTTCAGCATCAAGACAAACTAGAACAAAGAAAAGCGCTGGAAAATTTAACACTTTAAGCCTGGTTTCCATATAATCGCAACAATCGCAGCGATCGTTACGATCGACGATCGACGATCGACGATCGCTGCGATTCTTGCGACCCTTGCGATCATATGGAAACCAAAACGTTGCGATCGTTGCGATCCGTTGCGATTGCGATCGCAGAGATAGAAAAATTTCTATCTCTGCGATCGCAATCGTAAGGGTCGCAACGATCGCAAGGATCGCAACGATCGCAAGGATCGCAACGTTTTGGTTTCCATATGATCGCAAGGGTCGCGATCGTTGCGATTATATGGAAACCAGGCTAAAGTGGTCAACACATTAGTATGATTTCACATAACGAAAAATTTGATGCTAATGAATCAAATAATATGATAATGATCCATCTGTGAAATACGCCATTGAAAATTCGATTGTCCGTGACTTTAATTAATCATGGCCATTGTTTATTTATTTATTTATTTGTTCACCATGTTGGAATTTCTTTTCCCAACATTATGATGACAAAATATGATATTGTATGGGGAACTGAAAGTTGGTCACCACTGCAGCACCATTCAGCTTCAAAAACAGTGTATCCGGCATGGACAAGGAGAGTGAAAAGCAAACTCGGCTTCTCACTCTCTCTTAAGTACGAGAATTTACAATACCATTACGTCACCATCTTGCATTTGAATCTGTTATATTAGCCATAACTTTTGCTATAAAGACTAACGCACTACGAAATTTCGCACGTCCCTTTGACCGTGTGATATATTGCTAAACGGTTTCAAATAAACTGGTTTTACGAAACACAACTTAACATGTGGTTTTAGGATAAAGTTCACGATTGCACGGATAAGTGGTATACGTCAATTTCGGCAATTTGCATATTCTTGTTGAAATCAGCATCAAATTTTTCGTTATGTGAAATCATACTATTATCATACATTTCCAGGCTTTTATACTTTAGACGTGCTTTAGTATTTCCCACGTCGCACTTTAGCTCCAAATTTTATTTCGTTTCGCAAAATGCCGTGAAACAATAATTGTAAATAATTATTTGTAATCTTAATTATAATTCCTATTTGTAAATCCATTTTAATTTTTATTCCAAAGATGAATGAATTGAACTTATTAATTATTACAATCGTGTACTGTACAATAGCTATCATTTGAATGGTCACGCCTAAGGATTTCATTCCCCCCGGTAGAAATTTTGACACTATAGCATTTTATCAGTACAGTCTTAAAGGTTGCAAATATATCACACGACTCAAGTTTCGGACTCTCAAACAGAAATGGTTGCGTGCATCTTTCAGGTGAATCGAGTGCTTTTCTAAAAATTCAAATGTTGTTTGTTTTGCCTCGTTCCAGGGAACATCAAGAAGTTTGGTACATGTTGGACTTGTTATCGACATCAGAAAAGCCTCATGGCTCCGGGTGAGTGTCTCATAACTCTGCGACGGACAAGCATCCATTCAAGGGGGGGGGGGGGGGGAGCACCAGTGATACCCTTATTTAGTCACTAAATAAGGAAACCAACTGGAAATACAAGGGGATCAGTAACCCTGGGGGGTAAACCTACTACGGACTAGCATCCTATTCTGGGGGAGGGGTGAGTAACACTGCTACTTAGTCACTCAAATAAGGAAACCAACTGGAAATACAAGGGGATAACAACGGAGGGGAGGGGGGGGGGGGGGGGGAAGTGATACTTTTACTTAGTCACTAACTTAAGGAAACCAACTGGAAATACAAGGGGATAACCCTGCGGCGTACAAACGTACCTTTTAGGGAGTGGGGGTGGGAAGTGATACGTCTAGCCAATAAAATATGACAACCATGAAATACTGTCGTAATCTGTGGCACCGTACAATGCAGTGTTTCTGATCCCCGATTGACACTGAATCCTATTTAAATAGAGGCAGCAGATGTTCTTAATCTCGTTTCTCCCAACAGGTTCGGAACCGAAGGCAATTAAGGACTTGATGGAAGCATTGAAACCCTTGAGTTACGGTAGGTGTAAATGTGCCCTCGATCGTGGGAAACAATTCAGTAGACGGCAAATCAGCAAATTCATCAAATTCGGCAAATCAGCAACAACAACAACAACATTTTATTTAGTCACGGTAGTCACAGCAAATTCAGTAAATGTTTATTCTAATCCATGACAGCAAATTGCACGATCGTTTCTACCAAATTACAGAGCTCAAAGACATAAACTGACTTAACTTAGAGATTCACTTGAAAACTATTCTGTGATGAGTTGATCAATTCAAAATTTTTCTTTCTTTATAGTTTAACCATAAAGAATACGCTGACCTTAACATTTGGTATTTTTTTTTCTTTCTTATTATCTGTAATTCCTAACTTTTACTTAATTTTAATTGCGGTTTCTTAGGATTTTAATTCGAGCAAAACTGATACAATCACTTCTGGTCACTCTCAACAAACGCAAATATTTTATTATAAACCAAACAGAGCTTGAAACAAAAACATGCAGACGATACCAGGGGCGTTTATCGGCTTTGTTTTTTACTCTTGATTGTAATGGAGAGGGGTCTGTCTCACGCTCGCAGAGGTTCAATGAGGCGCGGTGAGCGCAGCCGCCTGCACTCACTTAGCTCAGCGGACAACCGAAAACTCCATTTGAGCCTCTGCGGATGAGAGAGGAGTACGGAGGTGCTAGGAATTGAGCGATGTAGTTATTTTCAGGTCAAGCGATGGCGGGAGCAGGAGGAGGCGGATTCATTTTTGTCCTCACCAAAGAACCTTACATGGTGGATAAAGTCAAAGATGTGATCAAGACATTGCAGGTGATGTTAAGTTTTCATTTGTTCTCTTCTCCTTCTTTTATCCACGAAGGAGGTAAAGTTCATTTCCTAAGATAACACGACCCTTTTTTCTAGACTGTTCCGCCTGTTTGAGAACCTCCCTTCGGATATCCCTTTTTCTCTGCCTCTGTTTTCCTGCCTCCTCGCCCCAGTTCTTACCAGAGTGTTCGTCCTCTGTCCCGCTCCTCAATTTTCAGAGGTTTTTGATTTCAATCTCAAACGAGTTAAATATCTTTGCTGTTTTACATTCCTTACTCGGAGCAGCATTCGGTAACACTTCAAGAGGATAACACACTTCAATAGATCAGCGCCCGATTGTTCAAAAGGTGGATAACCAGTTCGGGATCCAGACTCCAAGAGAAGGGGGTGGGGAGTGAATAAGGGGTTGGGGGGGGGGGGGGGGGGAGTAGGGGTGGGTCCCCCGGGTCCCTACCCTAGATTCGCCACTGATAACGCTATCCATCGGATATTTAACTATTATAGCGCGAAAGCGCGCGTGATATCGCCTAATTCTTGGTCGACTCGGCGATACCACGCAAGCTTGAGCGCTATAATAGTTTTATAATTCAACACATTGATAACAAAGCACAGTTTGAAGAAAAAATATCGAGGCCGGTCCGTCATTTTTGCATTCTCTTGTCAAAATGCGAAATTTATCTCCATCGTTGGATATACGTCATGTAGACATAGCGTATATCGATAACTTTTTGACCATATTTGGGCAGTATATCAATGTGTTGAATTATAAAACTCGATAGACGCACGCTAAGCATGAACCAATTCTTAAATTTACTATGCATTGAATAAGGGTTGCAAAACTAATTATATTATCCACTGAATAGAGATTCATTTAGTAGATACCGCTATCAACCTATGGAACAACTGGTACCAGATTTATAATTTACAATCTTCGGTCACTTGTTCATCAACTTCCAAGTCGAGTTTGAAAGCTAAGTGTCAGCTTTTGTCCAGCTTTCGTAAGTTTTCCACCTTTGCATAATCATTTCAATAATTCTTTATTTCTTTCAGCCTTCGAATGATTTCGCTTTCTACGATGTGAGTGTGGACTGGGACGGGCTGACTGTGAGAGTGGAGGAACCCTCGCCGCAATGAATCATGGGAATGTGAATGACTTCAAGAGTAACAAAACTGACTCAACAAAGAGCATTCTCCACTCAGTCTATTTTGATATCAAATTAAGCAGCAGGTCGATCATGGTAGCACGCTATAAGTAGTCACTTCTTGCGAGCTGAAGTAAAAACGTTAACTTTAGATAATATATTTTAAAAGAGATAATTCCAAATGGTCGGAACAAAAGCAGACAAACTAGAATTCGAAAATAAATGGCCGTATTTATACTGGAAGACGGCTAAGTCGTCCAGACGACCTTAACACTTTTAGTTAAGGTCGTCTAGTGTAAATTCGGGACGACCTTACGACGTCCTTACGCGTTAAGGTCATCGATCAGACGCCCTTAATTTCAGACGGCTAAGCCGTCTTCCCTTTTTCTCGAATTTATACTAGACGACCTTAGCCGCTTTGGTGCGCTAAGGTCGTCTACTCGCTAAGGTCGTCTCTAGTATAACTACGGCCAATGTTACACAATGGAGAACTTGGGGTATAAGATAGTAATTTGAAATGGAAATAAACATAATAGAAAAATAAATAAAAATGTTTTGCGAAAGTGTCAAGTTAATTTCTTCAACGACTTTTCGGGCTTGGCCCTTCATCAGGTTGATGACCGTTGTTTTGGACGCGACTTGTTTTGTTTAAAAAATTATAAAAACGCGCGGTAAGAAAATAGTGTATGACCGAGCGCAGTTCAGAGGAAATGGAAAACCGTGTTGAGCCCATACGGTTGCATGATGCCCAACTTGAGGATGGTTTCCATTTTCACTTGCTTCCTTTTGAGGTTGGTTCCGGTACATAACCTCAGTCCCCTGACGACGATGTCCGACAGTGAGTGGCCAGTAGAGTTGAAATGTTCGGCAACTGGGAAATCGGGAGTGTTTTTTTGAACGCTTCGAAGGTGTTCGCCAAAGCGTTCACTCAGACTGCGACCGGTTTCCCCCATGTATAAACGGCAGCATCGACTGCAGGAGATACAATATACCACGTTCCCTGATTGGCAGGTAAAATTTTCGCGGATCATAATTGCAACATTTGGACAACGGAGGTGGATGTCCGACGTGATGTACTGACAGGTACGGCACCGGGGACGCAATTGTCCCTTTCGTAAACGGTCGATGCTATTTTAGCGACACTTAGAAAAATTTTCACCAATTTTAGAATTCTTTTTTCTATCAGAAAAAGAAAAATGCAATTACGGTAATTACCTAGAATCGAACCCGGAACCTCTGCATGCTAACATCTCTCCCTTACCACTAGACCACTGGCTCAAGCATGTTAAGGCATGGTTCGTCCCTTGGTGTAGACCCCCCGTGAAGTAAATTCATTTTCCCTTTGCAAGTAATGTTTTTTTTAGCCCTAACAATCACAAAAAGTATACATCAAACTGGATTTAGCGTCCTTAAATTCCTTAAGGTTTAATTATTGTGGTCACGTGTCTGATGACGTCATAATTTGGACAAGAAGGAAACTTTAAATGGGGTAAGGATGGTTAACTTTGGCTAAGAGAAAATCATAAGCAATTTTTTGCCTTTATGCATAAAGACTATCCGTGCCCGGAATGGACGACTTTTTTATTTTATTAACAAGATATCAAGAGTCAAAATATGTCACGTGATCTCTTTTACGAAATAACCCTTTAACCGTAAATCATAGTCAACCATTCCGGCCAGATTCATATAAGGGAGAACCATACAAATACATTAACGGTTCAATTTATATCCATCATATGCCATCTCGGCACCCCATTTTCAATTTTCTTTTTGTATAATAATACAGTGATAACAGGTCACGTGATGCAAATATTCGACATTTAAAGTAACCAGTGGTTTAAGATTATCAAGTTTTATGCTGCTGCTAAGTTTGAGCCTGTTTAGTTAAATCATCTCAAAGTTACGATAGTTTTCAGATTTTATGCAAATTAGGCTCTGAACCATGCCTTAACATGCTTGAGGGGTTGATCCGGCAAACCCAAGAAAAATTTAATTATAAAATATGCTTTTCTTAATATATATATTTCAATAACGGGTCACCCTAACCCTAAATCTTACCTAACCGCTAATCTAGCTTAGATCTAATAATCGCTTTACCTAGGCCCAATTTTATCTAATAATGATAGCCTACTTTCGTCCCAATCCAGGCATAAATTAGAGAGAAATAGCATCGACCATTACAAAAGGCTTGGTTACTAATGAATGCTAATGATGGCATCGACCGTTTACGAAAGGGAAATCAGCACCGGGGACGTAGACAAGCGAAGATACCAGGCTGTTCGGTGGGGCAGTGGTCATCGAAATGCACCAGGATGTCTCTCAAATTTCGGTCGCGTCGAGAAGAGACGACCGGTCGATGTGGGAAGATGTCTCGGGATCACGGGATAATACCCTGATCCCGAACCTTGCTTTATTCAGGATAAAAATACGAAAAAAGCAAGTGACACACTCGAACACAAACCTCGCGGCCTGGCCAGTACCTTACGCATGCGCACAGCCACATCACCCGGGCAGTGGCAGCCATGGACAGCTGTTTATATTAAGTAACAATGCGTGTAAGAAGTAGGCAATGCTCTATTGTTCCGCGGCATTTCGCTTTCCCCACATAAGATTGTTTAGGTTTTTTTACTGAGAATGCATCAACCTATGGACAACATGTTTTTTAAATGAAATGTACTGGACTTTATTTTAAAGTAATGTTTCTTTTGTGCTACAAGATTTCATCCAATCGTGAAACTCCAAAACAATGGCCAAGAAAGGCTTCTAATTTATATGTTTCCCACATAGAATTTTGGTTGCATTAAAACACAGAATAGTTTTTACTAAAAGGGAATCAATTAGTAAACTAGAGAGCAATAAATGCACTACCTGGTTAAGTTATGGTAGATTTTCACGTCAGTAGCCAATGAGGTGGACGGTTTCAACAATATCACAATTAATACCTTTCTGCATTCCTTGCCGTTAGGTTGCCTACTTCTTACTAGGACCATTACTTAAATTTTCAATGCGGAGTTCTTAAAGGAGCGCCAGACTTTGTTTTACTCCCTGTAGAGGTACCTCTGTACTGAAAAGGGGCGAGGCGGAGTCCCATCAGGGATCCAGAATCTCTTTTTGTCTACCTCCAGGAGACTTTCTACTCCCTTACCCCCGGGGCTAAATCAATTCAAATTTAAAACTTGTAGTTTGTACCGTCACAGTGGTCCTGACCCTATTTGAAAACAAAAGTCCCGTTACATTTCAACCTTAACTTTTTTCCTGAGAAGGCGCTGGCGCAACCTCACCCGCGTTGGTGGTCAAAACTATGTAATTTCCATCCTTTGGGAATAAAACTATCAGTTATGTAAATGGTTACTATTGTTTCTGACACCCAACATGGCCGCGGAGAAAACCATCCGTTGATGACGTGTGTGGCACGCGTGATGCGGGTGACAAGTTAGTTCCAAGGTACGGAACTTGATATTGTGAACGGTCATTGTGCAATCTGTTTACGACTGCATTCTTGTAGTCGTTTTTAGTTTGCTACAAGCTACACCGCGCTGACGAGCCCCAACAGAGCGAAACAGCTGTCCGCGGTTGCTACCCTGCTTTATCGTTTTCTGTCGTATTGGTGTCTCGCAAAGTCTACTTTTTTACGTAATCAGATCAGCCTTGCAGTTTGTCGGTTATGTTTGTTCTTTCTTTCGCTATTTTGTTGTTGTCGATTTGTCGGTCCAACTGATACTTCCATACTGAACAAAGGAGCTACAGTTTATTTCGAAAGTAGTACAACTGTGCAAATATTTGAATCTTTTGTTTTTCGATCACGTTCTATGACTGAATAACTTAATGAAACATTTCTGGTTGGTCAGTTGTTCACGGTCAAGGCCGAAAAAACGCTAACAAAAACATTAAACAAAAACAAAAAGTTTCTCAGGTTTCATAGCTAAACTCGAGCCGGCAGCTCGCGGGCGTTTGACCTTGATCTTTGGACCGATTGATCATGAAGGCAGCTTTTCACTTCACGTGTGTACTGCATTGCTTTGCTGAAAACTAAATGTCACGGTTCGCATTTGAATTGGTCTTGCTTCTGTGGGAATTTATTTCCTTGAGACAAGGCGAAAAAAATGCAAATAATTTGTTTTATCACCGGAACAATTTTGTTTTTATGCTCCGTTTCTGCTCGAACGATTTGATTGGTTAATGGACCAATGCGCGGCAAACCCCAGTCAATCAGCTGACTTGTAATGACATAACTCCAGGGAATCGCCTTGACCACTGGCAGTTCGCTTTGTTTATGTTTTACCTCAGCTTGACGCGCAATCAAGGTGGGCAACGCTAGCAAATGTATATTTTATAACATTGTTATAAGCATTTTACATCTTGTTATGTTAAGAACGATTCAATTGGCAAGTAAGGCCGAACTCGGAATCTGCTTTGGCCGTTTTTTTTTCGCCGGCGAACTTTTGCGTGATTGTTTACATTGAACATAACTGAATTTCTGACTACAAATTCAACTGAACTGGAATCTCGACATAAACTCTGTGTTCTGCGGCTATCATGGAAGAAACTGCTTCCACACCGTTTGTTTACAATGACTGTGACAATTCAAGTGGTGCCTTCGAGTGTTTAGCCGAGTTTCGCGAGAACGGGTTACTTTGTGACATCGCGTTATGCGTGGAAAACAGAGAAATACCAGCTCATCGGGTGATCCTAGCGGCCGCAAGTCCATATTTCAGAGCGATGTTTCTCGGAAAACTCGCCGAGAGTAGTCAAGATAGAGTCATCTTGTACGAAATTGATGGAGTTGCAGTCGAATTGCTTGTGCAGTATGCCTACACTGGCATAGTGGAAATTAACGAATGTAATGTACAGTCTCTTTTGTATGCCTCAGCTCTTCTTCAGTTCGATAAAGTGAAGAACGCCTGTTGTGTTTTTCTACGTAAAGCATTGGAAGTTTGTAACTGTTTGGGGATCCGCTTGCTTGCCGAGTCTCTCTCCTGTCGCGATCTTTTCGAGGTAGCTCATCAATTCGTTGCTGACCATTTTGACGATGTTCTTAAACAGGAAGAATTCTTGTTTCAGCCTTTTGAATCTTTAAAGGCCCTGCTTGAATCCAAGTTTCTTAACACTTCAAGCGAAGAAGAAATTCTTAATGGTGCTTTGGAGTGGTTAAACTTCCGTCCTATAGAACGCCAAAGTTACGCCTCTTCTCTTATGAAGAGATCGTGTTTGATCAAAGTTTCTCCTGAATTTCTTAACAAAAGAGTCCTAAATGACCCAGTCATCCAATCTACTTCTGAATGTCAGAGGATGATTATAGAGGCGCTAGACGCCATGCGATCGTCAAGTGCACGAGACGTTTACGAATTCAATGGGATTCCTTTGCGTTCACACCGAACTGGTCGTGAAATTATGCTGGCCTTAGGTGGGGAATCTGAGGGTGTAACCCTGAGTAGCTCTCAATGTTTCAGTCTAGACAGCAACAACTGGAGCTGGGATATTCCAGGACAGGAGGATTTTATGCCACTGGCCCCCATGAACAAAGGACGCACTTTCACGGCAGTGGCATCAACTGCATACCATGCCTATGTAATTGGTGGGCATTCTTCCTGGACAGTGTTAGATTGTGTAGAGCATTATGAATGGCCAGGAAATCAGTGGTGTCTGCTCTCACCATTGCATGTAGAGCGAATGGGTGCTGGGGCTACCATCGTGAATGAACAACCTATTGTTATTGGAGGTTATAGCAAATCATTGGGCTATCTATCATCTGTAGAGGTGTATGATCCTTTGTTTGACAACTGGAGGTTAATCACACCAACAAGAGCAAAGAGGAGCTATCTTGGTGCCATTGAAATAGCAGGCTCAGTCTATGCCATCGGTGGTTTTGGTGGAGAGCATAGGAATTCAGATGAGTGTTTGTCATCAGTTGAATGCTTGGAAACCCAGAGGGGAATTTGGCAACCAGTGTCTCGGCTAATACATCCACGGGCATACTTTGGTGCAGTTCAGAAAGATGGTAAGAAAGCAGTCAGTAAACTTTGATTAAAAAAGAGAAAAGAGGCAATTTATTTTATTTACATTGTATTTCACCTGGGACAATATTATATACTGGGATAATAATTATTATGTACAGTAAAAGGTATGGTTTTCAAGCAGTTTATAGTCTGTGATAGGGTATAGAAATCAGAGCGTTTAGATCAGATCAGTGGTATGAAGAATTAAGTCTAGAATAGGAATTGAAACTCAGAAGAGAGAAAATAAAGAGGCTTCCCTGAATGGAAATAAAATCATTGCGGCAACATTGGTGACAGATGGTTTTCCAGTAAAAACACTATCAACGGTTCTTAACATACAATGTAATGGCTCAGATTTGTGAAAAATAGCAAGTCTGGGATAGGGTAGGGTAGTCTAGTATATAAGGGTTGCAAAATCAGCTGAGCATGGTCAGGTTCAGAGTCCCAGTAGTACACCCCCACCCAAAAAATATACGGAGGCTCCGGGGGTGGGGGACAGGAATTGTAGCCATTTGTGGGACATTCGATTTCTCTGATGAATTCCGTTTGGCTCCAATCAGATCAAACTCCCACCTTAGGCATTTATACACATGTAATCCTTTTTAGTGCATATAAATATATTCTAGACACTTTATTTATCATTTTAAAAACACCAAGGCTTCAGCAATGTTCAAACATCCCATCCCACTCAGACTTTCCCCCACCCCCTCAGGCTTAACACTGATTGGTGTACATGTTATGGGAATAAAATCTGACCAAGATGAATACATGTAGTCCAAATTTCATCACAGCACATACAGTATTAGTCTGATCTGTATCCAACACGTGCACCTCATCATCAGTTTAGCTATACATATAAATTACAGGCCATAATGAGTCAGAAATACATTTTGACAGTCTTACTTGTGGGAGTTCGGACCATTAGCTTTGCCTAGTGCATTGCTTGTGTGTCTTTAATGAGAGCTGCAGCATTTCCCAACATGTTCTCATTTTTATAGGTGCAATTTATGCTCTTGGTGGATACAACTTATCCTGGCTAAGTACATGTGAAAGATTTGATCCACGGGAGGGACGATGGTACAGCATACGTCCCATGTTATCTCCCAGAAGCAGTTGTGGTGCAAGTGTCATGGGCAGTTGTATTTATGTCGTTGGAGGATTCAATGGCTCGAGAAATTTGAATTCGGCTGAAAGCTATGACACAAGGGCTGGAAAGTGGCTAGAAATTCCTCCTTTGCAGAACACTAGGTATGGCGTGGCTCTTACAACATTGGAGATATGATGCAGTAGCAGCTCGCTCCTGGGGGGGGGGGGGGGGGGGGGGGGGGGGGGTGAGGGGTGGTGATGCTTGAGGGTGTATATAAATAAAAGATAAAAATTTTAACATGAGCAGTGCAGGGGAGATGCATTCAACCCCAATCACAGACCTAAAACCCCTAAATAACTATTTGCACCCATTTTCACACCTGACCCTTTATAACTTAATGAAAAAAATTCGGATCAAAATCTTTTTCAAAGATAAGAGGGTGCTGGCCCACCCAGGTCCTTCCCCTTTATCCACTGAATAGGCATACTTTTAGGGATGCATATGTGAGGAGTAATGCATAAATTTGCCTCTCTACCTTCCAGGTATATTCCTTATGAACAATTATCCTTGAAATTGCACCCTTTTGGCTGTAAGGTTAACTTTGTATTTTGTTACTTTGTTAATGCAGTATTAATTTTCTTGGGTTGTTTTTGTTTGGTTACTATTTTTTAAATACCGGTACATTTTTGTTTTAATACTTTACATAGTTTATATACACCTTATTCCAAAATGGCAGCCAATTTATTATTCTTTTATATGCATGTTAATTAGCCCTCATGGCCTCATTTTCACTTGAAAATTCTTTTGTATTTTGCACATGCTAACGAGGCCATGAGGGCTAATTTACATGGATATAAAAGAATAATAAAATGGCCGCCATTTTGGAATAAGGTGTATACTTCCAAAGAACAATTGATGACTGCATGGAACTGTCTCCCTGAAGAGGTTCTTTAGATTCTTTTAAATCACAGCTAGTAACATGTATCGTAGCATTTTAGTAATTGCAATAACTTAAGGTTTCTACATACTTACTTAGTGTCCTCTTTGTGTTAAACACATAAATAGGCCATACTTTAGGTTTCAGAATGTTTAATTCATCAATTACATGTAAGAAATTAGATTATTTTTAATTGTTACTCTAACATTTGGTGACTTAAATGTAATTAAAATGAATTATGATGTAATTCCCACCTGCAAAATTTTTCTTAAAGGGTGCCCCATAGGGCAGAACAGTGAGTTGTAAGTGATGATTATTAGATGTCAATTATTTCATAAAAATTATCGCGTTCGAAGAATGCAATCCTAATTTCGTGTTGGTTGTCCTGTGGTTTATGTGCAGTAAAATTTGAGATTTTTTGGTGGCCGGTCTTCCAAATGGCCGTCCCTATTGTTTTTTTTTTGCAGGGGCTCATTTCCCCTGGAAATTCCTTCCAATGCGTCTCCATAATCTGTGATTACTGCAGCTAGTATTAATTTTATTTAATCCGTAGGTAGATTCTATGTATCTTTGATTTCATAACATTGATTTGTTGGGACAAATAGTTGCAAGATATATGATGGAAAAGTAAAAATATGGGATTATTAATTGGTTAGGTACTCATTAAGTTATTAAATGTTTTTATTTTTTTATTAAAACTCAAAATGATTCAGTTTTATTATTCCTTTTTTTGCTGTTTCGTTTTATTCTGATCAAATTTCAAATCTTAAGGTGGTTCATAACAGTTTCAATTATTTTTAAGATAAATATAAAGATAAACTTAAGGGTGTCTTTAACAGGTTATACTGTTACTATGGTAACTGTTACATCATTGACCATAACTAGTTCAACAACAACTAAGGGCATTTGTTTTATACTATTATTGAAGCATCAACTGATAAAGAATTGTAGTATTGATCGTTCCATCAAAGCATATTAGTGATGGAAAACGCTGTGAAATCTATTGCTATTATGTTTCAAGATTGTAAAAATGTACACTACTGTAGATTATACCATAGTGAATATAATTACATTTACAATTTAAAAATGAGAATTTATTTATACTATATAATGTCTGCAAGTGTATTTCCATATTCTGCATAATTGATCAAAATAAAAATGGGACAATTCATTTTGTCTGTGTATGAACTTTAAAGGCTTGTAGCTGTAACATTTATATTATTGTCAATATGTGGAACACAAACTCAAAAGTAACACAAAGATAACAGCTAAAAGCTGGTACCATTTTATGGGTGTGGTTCGAGATAAAAACTTGATCTATAGTTGAAGGGCTCGGGGCAAGAACGTCTTAAGTATGTTGGCAACTTTCACTAAAATTGTATGTTTTAGACCTTTAAAAGCACAGTTTTGTCAAATTAATAATTTATTATTGTTAAGGTACTCAAAACAGATCCAAAATAGGGAAGAAAATCCACATCTTTGAGAAAATGTTTTGGGCCTTATGGCACCCTATGTATCTTTTCAAGATAAAATTTTATTCTGTTCGAAGGATTTGTTGACCTGGTTGAAATCCTTTCAGTCATATTTACATGATCCAGTCATAATTTTGGCAAGTGAGTCCCTTTTGTGGCCAAAAATCCAAGATTTCAGTGAAAATTTTCCAACAAGGTACAGTGTGTACTTAGGGCGTTCTTGCCTGGAGCCCTTCAATTACTGTATTAACCCGCCATGCACATCAACCTTTCATGACCTTAAAATTACTCAAAAAAAAAGACTCCTTTACCCTGAAGACAACAGTAACCGTTTATTGGGATAAAATGAGTTGTATCAGGGCTGTGCTTTATAGCAGTGCCCGGATGCCACAGGCGACTAACTTTAATTTGTCTTCAGGCGACGAGAAACCTTAGTTTTCAGATATAACTTAACTGCTGCCAGCACCCTTAAAGGGACACTGTCACCTATTTTTAGTATCACTTTAAAAAGCCCAAAAACATATTTGTTTCAATGAAACCTTAAAATAACAGTCCAGTTTTGTTAACAAAATTACTCTACCAGTGCACAGAAACTAGTATTCGTTATTTTTCAAGTTCCTCCCAAGAGTCGTGGAAAAATTGCAGAAAAACTTATTATGCTTTGTTCTTCCTTGAAGAAATCACTTGATATTATCTTCTTGGTGTTCTAAAAGCAATTTTATGTTTGAGCAAAGGTACTTTGTCATATTTTATTTAGTGTATTTTGTCCAAAACACAGCAAAATCTGCATGACAATGCCCCTTTAATTTTATAGTTGGACTCCCTTTGAACTCCCTATGATTACTTTAGGACACAGCCTAATGTTGCATCGACAAAGCATTCACTTGTACTTAGTGTCTGATAAATAAACAGCAAGATGTGTCAAAACAATGTTGCATTTTTTAAACACTTTAATCAATAACTTTCAAAACTACCTACCATAATTAAGGTAATGTTTAATTATTATTGTCCCCTTTGTTTTAAATGCAAAGCATAAAAATTGAAGCAGTTGAGCTATTATTAATTAAAAATAACAATTGAAAGCTTTTAAAAACTGAAATAAATATAGCTGTGCACCTCTCTTAATCATTTATCAATGTAAACATTTTAATTAATAAAATAATTTCAAACTAGCTGTCAATATTGTGGGTCCCCTTTGTTTTAATAAAAAATCATAAAAAATTAAGGCATTTGAGCTATTAATTAAAAATAACAAAGCTTTTGAAGCTGAATTAAATACAGCTGTGCACCTCTCTTAATCATTTATCAATGTAAACACTTTAATTAATAAAATAATTTCAAAACTACCTGCCATAATATTGTGCATCCCCTTTGTTTTAATAAAGAAGTATAAAAAATTGAGGCATTTGAGCTATTATTAATTAACAAAGCTTTTGAAGCTGAATTAAATACAGCTACAAACTTGTCTTTATTACCCATTAATGATAAGCCTACTGGGGGGGGGGGGGGGGGGGGGGGGCACAACGGTGGGGCATTTCATCATCATCATCATCATAGCTTTATTTAAAAACACGGTATCCCATCATTAGTTACAAAATGCTCTTCCAGAGAGCCGTGTATACTAAATATTCTCTATAAAGACCTAAACATGTTAAAAATTTCTAATTAAAATTACAATACTAATGGATTTTTCTATGTTTACCTAAGATTAAAACTACTATTCCATTCCATCCAGAATGGAGGGCTTAAGATGTTAGATATTCAAAGCTTTAACGAAGCTTTGAAAATGAAATGGATTCAAGGATATCTAAATGAAGAAAATAAAGGGAAGTGGAAACTCTTTTTTGAACATTACTTAGAGAAATATGGCGGTAAACTATTGTTTCGAAGTAATTTAAAACAACAAGATACTACACTGCTCAATCTCAAGGACCCGTTCTTGAATGAAATCATACAGCATTGGACCAAATTCAACTACAGAGATGAGAATCTAGATTTTGCATCCACATGTATATGGTATAACTCTCACATCAGAATAGAAAACCGTCCATTCTTTTACAAATCATGGTTGAGTGCGGGAATAAAGGAGATTAGAGATTTGTTAGGTAATGACCAGAAGTTTCTAACCTACAATGCCTTTATTGATAAATACAGAATCAAAACCAATTATCTCGAATATTACAAAGTGATATCAGCCGTAGTTCATTACAAGAAGATATACTTTACGGCCTGCAACAATGTAACTCCAAAGGACCAAGTTGACAACCTTCTGTCTTATACTAAAGTCTCCAAAAAAATATATGAACACTTAATAAATAACAAAGCTTCTATGCCATCTAGGAGTCAGGGTAAGTGGTTGGAAGAGAGAGACTTATTTTGTAATTCTAATATAACAGTAAATTGGAAAAGCACGTACTGTCTGCCATTTCTGTGTACAAGGGAGTCAAAGCTCAGGGTCTTCCAATTTAAATTTCTTCACAGAAAAATCGCTACAAATGATTTTTTGTACAAGATAGGCATTAAACAAAGAGATTCCTGCTCCTTCTGCGAGGGAGAAAAAGAAACCCTTATTCATCTATTTTGGAACTGCAAACATACACAAGATTTCTGGAAGAGCATCTTCGAGTGGATTTCCCAAAACATTAAGGATTTAGAAAATGTTACTCCTTCTTTGTCTCTTTGTTTTGGTCTTATTGACAACACAAAAGATTTTCTCCTTCATCATTTACTCCTTATATCTAGACACTATATATACACCTGCAAACTTGGAAACAAGCTTCCTAAGCTGCAGGTGTATATACAACTAGTTATAAACTCAATGGAAATAGAAGAACAAATTGCATGTTATAATAATGATCCAAAGCCTTTTGCACAGAAATGGTCTCGCCTTAATTTTCAGATTAACCTCTCACGAAATACATAATACATTATATTAACAATATCTACAAATATACAATACATAAGCAATGTAAAACATAGAATGCTCTAACTGCATACTAAAATACTCTGTATGACCTTTTGTGTATGTTTTGTGTGTATTATATTGTATCGTATAGCACTATATGTATGTATGTAAATATCACTATATGAAGATTAATTAAAAAAAAATAATAATAATAAAAAAAAAAAAAAAAAAAAAAGATTAAAACTACTATAAGGCAGCTTTAAAGGATGCGATAGATGGCTCAGCTTTGATTTCATTTGATAGGCCATTCCAAAGAACAGCGCCCCGATAGTTAAAGCTACACTTTCACTGTCTTCTTCAAAGACTTTTGTTAATTCCCATGCTAGGACAAAATTGATAGGTAAGAAATCAAATCCCCTCCCTCCTAGCTGTCAGTTCAAATATACCATTAAAGGTCTGTTAGGCTGATGGGAGCTATACAATTTCATTCAGGCCTGAAATAGCTAGGGGGATGGGGGCGGAGGGGCGCTTTTTTCAAATTGTAAAAAAAAAAATATTGAAATTGAAAACTCAGAACACCAAAAACTAAACAAAAATGAGGTATCACTGACTTACAACCAACTAAATTATTTTATACCTACATATGGTATTTCTGGATATTGAAAGACCAAGTTTCCCAGCAAACTGGCTGGCTCACTGTCATTTTACTGACATTTCAAACCATGTTTTAATTCTCAAAACTAAATGGGGGGGGGGGGGGGGAATAATGCAGTGGGCCTTATAAATTTACAAAAGTTACCTGACTTCCTAAAGCTTGTTAGAGAGGGGAGGGCTTAATAGGGAAGGGGGGTGGGGACTATGGTTCCATACTGACTCTTAAAATTTTCACCTCGTCAAACATGCAAATATCCCCAAGGTCTATTATACTCAAAATGTACCCAGATTTCCCCATGCACCCCCCCCCCTCACACACAATGGGCTTAACAATGATAGGTGCTTACTACAGTCAAACCTCCTATAAATGGACACCATTGAGACCAGAAAAAGTGTCCGCTTAAGAGAGGTGTCAGCTTATATGAGGTATAAAATGTAGTGTTTGTATGTGGCTGAAACCACGACTAAGTGTCTGCTTATGGGTGGTGTCTGCCTGCAGGAGGTGTCTGTTTCCAGAGGTTTCATGTAGACTGTATTTTATAGTGACCAGCACAACCCCAATGATAAAAAAAGTATTTTTTTTGGAGCATACATGTATTATTTAGTGAATGATCAATGCTAGGGCTTTTTAACTAAAGGATTAACTCTTTGAGTCTTTAAAAAATATAAGGTAGTTTGTGCATACGGCCTGCTATTTTTTGCCTATTTTTTGCCGAATCATTACTTAAATAGCACAAGAATAGTTTTCAAAGACAGTATTACACGTAGTAACAAATTTAAGCCACTTAAAATAGTGGAGCTTGTTGTCATGTCATGCATTAGAACACTCTCTTTGCCATCTGTCGATGCACAAATAGGTGGAAAAGCCAACTCAGATGACATAAATTTTATACCGTAAAATCATTCTAAAATCTAGATATCTTAAGTTTGTAATTTGCAAGTCTTGCAAATTAGAGTAAGTTCAAGTGCAACATTTTGTTGATAAGTTTTTGAAGATTATTTCAGTGAGCAGAATGAAAACACCCCACTTTTAGGAAATACATGTACAAAACATCTGCATGCAAGTTACCTAGTTGGGTTGGGGGGGTTACTCTCATATGAAAGGTACCAGGGAGTTCGCCGTCTCGTCTCGTGAAAATTATGGATTTTGGTATCACTTATGGTGTTCAGGAAGGAATGGCAATATTTTTGGCTATCAGGGTACCATTAAAGTTGTAAACAAAGAATTAAAAAAACGTTCTATACATACTGTAATCTATCAATTGAAAGGGTCGGAGTATAACTGACCTATGTCAAATTTGAGACCTTGTTGTTTGTTTTTTGTTTTGCACTAATTTTGCCTCATTTTTGTCATGTCACCTACAAATTAATTGCAAAACATTGTTCAGAATTTTTTTATGCTTTTTTTTCCCGTCGTTTTATAGAAATAAAATATGCAAAAAAAATGAAATAAACTAAACTCCCCGTCTTTCCGTTGAATTCCGCTCAAGAAAATGAATCCCAAAGTTTACCCGAATTTCTCGATTTTATGCTGATTTTTTTCACTTCAGATGGCCAAGTTTCGGCCGGTACCGCTAAATCTCGCTCAAGAAAAATTAATCCCAAAGTTCATTCCCTCAAAATCGATCACTTCATTTTTATCACCAATAGTCGGCAAAGGTGTCAGCAATGGTATCTTCTAGCAGTCAAATAAAGCTTGAGCCATGCAACGATTTGTCTCCTTTAAAAGGGTTTAGTTCAATATGTCCAATGAGCATCCCTGTCCCTTTCATATGGAGTTCCCCCCCCCCCCCCTCCGATGGGCGTAAATACAGAATTGAACTTATTCATGTGCATTGTTACTACAAAACATCATCTACCCCTTTAATTAAGGCACATTATTATCAATATACGTGGCCAAATAAGAAACTGCCTTCGAGAAAACATGCGTGAGTGGCGGGCGATATTGAATTTGACGGGCTGCAAACGCATTTACGGCCCTGTTTCTGTTAAACATTTTTTTCTTATTAAATGAATTTGTACGATTTGGACTTGTGTATTGATGATAATGATAATCACATGACTTTTGTCGGGCATATAGTTTATTTGTGTCCCTCGTAGCATCATTTGCACCCTCGCTCCGCTCGGGCGCAAATGATGATACTCGGGCCACAAATAAACTATATGCCCTCCAAAAGTCATGTGATTGTCCTATTGTCAATTTTATGTGACACTGATTTTCATTTTGCGTGCGGATCATAAGTAGGACAGAATCTGAACACAATGACCATAATACGAGGATACGATTACCTTCCTCTCTTTAAGTAGATAAATTCCGACTGGAGTCTTTTTTGTTCCAAATTTTGTGACATATGTACCATCTAACGCAAAAATGTGTACACAGTGATTTTCACTGTCACACACCAAAATGCGATCATTCAGCTTATCAACAGCAATTCCTCTTGGACATCTAAATTCACTGGTGGCATTCCCCACTCTACCAAACTGACGAACATAGACTCCATTGCTATCAAACACTTTCACGCAGTTGTTTCCTTTGTCAGAAGTGTAAAATTCATCTTTGTGGTGTACAGTTCCCAATGGTTTGTCAAACCCTTCAGGGCCATGCCCGCCAAATTTGCGCAAAAATGTTCCATCAAGCAAAAAAATCTGGACACGGTTGTTTTCAGTATCAGTGACAATGATGTTATCATCGGCATCAACTGAAATACCCTCTGCCCATCCAAGTTCGCCCTCATTCGATCCTCTTTTGCCGAAGCTCATAAGGAAGTGGCCAGTATTGTCAAAAATCTGTACTCTATAATTCTTGCTATCTAAAACAATGATTTTGTTATTTCTAGTGTACGCTATTCCAGTTGGACCCAGAAATTGGCCATCAGCACGTCCCTTCTTGCCAAATTTAAATAAAAACTTCCCAGTTTCGTTGAAGACTTCAACTCGATTGTTAAAGTAATCAGTCACAGCAAATTCTCCTTGTTCATTTGACGCAACACCCCCAGGGTTCTTGAAATTACCATTCTTTGTTCCTTTGTGTCCAATATTTTTAATGACCTGACCAATTGAGTTAACATTGGAGCTGTCTGAGGATTCCAAATTGGAAATCTTTCTCTCACTTATTTGACTTTTAAGCTCACCAACACAATGTTTTTCCAGGTTAATTTGTAAATCATGATTCGGAAAAAACTCCAGGTGTTCTTCGCATCTACATCTCATCTCATCAGCATCTTCAAAATTCATCAGCCGAACTTCATGGAGCTGTTGTGTCAGTACTTCCGCCATATCAGTCAGCTCTTGGACGTCTGCCTCCTCAAGAACATTTTCGGCTGCCTGGACACACGATGAAGCATTTGTCATCAAAGTAGACAGGTTTTGTCGCTGATGCTGAAGCATTTTTTGTTTCTTGCTGTAAAACTCTTCAACTTCCTGGGAAATTATGCTTCCCTGGTTTCTCATCATTTCCATGAGTGTGTTGGTTGTAAAATGAATGTCTTCTTTAGCCTTCTTCCAATTAGCCTCCAAACTCTCCAAAGCGCTATCTAGGATGACAAGCCTTTTATGCATTTCTTCCACCACGGGTTTGCTTTGATCCAATGATTTCTGAATCTCAAGACGTTCTTGACGTCCAGGCGTGATCTCAAGAAATTTTATAAGCACATTGTTCGTTGGCAGAGAGCTGACACCTCCTGGCGGAATCTGCGAAATTTGCCTACAAGTTGGGCAACGGATTATTTCAGGATTTGAACGCGCCATGTTGTCCAAGCACGCCTTGCATACGTTGTGAGCACAAGTTGGAAGACATTTGGGTTCCTTCAGTTCCTCCAGACAGATCGGGCAAGAAAGTTCTTCGTTGAAAACCCGGGCGAGATTAGCTGTCACGATTTTTGCTGATGATCGAGAAGCGGTGGCCATTTGAAGAATGATCGTTTTTCGGGCTTCGTTTTTAAGGAAATATGCCGGTAAAATGAGACACAAACGAACAACAACCGATTTAAAAAATCCAGCTTTCCTTACGTACACAACAAACGGAAGAACGCACGACAAATCCTGAGACACACATGCACAGATACCCTTGCAGTAATTGAGGGGAATTGAGTACTAGAATGGGAACGCCTGGTAGAAAACATGCTTACCCAGTTGGTATTCTTAATTTCTTTTTCTTCTTTTTTTTTAAGAATTTTGTCTGGCTTGGGAAAATGTCAGGCTTACTAGGAGAGTTAACGATGTTAAAATGATCTAAAATGTCTGCCATACGGTACCTGCGGCATGTACTATAGAAACCAAACCAGCCATACATATAGAACATGTATGATCGGAACGTGAAATACTGGAACACCGGAAGAAGGAACACCGAAACATCGGAACAGAAATATTAAGGCGAGGGAACACATGAATTTGAATGAAATTTTAAGAGATTTAAAGAAGGAATAGAAGAAAGAAAATGATTTTTGGAACACCAACATGCAGTTGATACCCACGCAAGAGCACCTCAGGTTGCTAGTGGACTATCTTCTTCCATTAAACTTGCCTCCTTCACTTCTGAAGATTTTCGCAAGCGTTAAAAATATACATTCACATGATAACAACAGTAAAACTTAATTACTAAATAACAAATCAATAAATAAAGAAAGGAGTGGTCATGTCTAGTAATCAAGACTGGCAAGCCTGTGTTTAAAGGAGGCCAAGGTCGATGCTTGCACTACGTCGTCTATTTTGGTGTCCAGCCATTAATTATTAATTATTTTGTAAATTTTTGGGTGATTTTTGGGTATGTTTGGGAGGAAACAGTTTTTCTCAAAGGATTTGTAAAATTTAGAGAAATACGGTAAGAAATATTGAAGATTTAATGAAGTTTTAAAATTAGAATTTGTAGTTAATAATTAATGGATGGACACCAAAATAGTTCACTAGCAACCTGGGGTGCTCTTTCGTGGGTATCAACTGTCTGTTGGTGTTCCAAAAATCATTGATACGATTAGGGATTAAATCGTATTCTTGATTGTGATTGGTTATCTGAGCGTCTATTTCTTACGTAATTAGCGCGCGGTCACGTGGCTGTCCAATTACAGCTATCCAATAACAACTTTTTTAATTGGACAGCTGTAATTGGACAGCGATATATATATTTTTCCTTTTTCCCTCCAGGGGTAACGGTGCTCGTAATTTCAAATCCTCGTCGCGCGAAATTTTTCGTCCGATTACTTCCTGACTGATTGTATTCCACTTAGTCCAATAAATATTGGTAATCGAAGGAATAACCTACATGCATTTTTAATAATAGCCCCGTAGGCTTATGTTTTTTGAGAGGTGGGAGCATTCTATTATCGAAGGTGCTCAGTTTTGTTCTTATTTTTATTTATTGAATTAGTTATTCACTGTTTTTTTTTTATGTTTGAGCAGAAAGTGTTTGAGGATCTTGTTTGCCATGAAACATACAAAGCCATTAATCGCCGGATACCAGAACCGGTGAAGTATTGTTCAAGCTATCAGTTCTACCCTAACACAGCTGACTAATGTCAAACTGGCTCAGCCACCCTTAGATCCCAATTTCTGTTTACTCGATCTGATCGGTGATCCATTCAAATGTTTAGCACTAAAAATGGTTTTTGTTTGCTAGTGCGTCAATCAATAAAACGCGCACGTCAACTGTCGTGCTTTTGATAGACAGAAACTTAGAAAACATAAATGTTCAATCATACGAAGGTGATGTTTCGTAAGAAAAATTCAGCAAAGGCTTTACTGGAAAGGAAATACTTCAATTATAATAATCAATATCTATATGATGTATAAGCATATAGCCTTACTGCATCTTCATGCGGAGTGGCAAAAAGTTGCGAAATAATGTTTACAATAAGGTGATAATTTCCTTGAATACGATATTTAGTTGATTGGTTGTTGATTACGGCTCCAACTGTACCTACTTCGGAGAAAAAATCCATCTACATACAGTTTGTTGGAAATGTACTGAAATTGTTTTACGCGTCCAGTCTTGATAGAAACATTTTTCTAATACGAATAAAAAATTTTAATGTTTTGTGAGTGTCTTTTTTTTAATTATAAAACAAGAATTTTCATTTCATGCATTTAGCTTTATTTCTTGAAAACGCATTCACTTGGTTTTCTCACCTTTGGCCGCCCCTTCGAGTTCTTAACGAAAGATTTGGCTAATCCAGCAATCTAATGACTGTTCTTTCTTACGACAATAAATGCGTTTCTTATTGGTAGTATTGACTTTGAAAAAAGTCGAGTTTGCGTACAAAAGAAAGGCTGACATCTTTGCTGACACGCATCTTCCGATTACTGAGATTAATGAATAATTAAAAAATATTCGCGGGATTGTTTTTCTTTGCTCTTCAAGAGCAGCTGGTTCTGATTGTTTGGCCCATCAAGCGAGTCAACGTATTTCGACTTATTTACAACAAACTGGCAAACGATGTTTTCGAACTAGAGGCGGTTCACTTCGGAAACAACCTTATCAGTAATTGTCATTTCAAGTAAAAACGTGCAAAATTCAGTAGGATTCTCTCAACCTGAATATGGTCCAGGGAAAAATATTACTTATTCGATCGCTCATCTTGCAGGTAAAAGGAAACCAGCACTTTAAGTTTTCCTTGTCCGACATTAATTCACTCTTTGAAGATCGTTTCCTTGGTATTTCTTAAATATTAAATAATTTTTTACTTTAATTCTGTTATAGATTAATGGAGTTCTAATCTTCCTACATTTGCAATCAGGTACAGTCAATGTTATGTAGAATACAACCCTTTTTTAAACCAAACAAAAGCACCTTTTGAAAGCCAGCGTACACTTAATTAAATTTCTCGCTCGAAGCAGCGCTTTGAGGAAAAAATTTGCAGTTCATAAAAATGAATCTCGCCCACTTCAATCTTTCTTCAAGCAATGGATTTTTATTTTTAATATTCTATGCAGCGAGGTTTACACTATACTGTATATTACTGATCAGCGGGGGGATTTACAACTCCATCAACAAACTTAACCAAAGGCGCCAAGAATTGCTCGTCTTTATTTTCGCCGCTGCGACGTGAATAACATACAAATAGAAGGTTGGAGACTGACCAAATGTCTTTTTCATCACGGCCTCTTATCATTTTGGCACTTTTACAGTTTTCACCGAGGGTAACATTTAGCTCAAATTCAACAACTTTACGCCGACATAGCAAAATATCAGAAGACTTGAGAAACTCCATTTCATCAAGTTCCGTGCTAGTTTTCACGACCTCGGGTAACACCACTGAATCGTGTGTATATCGCCTAATATTCACTCATAACCAAACTCGTGCGCTCAAGCGATAATTCCCTATAATTTTCTTTCACTATTCAACTAATCTCCATCTTCACTTAGAAATTCGAGAACAAGAACTTAAATGACCGCGGTCGATCATGTTCGACAGATAGTAAAATGAAACAGACAATTTAAATCAAAGAGCTTACAGGTGAATCTTGACTTATAACAACAAAGACATTTCTTATCTCCCCAGTCTGACCCAGCGGCCGGCTAACATTCTGAGATTTAAATTTCTTTTCAACGCCGCATTTAGAAAAAGTTCACTGTAAATTGTTTTCGTAGTTACTTCTGTTTTTCATTGTCAAGAAACAGCAAACTGCAGCTTTCTTTTCAATATAAACGTCAATTGAAGTCACCTGCGAAAGAGTAATATTCAAGCCACAATTTTATGTATTAACGGAGATTTCGTGCCTTTTTATTTGTCACAAAAACGCGGGCTTTTTATTCTACTGTTAATCCATATGGTAGGCTCATTTGGGCTTTAAAGATCAATGAATTCGTACTTCTTTTTTTCGCAGGATAAAAAGGGAATCGTTTAAGTTCTAGGCAGGATGTCTCTGAACATTATAATAATTTTTGTCTCAGCGCCATGGTCGAGATAAATATAATATTTTGATAAACTGTTTTTTTTTTCATGAAACTTGACTTCTTAGCACGTTTAATCAGTTACGCGAGTTAGATAGGATTTTACCACGTTTTCAACTTTTTGTAAGACTTAGATACATGGATGGCTAGGTTGCATGTAATAAGGTATAACATATGTACTATAGACCGAAAGTATACAGCTCATCACGAATTATAACTCCATCCTTTTTTTTTGTTTTGAGTTATATTATCGATCTTGCCCCCAGAAATATTCATTTAAGTACAACTTAAAAAGGCGTACTATAGTTAACAAGGGTTCCTCGAGTTCTACTGCCGTTTTTTTGCACACCAGGGAATCTAACTAATAAAAAGTGTTTTCTACAAACTAATTATAGGAGATGCAAAAATTATGTTACAGAATACACGTTTTCAAATTAAATATTGCGAGTTTTGAATTACATATATCTGGTTCTGTCGTGTGGCCGGATCCCATTTTTAATCAAGGTTTCGAGTATCAAGTTGTAGAATAATAATAATAATATTTTTTTAAATATATAAATATCAGGTTGTACAGCTCACATCTTCAGGCGCTGTCGACGTCAGCGAGGCAGAGTTCGAAATTATGAAGTCTGACGCGTGGATGTGATGTTGAACCTTGTTTAGCTTTATTTTTAAACATTCTTGATATCACATTGTACTGAGTCCTTGTCCAAAGCATTGTGTGCTGTATTGTGCACCAATCTGAAAAAATTTAAGAACAAAAAGTAACTTGTTATCCTCAAAACATGACTAACTCGAAGCCACGGTTTTGAATTTGCCTCGGGGATATCTCGCTTCAACAGCTAATATTTTGACACAAACATAATACGAATTTTAATTATCAGCCTGTTTGCATCATATTCTTCAACGTTTCTTGTTTTACATTAAACTATTGGTCAACAATGAATATGTCATTTTGCGACCACTGGATGAAGCTTTTTTTCTTTTTGCAAAAATAAATTTTGGACGTTATTTACTGCCAAGCCGGCTGTTTTGAGAAAATTTTGCATTAATTACTTTTCTGTCTTGTGTCAACATTGTATCTCTGCATTTCTACATAAAATCCAAACAATTTTTTTTGTCCATTGATTAGGAAATAAGGGAATTCTTATTACCCCGGGAAATCACATAAAAAACCTAACCACGCGAAAACAAGACATCCGAGAAGACATCAGGTCATGTATTTGCAATTACTGGTTTCATAAAAAATTTTTCGACCCATAACACCGATAATTCCATTATTTTTTTTCTTTTTACCCCCCAAAATATTATTTTGATCTCTACATCCCATTTCAGAACATGTTCCACTGCAGAACATGTAGATGACTGAATTATTGCACAATATCATGAGATACGAATGATAGAGTCACGTATGATAAGTGCGAGTTTGTTAGCTTAGTGTTATGAGAGGGGCGCTTTTGAGTAAATACAGCAAAAATGGAAGACAATATTGCATGAAATAAGTGACAGGCGCCATGCGAAAAGACGTAAATAGGAGATAAACAAGAAATGTTAAAGGACATTTCCAGAAAAAAATACTGTTTTATTTAAACTTATCTTGCCGACGTAATTTGATGTTACTTGATAGCGGCACCCAGTCTCACAGAAAAAAAAAATCTAATTAAACCGGTACCGCTAATGAAAATATAAAATTGTGGCTTTACAAATTGAACCAGAAATGCATAAATGACTGTAGCCTTTCATTTGTGTTTAATTACTATAAACACAGACCCAGACACAGCACAGACCTCAAAATTGTGTGAAAAGGCGACATAATATTCATATATTTTTCATGGCGTACTGAGCCGGTTTAATGTTGACAACGATCGTCAATTGAGGGATCTTCGGCTGTCATTGGCGTTCATATGGAAAACAACCTTTGCACGAAAATAAAACTGTCTTCTATTTGTGCACGAAACAATTGTCATCCCAGCATTGTTTGTTGGTTTTAAATTAAGCATTCACTTAAAAAATGGGAATGGCAGTCGTTAAAAACTGATAAATTAAAATTGATCATATTTTTTTCTTGATATCTCTTATCCAGTAATATATTTTTTCTTAAGTTTTGTTTTTCCTTTTAGATGCTCGCCGATTTGTCATAAATTCATTTTATTTTTATTTTACTGGATTCACAATCCAACTATAGCAACTTTTTTTCAAGTGATGTTGCTCGGCCGGCTTTACACAGCTTCCATGATAGGCGGCTGTATTCGCAAGCTACCATGATTTTAAAATTCTTACTGGTCCGGCCATTTTACTCGATCTAGTATTCTGTAAATTAAGGAGTATGAATCAAAGAACAAATAATGTCATTTTAGTGGGTGTCAACACTTGAAAATAACAGGCTTAGCCTTTTATGTTTGTTAATGGTGAATATAAAAACAGGAATCGACCCATGGGGTATTATTTAGTACTGATTAAATCTAGTGACACAAAAATTAGTGAGGCAAAAAATTAAAAGTACGTCAACATATTCTTCTTCGCCTTTACCATCTGTTTGAATACTGTAAATATTTAAGTGTTTTATGCCACAATGTTTTAATGCACTCCAACGAAGCTTAAACACAACGTACCACTATAAAAAGGCCCTTTCATTTCACACCGTTTGGCAATGCAAATTAAGGCGTCTCAGTTCAGTCATGAACGACGTGGTTGATAAGTTGATAAGAGCGTGCTATAAATAAAATTCGGTTCAAAACTCTCATCAAGCCAAGATATTGCCTAACAAATTGGATCTTCAGTTTCTTGTGTGAACGGGAGATGCTGAATCAAGGATTGCAGTCAAAACATAGAAAATAGTATAATCAATTTCTCGTGTGAATGGGAAAGGCTGAATCATTGCTGAGTGATTTCAAGAAAACAGAAAAAATCGTATCCCTGGTGTCTCGTGAAAACGGGCGGAGAGGCTGGACGTTTGAGCTGTCTGGTCACTTAAGGCTGGTTTTCACTAACGACGGAGTTGGAGTCGGAGTCGTAATCAGAAGCGCAGAGCGTTACGATCTAGTGAAAATCAAACCGACGGAATCGGAAGAAGATTACGGAGTCATAAGCGGAATCGGAAGAAAATGGAACCGTTCTGATTCTTCCGACTCCGATTCCGTCGAGCTTATGACTCCGCTTACGACTCCGATTTTCGATTTTCACTAGGTCGGAAGCACTCTTACGACTCCGACTACGACTCCGACTCCGTCGCCATTGAAAACCAGCCTTACTGATCAGCATCCCAACTCTTAAACTTTCTAAGTAGCGCCTTGTTAGAATGTGGAGGCGCGGTGGTCTAGTGGATATTACATCAGACTTTTAACCTGAAGGTCGGTGGTTCAAGCCTAGTCTCTGCTATCGTGTTGTTTCCTTAGACAAGAAACTTTGCTCCATGTTTTCTCACTCCACCCAGGTATATAAATGGGTACCGGTGACATATTGCTGGGGGGTAACTTTCCTATGGACTAGCATCTCATCCAGGGGGGGAGTAGTAATACTCTCAGTCACTTCATATGCTACAGAAACCGGGTTAAGCTCTGGCTGTTGTTAGGTTTTAGAATTGTTAGAATGTCATAATCAACATACACAGATACATGATACACAGGAAAGAAATTGAATCAAAACACAGTCGACTGTTTATAAAATGTTTATCTCTACATAATTCAGGGACATTTGTGTATAAACTAACACAGTTTGATCCCTGCAGCTTACATACGTCAGCCGAATATTTAATCGCACGTTATAAATCAGTAGGGATGGGTATCTTTTCTCAATGAGTTACTGTTGCTTTTCCAAATCATCCTGGTATTTTTTACGTACATACCAAAAACAGCATTTTTAATTTCTCCAAAAACAATTCGGAATAAATTTCCCATGTAACGAAAGTAAACTGATGACATTTTTTCGTTAAAGTGTATATGACATGAATTTTTTTTTTGTTGTTTTTGGTCCTTTGATATGTATAAAAAAATGTTCTGAAATTGAAATGCGTAAAAAAAATAAATTTCCCATAGTTTTGGGCGTCGAAAAACTCCAATTTTCCCATTAAAAATGTCCCGGAGTCTGGGGACGAGTGTAGGACGCGAGCCAGGCTCGTGACGTCACATGACGTCACTTGATTTGTTTGCTGTGTTACTGTGACTTTACTTCTGGTATAATTCTGCTATTTTCTCGTCTACAAATATCCACTGATCTCATCGGCAAAATGTCCAGTGATTCAGAACTCAGCGATTTATCTGATTCTACAGACAGTATAGATACGAGCGAAGGTTCGGAAGAAGAATGGGAAGTCGTAAAAAGCGAAATAACTCCATATCAAGACGAACCACTCGCTGAAGTTGTAGACCACGAAGCCGGCGATGGAGACTCCGAGGAAGGAAAAGACCTTGATGGCCTAACTCCTACCTTTTTAGAAGAGAGATACGAAGAACTATAAGCGTGGATTTTTGGTTAGTAACTTTAATTTTGACGGCTGCTGAAGTACACGTACCGGTACGTCGTAGCTTGTTTGATGAGGGGAATTGTTTACAGTTCGTAGATTCGCATTTTGTTCACTATTGTCTTGCTCGAAGTCGCTCATTTTTTCACTGCAACGATGGGGTTGCTAAGGAACTCTAGGATACTTTGGTACACGAGAATAGGGAGCGAGTGCGGAATTGGAGTAAATGCGAGTTGGACAGCCTGCATGAATATATAGCGAGCGACTTGTTTGACCCGAATCAATTCCAGTCGATGTTTTTTTGGCGCGAAAAGTAGCATCACTTCACAATGGGTTTGATTACTTGCAGTGACCTGTATGTCTTCGCGCTTGTTTTGTTTCTCACACTTGTACACTGTCTACAAATTGTCTGTTTCAGATTTATACGAGCTGTTGCATACAGATGGACCACACGATGGCTTTGTGGCTACATGGGGTGGGACAACACCAGGCCACTTCCTGCCTGTGTTTATCATAGCATAAGGACAAAATACCAGTCAACTGGATATGCCACTTTGCAGGACAGAGAACATTGAAAATACCTGTAGGTCTAACCGTGGTGTTCGACATTGCACTCATACAGGGCCCAATGGCTCTTTTAGGAGCCACCAAATAAATAAAAGTCATGACCAACAAAATAATTATGAGTGTGAATGTAACCAATTTTCATCTTAGTCCATCTTGCTATGAGGCAAATTTGTGAGGGGGTAGGGGGTGGCAAAACCACTAACATTCAATTGATCTTAATCAGAGAGCCCCTTTACTTGTTTAATTTTTCTATTTTTTGTATTCACAGTATTTTAGTAGCAATGACTTGTATGGCATTACAATTCTAATTTTGTTACCAATCCAAATTTGGGAAAGATTTGGGACCAAGCTTAAAAATATTTATCATCTTTCTTTATTTATCAGATCCCAATCGCCATTTCTGAGTTACCTTTAGCCTCTTTTTCAAAGCGAGGCCAAATACAAGAACATTCAGAATTCATATAAATATAAGTTTTATTACAATGTGAAAGAAAACTGATATATTGCACTCGGCCACACTCTGATGGAGAGGTTAACCAGGCCTTTAATTCCCAATATCAAAATACAAATTCTCCTCTCTTGTCCCCATACATTTATTGCTGCAGTAATGATGATATTCTTAATTCTCATGACCTCTCTGATTGATTAAGTATTGATATTACAAGGAGAAATTTGATGCTGATCACTATTGGGTCTTAAAGGGTTAAAGGCAACATGGAAATGACTCATTTGTTTCAGTAAGCATTTGATTCTCCAAATGTATATTCCATTGCAAGACAAATGGTACAATATTTACATAATCTGCAGCATGCTCAGATGCGTGGAATAATTTTTTAACACTGATGCCTCTTCAGTACCCTAGAAAAGGCACACCAAGGAGAGTCCTCACTCCAGAATTTCAAAGTATAAGTGGTGGTAAGGGTAGCACCTACATATCTGGACAATGACCCATATTCTTTATCTGTCCTAAAGACCTATCCAGTCTGGGTTGCCCTAGAGTGATTTTACTAAGACCATGAAACAGTGTCTAGCAATTAATCAAAATTAGCCAAAATTATTAAAACATAAACAAAAGAAAACAACGGAATTAGTGTCTAATAGTGCCTACTAGCTTAGTAACTGTTAGTAACTATTTCACAGTATTAAGAAAAGCACTCTATTTCAGGCCATGTGATGTCACTCAAGACAACTGATTTTCCAAATTTCATCATGCATTTACATGTATGTGATTGAATAACTTTTAGATCATCAACATAAACAAAGCTAAAAAGGTAATGTAATGGTAATTCTCAATATCAATTTAAAGTTAAAAGGCAGAACCAAGTTTATTTTACAGCCTGGCACTGAGTCCTAACTCAGGGGCTAAGTCTGAACAGTGGTCTACAGTCATCAAAACTTAGGCCATGTTACTTCTTGCATTGGCCTTTATGACCACGCATTGTTTTTTTTGCATACTGAGCAAGTGGGAGGTCTTCTTGAAGAGGTTTTACTTCTGGTCTGAGTATTGTTACTGCTACATGTGGGTTGAAGGAAGACTGTTCTGCTTCTGTAGAATAAAAAAGTGAATCATTACAAACACAACAAGCTCTTTCCTAAAATTAAGTGACACGTGAACTTAGGACAGTACATGTAACAGCTTACATGTTAGATGCCCCAACTCACTCACAGCCAGCTTGTAGGTTAACAGAAGTGCATTCTACGGTTTGGCTACATGTAGTTGGATAACACATGCTTTTGTGATTGTCATGATAGATGGGGATGGATGCAAGTGAGAAAGTGTCTTCAATATAATTTCCAGTATAATGAAAAATGCACAGATTCTTTATTCAAGCATCTGGACATAATACCCACTCATTTGGTCATTGTTATGTTGACTTAACAGAGCTAGAAGGGCATGCCACTTCGCACCACTTCGCAAACAACGTCTTCTCCCAATTTAAATTTTGGATATGTAACTCGCATATATTGCTTTCCATCCTTTGATACCTGTGTATCTCTTTGTAGGTTTTCATTGAGTGCAAACTTGCCAAAATATGCCAAGAAAATTAATGATTATGGGCAAAAATCCCAAAAATGAATATACACTGAACACCTGCTAACTTAACTTTGAAAGCATTTCAACACACCAAGCATAAAAAAGCACAATTATTTATAGCCAATATTACATGTATTCATCATAGCAATGTTGTCTCATTTAGTTGAAGTCTGTAACACTGATTCACCATGGTGACCACAATTTGCTGAGAATGATGTTTGGGAAAAATAATAAATTTTTCTAAAGTAATAGGTGGTTTGCAATCAATCTCTAGAGACATAGATAACAATAGTGAAACGAACAAACGCTGGTGGACGAACAAAAGGAGCTAATGACAGAACTATTGTTTATGTCCACCAGCATGGCGGCGATGACGTAACATGAAAACCACCTATAGTTATAAACAGTACAGCAATGACCAATCAATATTGGCTCCTTGCTCCAGCTGTAATTTTGTAATCAATTTAATTCTATTCCAGGAAATATTATTTCTTCAGCATTGTGTTTTATAAAGGTATCAACCTCTGAGCATAAAAATAAATCTCTACTTTTTACTTTTATAGCTTCCCATTTAGTTTGAAGCCTATGGGTAAGATTTTACTCTTGTGTTGTTTTGAACAATAACGTGTGATGATAAGCTGAGAAAGCTCTGAACTTAACTGAATACTGCACATCGAAATTCTTACAAAATTATGTATCGAAGAACCAAAAATAACAAAAAACAAATCGTGTCATATTCACTTTAAAATCATTAGTTATAGGCATAAATGTATACAATCCAAATACAGTTTGACTTCACACATTCTCGCATGAAATTCTCACGTGTAAGCTACGTATGAATAAGATTATGTAAACAAATGAAAATCGCTTACTTGTACATGTCGCTTTCTCCGTTCACTCAAAACTTTGTGAACCTTCGGGCAGGACGGTGTCTCTTGTAGGAATGGAGCCCGTGATTAGGTTTCGTTTCCTTTTATAGCCCAATGGAAATGCCAGGATGTTTTCAAAACAACTAGGCTCAAAACCTGTTGATCGGCTCGCCGAAATCGATGTGGTGCCGCCGGATGAATTTCAGCCATTTCGCCCTCACTGAAGGCCCTTGTTGGAAAGAGATGCATCGAAATGCCTGGTGTATAGCTAGTATTTTTACAGCTTTCAATGTTTGGCGCTCCGGCCGCACAATATCTCCCGTCTTTCTTATCGCCCTTCTCTCTTGCTGCCATTTTGTGCTACGAGTCAAATCATTCTATGTCACATGACGTCACACAAGCAAGTCACATGACATTTTGGCCGCGCGCTCGGGAGGACACTTTTGAAGTCAACATACGCGTGTTTTGAGGGCGAAAAAAAGGGTTTTTTAAATCTTTTTGACACATTTTTATTTCAGAACATTTTTTTATACATTTCAAAGAACCGAAAACAGCAAAAAAAAAATTCGTGTCATATACACTTTAAGAGGAATTCTAAACACGGTAATTTTTCCTAGTCGAAGTTGTAGAAACGAATAGTTGCTTTGATGTGAAAAGGATGAGCCTAAGCGTAAAAGTTATCAAACGTGATTAAAGTAGGTATCTATCGGATGAGTTGTATTTATTCAACAGGTTTTGCTGCTGAGATTACTATCGACACAACGCAAGCAAAGATCCAAGGCGTTTTACCAGAAATTAATGGAACAATAGAAAGCAGAAATTTTAACGGTCCTAATAACGGCGCATGGAATTATTCAGTGGCTGTCTTTGATCTCCAAGCTGATGAAGCACAAAGAGTCTTTTCATTAGGCAACACAGTAACCATTCGTGGTGCGCATGCGTTATCTGTGAGTGTCACTGGCAACTTCACAGTCGGCTCACAGTTGGATGTAAGCGGACAAGAAGTCAACTACACCGCAGATGATAAACCGCTGTTTCGGCTTGGAGGATTTGTACGGATTAATAAATCTTGTTGTACATTGGGTAAGTTATATTGCATTAATTTATAGAGGAGCCCCTGCGCTCAAAGGCACACAAGCGGAGCACCATACCTACAGAATGAGTAAATATCTATGCGATTCATTTTTAAATGAACACGTAACGCTGCAAGACCTTGCACTTGACTAGCATCCCATACCGAGCGGAATCGGCCAAAACTCAAAGAGCCAGTTATTTAAACGAAGTCTAACTTAGACCGCGATTTAAGACAATGAATGGACCAACAAAAACAACAACAACAACAACATCCTTTATTTATGCACGATATAAGTTAAAGCAAAAATGTCGCTTGTGGGGTCGTGTATCCCATGGACCTCCCATGGACCTCCACGTCTGTTTCCAAATTAGTCATTTTAAGTAGATTAATGTATTTCTGGTCTGTGCTGTATGCCCTCTTCACAGTGTTTACAGCAAACAACGTTTAAATATTAAGATTGGCGAAATTGAAATTGGTTTAAACCGCGGTTTTCTTAAACACAGTCTAAACTTCGTTTAAATAACCACCTCAAACTGTCCCTATACGGGGTCCCCGTATATGAGTATATAGTACTTACAGTATCAATATATAGTGTGCATACCAGATATCATCGCGATTTTACAAAGTGAGCGTGCACAAAGTTGACGGGTAATGATAATGTTTCAGCCAGTGATGCCTGTAGTAGGTGACGGGTAATGATGACGTAGAATTGAAATGTGACGAAGCGAAATGGGAATTTACAAACACGCGAGTATCATGTTTTTTTTAAATTAATGATACCCATGAATAAAAAAATTGCTTTGTGACGTAGTAGAAAACCATCACGACAGATCATATTGGAAACACTCGATAGCTTTGGAAAGCAAAGGTGCTGACGTGAATTTTGCTTATATTCCCTCAAGTTTTGCTGTTTTGTTGGGAAATTAAAATTTATAGGGCAGCAAAAAACGAACTCTTTGCCAATCCCGGTGCGAGCGTCACATTCCGACTGCGATAAAAGATCTACGAACTCTCAAAACAATAATGAGACTGGAGAGGATCAGATGTCATATAATTCTATACATCTTCACATTTAAAACAGTGAAAGTTTTTATCGTCCTTTCCACAAAGCAAAAGAATCGGGGTGGGGGGGGGGGGGGGGGGAGCACTGATGAAAACTATTACTAGTAATACTCATTGTCGCTTTGTGCCTACAGACACAGGCAGTTGTGAGCCACTAGAGGTGTGAATTCTTTCATATTTTTTACCAGGGTATAACACTAACACCTTAATACCTTTAATTCCGGCTATTAACAGGCGCGGGACCTGGAGGTGCCTTCAGCTATCACGGAGGAGGCCATGGGGGGAGAGGCGGGGGATTTTATCAGGACAGGAACACCAGCAGGTTTTATGGATGGTCCTACTACGATACCTCCTACCTGCTCGGTGGAAGTACAGGCGAGAGAATAAAACAATTGATAACTGCTTCTCAAACTCATAAATAATTCATGAAGGAAAAACAATGGAAATTACTTCCATGAAGGAGATTTGGATATGTGGTACTAATTATCATAAAATTTGGTGAAATTTTGCTTTGAATTTCTCCAAGAATTATTAATGGTTTGAGAAGCTGTATCAAAAACTCGAAAATGTTTTTCATCAGATATTCAAACACCTCGAAGTGGGTTAAAAAAACTCGACTGTGCTTCCAATTTTCAACTCACTTCTCGGTGTTTGGATATCCTGATGAAACACTTTTCCTTGTGTTTGACATATTGCGTGAGTAGTAATATATATGAGGGTGGAAGTGTCAAGTTGAAGAGTGATAAAAGTTATGTCTTCTTTACAGGAACTGTTTTGTTCAGCAGCAAATCTGGCTCTGGAGGCGGTGCTATAGAACTAATTGCAGTCAACGGAACACTAACCATTGGTGAGAAGGAGCGTAATATCAGTTTTTTAATGCACGACATTTTGCTCAAGTTTAAAGAAAGAAAAATCAAAGTTATTGTTGATTAAAGTAAAAACTAGAAAACCAAATACTTTAACATAGACGACAGACTGATCACAACGGCAACCAACCAACCAACCAACCAACCAACAAACATTGATGCTGAGGTGAGGACATTGTTTTAATTGTTTTCTTTATCTAGATGCAAAAATCATGGCGAATGGTTATACAAGTGAAAACACAAGTGATGATCACTGTGCGGGAGGTAGCTCTGGTGGGTTAATACGGCTCCAAGGAGATCAGGTGACACTAGAAAACTAAAACAAAGAGAACGTTGACATCTTAGATATCACGTGGGTTGGGGGTGGGAGGCGCGTGAAGGCATGGGGCATTTTTTTTTGCTCCTTTTCGCGCCACATGCCTTCACGCGCTCTCCGAAAGGAAACCGCTCTACACATGCTACCGAAAATCTGAATCTGAATCTGAATGTGCTAAAACTTGAAGAAAACGTTTGCGTCCCCTTGCGCAAGAAAAGAACCGGGTAAATGGCAAGAGACAAGACTATAAACTTGAAAAAATTGCCCAATCTTTTCAAGTTACAATCCATTTCCATCCTGGCCATCTGCAGCCCAAGACACTTATTTTTACTCTCAGAGCACTTAGTTTCCACTGATGCAAATATGTCTTATTGTTCTTGACGTCAAGAACATTCAAGCCCTGGCAAAGGCGAGAGGAGGGAGTGAGTGCGAGCGACCTCGGACAACCGGCAAATCAGGCTATCGTTTACCCCAACTGTCTCAAATACTTTACCGCTTCCCTTGATCACGAGTGTTCAAAATAGCACGAGACAACCGGTTAATCAATATGTTGCTCTTCATATTTAGGTCGTAATCGGGAACGGAGGAAGTTTATGGGCAGTTGGAGGAGACAGTGGTTACAGCTTGAACCATTCTCGTCACTGTGGTGGAGGGGGAGGGGGAGGAGTGATTCAGGTCTTTTCCTGGACTGATAATAAAGACTACTTAGCCAACAGTCCACTTCACACGCGCGGTGGACGTGGCATTCAAGATGGCGAAGAAGGACTGGAACAAGTAGCTCGTGAGTACTACTTTAGTTTGAATTAATTTTATGATGTGCAAGCCTTCCTATGGCCAAGATTGGCTTTATGGTTAGAGATAAACTTTCACTTCTTATAACGGACCAACTTCAAAATGGAAAAAAGGTCCCAATTTTCGTTCTGTAAAATGCATGTCGAAAAGCAAACACTGCCAAAGAAAAGTGCTGTTCAAGAGCTTTTATTTTTCCTGATTTCAACGACAGACTCAAAATTTAGAACTACCTTGTACAGCATAATAAACAGCACCACAGGAAAGTATTGCTCAGTAGCTTTCATTTGAATGGTTACACTTTAGGATTTCATCCACAGACTCAAAAGATAGAACCACTTTGTACAGCATAATAAACAGTACCACAGGAAAGTACTGCTCAGTAGCTTTCATTTGAATGGTTACACTTTAGGATTTCATCCACAGACTCAAAAGATAGAACCACCTTGTACAGCATAATAAACAGTACCACAGGAAAGTACTGCTCATTAGCTTTCATCTGAATGGTCACACTTTAGGATTTCATCCAGACTCAAAAGTTAGAACCACCTTGCACAGCATAATAAACAGTACCACAGGAAAGTACTGCTCATTAGCTTTCAATTGAATTAATGGTCACACTTTAGGATTCCATCCACAGACTCAAAAGTTAAAACCACCTTGAACAGCATAATAAACAGTACCACAGGAAAGTACTGCTCAATAGCTTTCATTTGAATGGCCACACTTTAAGATTTTATCCACAGACTCAAAAGTTAGAACTACCTTGTACAGCATAATAAACAGCACCACAGGGAAGTACTGCTCAATAGCTTTCATTTCAATGGTCACACTTTAGGATGACATCCACAGACTCGACTCAAAAGTTAAAACCACCTTGTACAGCATAATAAACAGTACCACAGGAAAGTACTGCCAGGAGCCCTCAGTAGCTTTCAATTGAATGGTCACACTTTAAGATTTTAAGATGCCCGAAAGGGGTACCTTTTTGAAGCTTGAGGTATATGAAAGGGTCGGGATTTCACGAGTTGAAGTATGTGAAAAGGTAGGGATTTCACGAAGAATAGGAAATGGTAGCGAAAACACGAGTTGAAGCAAATATATCAAACAGACACACCCAAAGGCTATATGAAAGGGGTACCATTTTCAACGAAAGGTATATGAAAGGGGTACCTTTTCTATCAAAAACGGTATATGAAAGGGTAAGGGTTTGGACCTCGGGGCGGAGCATCCGCGTACAAAACTTTTTTGGGTACCCCCCCCCCCCCCCCCCCCCGGGCTTTAATTGGAATGGTCATACTGGGTTTCACCTACAGACTACAGCATAATAAACAGCACCACAGGAAAGTAACTGCTTAGTCACTGATACCTTTAATTTTTAAAAAAAGTTATCAGTGAATGGTTTTCCCTATCGGACTCTCGCACGGCAAATATGTAAAACAGTGAATTGCTTTTTTATATTGTAAATACTGATATTTTTAACCGTGTATAAATAAAGATTTTGATTTGATTGATTGATTCATTTAAATGCCATACTTTTAAATGGTTAATTTCCATCCACGGGCTTTTAAAGTTAGAACTACCGCTATAATAAACAGTAGAGTGTCTTAGTACAACAGCTTTCTTTTAAGTGTCACACGTCAGAACACGTGAGGTCGATAGAGCACCAGACTGTTTATTGATACTTGTTTGTAGAAATATCTTCAATACCTTGTGTCATGCATGCAGTTTAGCCTGATCACGTTTTTGGGCGGTAACGTTAAAGGGGCAATGTCACGGAGATCTTGTTGTGTTTTCATCAAAACTGCTCTAAATATTAAAAGAATCTTTGCTTATACATGAAGTTGATCATAAGGGGCCGATCACATGGCGAATTTCAGCCAGATTAGGACGTTCAAGATTTCAGCCCGGTTTCCTTAAAAAGACGTTTGCGATTACGCGAAGAAAGTTTCATTTCACGCCGACAGCCCGGGTCTAAAAAGGCCATGTAAACGCAGTCTTATTTTTAGCCTGGGCTGAAAAGTGAACGTGACGTGAGCATGCCCGGTTGTGTTTTTAGTGAAACAAGATGGCCGCCGCGAAGGAGACAACTGTCAGCCGTGCAGAAATTCGTCATGATGAATCACAACGAAATCTTAGCTTCCCAACCGGGAACCGCCATGAAATCAGCCCCTTAGAACACGGAGATGGAGTTTTCAAGTGATTACTCGAAGGAAATACAAACCATAATCAGTTTTCAACGATTTTTTCAACTCGCACACGAGAGAACTTGAAAATATGGCCAATACATTTCCATTCTGGCCGTCCGCAGCCAAAGACAACCAATATTATAGTTTCTGTGCACTCGCAGAGTAATTGTTAACAAAATTGGACCATTGGTTTTAGTTTGTTCTAGTGTTACAAAATTAATTTGTTTTTTGGCTTTTCAAAGGGGCAAAAAAAAAAAATAGTTGACGTTGCCCGGCTTTGAGCCGTGTGCCTCGCGTCTCTTCCACCTCAGTCTCATATTTGATTTAATTATAAGAGCGCAGTTGAAAAAAAATTGTGAAAACCGATTATGGTTTGTATTTCCTTCGAGTAATCAATTGATATTTTCATGACCATGTCAGTCTAAGGGGTTAGAGACCAATTCATGCGTCTGCCGGTCATTACACATTCAGTCTAATTGTCTTAGGTAAAAATGGAATCACTACTGATTGCTATAACTTACATGTCTCTTAAAGAGTAGATTGAGACGTACGTGGACTGTGAATTTACAATAAAAATTATGGTGACTTAAAATTTGACATTGAAGTATTGTCTGTGCTCCTGTTATAACAGACTTTTCTTAGCAAGAACCTCTTGGGTCCTCTTGTATACATTCTACTACTAATGCAGATGATAGATTCGAACTTATTCCGGGATTTACCTGAACTATGTTATGGTAGATGGAATTCTGCGTTAATGGTACATAAATTATTCCTACTTATTCTGAAACCGAGGGCAGAAATAAATTACTAACAATTCGATCAGGTTTTAGTTTAATTTGTTCATTTCTTTGCTAGTCACCAACCAGTAATCAACCGGTTTTAGTTTATACCTATAAACATCGAAAATACTTGCTTTGTCAGTTTGAGTCGACTAAACTGAAAGACTTTTCCGCTGCAAAGTTTCACGATGTAGCTTCTTATCTGGTCTGGTTTTCATCGAAAAAAATAGACACGAAAACCCAGAGGTCACCGAGACTGATGTAGCTAGACTTTTCCCGAAGGATAAGATGGATTTTCAAGGCTTATGACAAACGTTTATTTTGTTATCTATTGTAATCTCTCCGTTATGTCCAAGACTTATAAGTGGCGTTTTCAAGCGATTAACTAATCCAAAAAGGTCGACTTATCTGCGGATGGTCAACAGTGTGTAAATAGGACTGTAGAATATGACAGAAAAATTCCGTTCAAAATTGGCTTAAAATAAGTAGGCGTTCTCGGGTGCGCAAATTTTCCGTTCGGAAATTCCGTTTAGGAATTTTGGACTACTTTTTAAGACGTCCCATTTTTCTGGAAATCTCTGTCCGTTTGGGTAAACCAAATTATTTTTTTAACTAATCCAGAAAGGTCGACTTCTCTGCGGATGGTCAACAGTTTGTGTAAATAGGACTGAAGAACACCACAGAAAAATTACGTTCGAGATTTGTCATGTCCCATTCATTGGAACTTCCTGGGAACGCCAGGAAAAAAATCAAAATTGGCTTAAAATAAGTAGGCGTACTCGGGTACGCAAATTACGTTTAGGAATTTTGGACTACCTTTTTAAGACGTCCCATTTTTCTGGAAATCTTCGTCCGTTTGGGTAAACCAAATTAGTTTTGCCATTTACATTCTAATCTAATTTGGGTGTAAACAATAAACAACTGAAAAGGTCTTTTGCGATATTATAAGCGAAGGGCGGTGCGAAGAAACGAGGCTGTCAACGGTTCGCCTCGAGACAGCAATTTTTGGACCACAATGATCGTTTTTGTGTCTTTTAGAGATTACTTTACTGCGTTGTTTTTGCAGAAACTCATTAGCAGGCGGAAACACACATTCATAAAAGAGTCATTAAATAAAAAAGTTACGCATTCACATTTAGCTGGGCGGAACTATGCTTGATATTTAAAACTCAATTTAATTTTTTTTGATGAAGCAGTATCGAAGAAAAGAAGAAATTTGCTGTTTTTTTCCAAATGGGAGGACATGTTGACATAATAGTACCGCAGGGCTCATAAGCGAATTAACGTAGGTTATTTAGTGACCTAAAAAATGCGTCAAAGGAGACAACAAAAATACTATTTGCACCCCTTTACGGGGATAAACAATGTCATCGACCCTGAAAACGATAATCGATATTCCTTTAGTACTTCCCGTGTTACGAAGTGCAATCATGAAAATAGTGTCTACAGTTAAACGGAAAATCATGGACTACAATGTCTTCCTTCTTGCTTCCCTGATTCAGCTTTTAGTTAGCTTTGCTGTGGATGGCTGTATCTTGAGTTTTGATCCAATGTGTAGTAAGTATATATAGCTTTTTTATTATAGAATTAAGTACCAGGCTTCTCTTAATCCGTTTGCAAACTAAAACACATAAAAGCCCGAGACATTGAGCGGTGAAAGGGACTGAAAGGGGGAAAGCTATGTTCGAAAAATGCCAAAATTGTTAAATTCAAGAAGAGAATTCGAGTTGAATATATAAAACATTGAGTTTTGTTATATCACGCGCGTTGCCTTAATCATAAACCGTTTGCGCCGTTGGGAATTATATCGCGGCATAACTTTTATGTAGCCTCATAGTTTGGCACCATTTCGCAGCATGATGTTAAGATAAAATGTCCGTCGGCGCATACAAGAGTAAAAACGTAGCCAGAAGTATCGAAAAAGTTGTGTTTGTTATTTAACTTGATTAGAATGGTTTTTAACACCCAATTACCTTTTTCAAGTACTTTAGCCCCAATCTTGAACAGGCGATTCTTCTCGAAAGCCACAGATTCCATTATATAGCTATGTCCTATAATTCAGTGCGACACCAAAGGTCAATGCTTTCTTTACGACTTCATCGCTTAATAAATCTTCAAAAATAATCGAAGACCGCCTTTGGCAGTATTCATTATTATTTATCACGATTAATTTTGACCTGTTGTAGTTTTCTTTTTAACGCACGCTAATACGACTAAAATACTATAAGTTCAGTTTTCTGCCTTAAAACCAACTGTAAAGTTCGAAAAGAAACAGACAGTTGAAAGAAAAGACCCCGCCAAACTACCCACTATTGCATTTGACGGCTGTGCATAAATCCCGAAAATATTGACCCTCCGGAAGAAAAGACGCTACCCCAAAGTAAAACATAGCCCAACATTCAACGTTTGTAAAATCACTAATAAGTTTCCCAGCGAGACGTTACAATTTCATTTGCGAACACGCATTTGGAATGTTGTCAGCAAAGGAGGCTTTCCGGACAAAGACAGATCACATGAAAATGTTTTTGGAATTAGAAGAGCCGTCGTCACAGCGGGTCATTAGATGCAATGATTTAGGGGCCACATTACAATCGTACTAGAAGATATATAGACTTATTTTTCTTCACAACCGGCAGGGGGTTAGCTACACGAGTCGCTTTCTGATCATAAATTTTATTGCAAAAAAGAATGAACAACAATTTTGTAACAAACAGTTTGTAACGAACATGAAGATGATCGATGATCGATCGTAATATGTTATGCAAAATCAAATTTCAAGTTTGTTGCTCATTTTTTGCGTATTCTAGTTGGTCAGCTTCTGGCTCGAACATTTTATTATATGATCAATCCCTTTTCAACCTTAAACCCTTTCGACCATTGCGTCTTAATGCTTTTTCACATTAGCCAAGGGACCAAGAGCCGAAAACTCCTGAAGAGATTGTTATGGTAGAAAAAAGCTAGGAGTCTAGAACCACCTCCTTCCGTTTAAAAAAGTCGAACTCTAAAGAAAAATCTTTTACTGAATTTTTCACCATCCCGGCCATAAATTTTCAGCCTTCAAAACGAATTCAAATACCTAAATTTTCTAGGATACCTAGAAAATCAATTAATGATTTCTTAGTAGTCGGTCGAATCAAAGAAAAGAAAAAGACATATGGCAGCCATGTTTAAATTAAGGTCTGTAACGGACGGTAAACATTTATCAACCAGGATGTCAGAAGCAAGCCACGAGAAAAGATAAATCCGAAATTAATGAGTGTCGTTACCATAAAGAATAATAATTGAGAACTTCTTATTACAAAATATTTCGATAAATAATTTTAAAGAGAATTTGCACACTTTAAAAATCATACCATTTGAAAATCTGACATGGGGTCTCGAAACGTCAAGTTACCTCTATCGTTAATTTTTCATTTAAAATTAGGAGCCTATTAGCAATTTTTCATTAGTTAAGTCCAAACATCAAACAAGACAAATAGCATTTTTGTGTTTGACCCCAAAATAACCAAATTCAAAATTAAAAGCGATGAAAATGAGTTTTCATAATGGAAAATTTATCCGGATTTGTTACTGAATCATTAGCAGTTCTTATATGCTGATCAATGTGAATATGGCAAACAAAGAAAAATTAAAGTGTGGAATTGTTTTATCGAGAAGAAATACAACTGAGTGAATAATCTTTCCTTATTTTCAGCCTAATTTAAAAATATTTTGCATTACCACTCTATACCGTGTAGCATGAAATTTTTCCGGGTTTTAATTTTTGCGGATTGAGGGCAATCCGCCAAAATAGCTTCCCGCAGAAAAAAAACTCTCGCAAAATATTACTCCGCAAAGACTTACTCCCTTCAGTCAAATAAAGTATACCCAGACATTGATACTTTTTGCAATTAAAGTTTTACATTCTCGTAATAGAATATACTGTATCACCTTCGAATATTTAATAGACTTCAGTGAGCGTGCCGTTACTCAACAAGTAATAAAAGTTGATGTAATGTTCTGCTGCTTGAACAGAAAATCGCAAAAATTAGTTCCTAGCAGAAATTTCAGTCATCTCGAACCGCAAAAAACTTATTCCCGCAAAACACAAAAAAATGGCCAATCCACACAATAAAACTCCCGCAAAAATTTCATGCTACACGGTATGTCAGTTGGTTACAATGCGACGCGCCTTACCGTGGACACCCAACAAACCTAGGCCTTTTTACAAGTTAGTTTCATCATTTCCGTAACTGCCAATACGCGTCAAGCAATAAAGTGATTTTTGTGCGACAAGATTGCATTCCATCGTGCACAACTTTGCGAGGAGGCGTGCCCATGAATTGAATTCCCACTGTCTGATTGGATAACTTGTAAAAATGCTTGTTGGCTGCTCACGGTAAGGCGCGTCGCACTATAAAAGAAAAATTCAGGTCACTTTCTCAACTAATGACATGTTAAACCAAAACCAATCATGACTTGCGCGCGCATGCTACGCTTTCTCCCGCGCTTGGCGCTGGCTACATGTATTTGTTTTAAGTTTTGATTATCTTATTGGATTGTCTGGTTAACCGCGAATTGTCGCCTTCATGCCGGGACTGCTTATCTACTAATCTAACTAATCTACTAAGATTGTGAACTACTATAAATCTACTACTGATCCCACTCGGGGCGACCAATATTTGGTCGCGGCAACCGATTCAGAAATTCCGATCTGCTTTAATTTGAAACGACTCCGAAACGACTGTTCGCGGCGACTAGTAGCGGCAATCTCCTCGTGCCGTTCTGCTAGTGCAACTACAGTCGATAAAGTTTCTATCTATCTATCTATCTACCAAATAAAATAATTAACCAATCAAAGGCTACTGTTCCTACAATCACTCGCCTCGTGTGAACTGCTGGCGAGACAAGTCGATGTCTGGTGGAAACCCAAAAATAAGGGTCCAGTTTTGTTTACAATTATTCTACTAGTGCTCTAAGAGCAAACATAAGAGGCTTGAGTTGCGGATGGGCAGGATTGAAATGGATTGCAACTTGAAAAAAATTGGGCCAATTATTTCAAATTTATCACGTTGTGTCTTGATTATAATAATACTAATAATACTTTATTGAAATACTCCCTTCAGGGCTTTTCAGTATTATGGCTGATTCTCTCTTCAAACATTCCCTTGATATTTTCCTCTTAGCGTTCTATAAGTATTTCGTGTATGACAAAACCATTAAGTTCTAATTTGGGGCAGTTTTGACCCCAAAATTAAACCTCAAAATTCCTATGACAAAGCTTTAAGATCAGATTCGTCAACTCAGACCAAGCAAAATGGCCAAAAACATTAACGGCCGCAATTACGCCGGTACTTGAAAGGTTATCAGTAATTAAGGGCCAGTATGTCTTGGTATCTAAGAAATTTTATTGCAAAGCAAATAACTTTTTCTGCAGTAGGAGGTGATGGAATCTCAGTTATCAGTAAATTTATCAGTTTATTAGAGACACGCAACCAATTGTTTCGCCAAATATCTCAGTTCGGGATGGTCAGTCATGATGCCCTCAGATTTTCGGATTAAAATTAGACGAAAAGTCAGTTAAGGTTCTTAAACCGGAAATGTAAACTGACGTTTTTCGGACCCTATACAAATTATATATCGGAGAGGATGAAAATGCTATTTTGGGTGTCAGAAACAGTCCAGGCTAAAAATGTCGAAATGAAAATGGCTCCCTTAAAAGACTTCAAAAAATTCTTGAAAATTATGCTTGAGCTAAGGTATCCGAACAGATGAAATTTTGGTAGCTAATGCAAATAACACTTTAAACGGCATTAAATCACCAAAAGAAACATGAACCTGAGTTTCTAAAGCTTTTGGAGAAGTGCTCCTGGCAGTTATTGAGTAACTTAAAAGTTCTCAGCTGTTAGTTAACAAAATGCAGCATTTCTTAGCTGCTGACAATTAAAATTTTGGCCAATTTTCAGCTAACCTCGTCTGATCCAGACATTCGTCTAAAGGTTGAGCGATGATAATTTGAAAACCAATTATCGGCCAAAACAATTTGTTCCTTGCTTTGTTGTGGTACGGTTCATGAGAGATAACGCGCAAGCTATAATTGGCTCGGCCTCAAATCTACACGTGTTCAAACAATCTATTAGTAAAATATACCAAACAAGGATCGTTATACACTAAGCTGTAATTCATTAACACCTGGTTTGGAACTGAGAGTCCGTACTCTTTTATCGCTTTTCTTTAAAATGATACCTTTGGTCGCATTGGATAAATATCTTCTCCTGCCAAATCGTGCACAATCGTGCCTTAAAATATCCCGATTTTTGTCATGCGCGCCTTTGTTTTGCAATACCACAGAACGTGACAAAACATATGTTTCCGCTGGAATAAGTACACACTTTTCACTTTACCGACAATTAACTGAGGCATTTGAAGACCCTAAGGGCAAAATATTATTGTGAAAATAATAACATGCAATTGCTTTCATTCTTCTTAGCTCTCCATTTTACTCGTACTCGTACGTACATGGTTAAGGTCGTCATGCGCTTTTAGATCCGGCTGACGGCTGGTTTAGTAAGTTGGGGAATTGACGAGTGAGCATTCAAATGGTTCTCTAAATAGTAGGAAAATCAAGAAGGATTTGTTATTGATCCTATGTATTTGTTGGTGTTTGAAGATGACCTTTTTTACAATAGAAACGATCTTACTCATTCAAATTGTTTTTCCATATGTCTTATGATACTTGTTTTCACTGGCGATATAAGCATTAAGCGGAAGCATAACAGCGCATATGTCCAGTGAAAACGGGTTCAACATAAGCATAAGCATAAGCATAAGCATAAGCGCAAGCATAAACATAAAGATCAACCTTATGCTAATGCCAATGTTCGTTTTCACTTGACGCAAATTCTTATGTTTCCGCTTATGCCTTATACTTATGCCTTATGCTTAGTTATGTCAGTAGTTAAAACCAGGCTTTATGGAAAAGTTGCGAGTGACACGTGATGAAAGGACGACTTCAGGCCTTGGATATAGATTTTTAATTCCAAACATCTGAAATGAGTCTAATGACGTAATTTTACCGAAAAAGAAATATTCTTCTCGCTATGATCCCTCTAATTGTTTCAAGGATTCTTCATTCCTACCAGAAAGCTGACAGACGTTCTAACTGGATAAACTGAAGTGTCGATAGATCTTATTCATAAATTGCGAATGATTTATTACTCTTTTACATGATCTGTATGTTCATTAGCCATATTGGCATCATTTTAGAGTACAATTTCTTACCCGAGTTAAAATAAAGTTATCATCATGTATTGACATCATATCAAACTTGGCATTGCTAATATGAAGAACTTGTTAAAACCAGGGCCGTGTAGTAAACGCCGTTTAAATTTTAGAATTTTGATGACGCCAGATAAAAACGAAGAATATGGCTTTCATAAATATCTCTCAACGACGTTTGGTGGGAGCATCGTGAAGAAGAAAACTGGTCTTAACCATTTAAGCTCCAATAGAGATCAGAATCAAATTTCTTCCTTGTAATTTTAATGCTTACATCAATCAGAGAGATCATGAGAATTAAGGACGTGATCACCCAAGATGAATTTTTCAGATCTTTTAACAAACTCTCCCCACTTTTAATATAAGGAATGTATGGGACGAACAAAGGAGAATTTGTTTTTTGGTATTGAGGACTTAAGGATTAACACCAATGTTTTATTTTTCACATCTAGTGTACTTCGACAAAGAAATGGATTTGAAGATCGACACCACAAGTTGTCATATGCGGTGGACTGGTAACAACAGATACAAAGGCCAAATCGAAAATCGATATTTTATTGTGTGGCACAAAGTCTGTAAAATCGAATTCACTTCAACGATATTCATCGGCAGCAGAGTGCGCGTAAACATCAGCGGAGAGCATGCCCTTTCTCTTATCAGCTCCCACGGAAACATCGAGATAAATGCGCCGATAGACCTCAGTGGGAAAGCTTTTAACGCTGTTGGAATGCCAGTTAATGCTAAGACAGGAATTGGAGGTTATTCCACGACTGGAGGAGATGGGATAGATGTGGGTGAGTTTTTCAACCTCTTTCAGTTAAATCTACGAATCGCCGGATCGGATTACATGGGCCCCGACTTTCTTTATGGGGTGTGGTCGGGTTAAGAATTGTGGTAACTCAATGCTGCTTTTGCCTAAAATCTACACTGTAAATCCGAACCGAGCTCGCGTTATACGTGTAACAAATTCCCAGGAGGAGGGGGGGAGGGGGGGGGGGGGGGTGTCGGAGGGGGGGGGGGGGGGGGGGGGTGTCGGAGGCGGGACCCGACAGACGTTAGGGTAGGGAGGTACGGCCAAATCGCTCAAACCCTGACCCTGTATTAGACTGATTTTCCTACCCTAAGGCCAAATAGCAGAGCGAGTACCCAGCTGCCCCGGGACTAATTCTTAATGGGAAACTTTAAAAAACAATCCGAACCATGACAGTTAATGAAAAGTAGATGCTTTTATTTGAATGGTATATTACACCCTTGTATGATTTTATCCACTACAGAGAAGCACCACTCACAAGGTTTGGCTTTTTAAGGTGGCACAAAACAGTTTTTTGGTTTCCCTATTTAGCATATTTGGAGGCAAAACAATTAGAGTTATACTTTGCGGAACGCCATCACACTTTACCCTGAAATCAAGATAATATTACAGTATTAATTTCCCACAGGTGTATTGAGGTTGGTGCTGCCATGGTAACACCATTGGGCTTTTAAGTGGAGCCTCAAAACAGACATATATCTTCAATAAAATTCCACGGTGAATTCGGTGTAAATTTTGCATACGGCCTTTGAAACCTGTGTTCTACCTGAGTACCAAGTTAAACTAAATCTGTCAGAAATTTTAAAGAAAAAACACAATTTTTTAGAATTCGTTGAATATTTTTCTCTGTTGACAGAATTTTTTCAAAGTCGCGAAAAACGGACTTTGGATAGAGCAAAGTCAACATGCAAAAAATCGAAAAAATTACCGAGCGGAAGTGGAAGTAGGACGTCGAAAGTTTCAAATTTCTTAACATTTTGACACGACAAGATCGGCAATTACGCATGCGCGGCAGTTGCCATGCGGTTAAATTCCAACCCAGTCTGCGCGCGCCAAAAAAAACTATTTCGAGCCACCTTAAATACAAAATAAAACAGTGTTTTAGGAATACTCTGTTTATTACTGAGTAAAAGGCTAAACTATAAACAACGTTAACTTTATATCAAAAGTGTTTGAAGCTATGACTACCGAGCTAGCAAACAACAAGGAATATAACAAAGCACCAGTATACGGAGTCAACTTGTAACCAGAAAACATTGAATTGTGAAATTTCTACCGTGAAAAAGCAGAACCGTTGCGTTCCCATACAAACCTCTATGGCTCCAGTCGACCTTGCAACACAAAACCTCTTGTACGTTCGTATCCTAATCGTGAGCTTGGACTGTCTGTGGTACAATAACACCTTTCAATTTGTCCCATCAGGTCCTGCAAACATCTCCAATTGCAGCTCCGCTGACCTGTACGGACAGGATTTCGATGCGCTGTTCGGAGGAAGTGTGTGCGTTTCATGTAAGTAATATTTTTCTGCGTGTTTTAACAAAACCTATTATAAAACTTGCTAAGACTCATTAGGGCTACAATCTTGACAAAACTTTGGAACACTATATGTTAGATGGTGTGCAAATGGTGGTTCCCTCACTCCCCACCTTTCAATGTTGTTGGAAAAGTGAATTAAAGACGCGCGTTCATTGTTTGTTCCACCATTGAAATAGGGGACAGGGGAAGGCTGTTCAAATACTTCAGACACTGATGTGGAAATGCTCCTAGTAGCTTTATGCTGAATCCGGTGTATTTTTGAGGCGAACGAGCGCTGGGTTCAAACCGGTAAATAGGGTGAGTCAAATAGGGTGAGTCAAAAGACGCGACTAAGGGTGTCGGAGTCAGGCGGGAAGGCGAAGCTAAGGAGGGGGAGGGGCTGGGGGAGAGGAAGGAAAACTGATACCGTTTGGTCTGCTAGCTCATTCAAATGATCACAAACGGACTAAACGGACTTGCTCTTCGAGAGGGGGGGGGGGGGGGGGGGGGGGGAGGGGGGGCGGGGAGTGGGGGGACTACTCTCATATTTTCTCTTTACCACACATTGACAAAAATTAACGATAAACTTATTATCAAACGCAGCCGGAGTTAGTGGTGTTTTGAAGGCCGCTGGAGGAGGAGCACTGGAGCTGAAAGCTCCAAATGGAGCGATTGTCATAGGTAAGCAAAATACATAATTATATATGATATGAAGGAGGAATTCAAAACGAAGAAATACAAATTTTGTCAAACAGTGCCAATCATGTGTTAATGATGAGCTCTGATTTGAATGGTCACACATTATAATTACTGCCCAAAAGTCACCTTTTGTTATAAACGAAGTATTCCTGGAATACTAAGAGAAATGTATCAAGAGAATTCTCAGAGAGAACAAACCATTAGTTTTGAGCGTTTTTCCACGATACTAGGGAGTAACTAGAAAAAATGGGCAAAAATGGCCCAATTGTTTAAAGTTATAGCTAATTAAGGCCCGGACATACAGTGCAATTTTGCGCGCAACAATTGCAGAAGTAGAATCAAGTTCTACTTTTGCGACGTTGCGCGCAACATTGCATCGTGTGACACCCCCAAAACATCTTATTGCGCGCAACTTGCAAGAAACGTTGTATCGTGTGTCCGGTCCTTTATAACTCCAATGTACTGGTGTAGAGTCAGTATCGTCGACCACCGATTAATCCATTAATGCAAATATATGTCAGTCTATTCCAAATAAAACTAAACATTAGTGAGATAACCCATTTAACAATTACATAACTTGCTTCGTGTGATCGCAGTGGATCCATGCTACAGAACATTACGTAATGAATCAGTCATTTCCTATTGCGTTTATCGCTCCGGGTATAATCCAGCTATTCGCCTTTGCATTTAGTTTGGAATTTGATCACACCGTTGGATATCATTGCCCTGGATCAAATGAACGACAACGTGCCCAGCAAACGTATTTTGCCTCTTGATGAAAGGGTTTATGATAAAGTCGATTATTCAGGAGCAAAACCGTTCAATACTTCGGACCTGTTTACCTATTTGTTAAGAACGTGAGAAAGATGATGCGTTGTGAGGCCCCGAACGAGATTTGGTCGCAATCAAAATCTGTACACGGGGAGATTCGTCAAACATTTTTCGAAAATTTGAAATGCTCGAGTGTTTTCCTGGGGCGATGCTCGCGCCTGAAGTTGAAAGATACATAAAATGCAGTTAAGAGACAGATTAGGCGTCTCAGAGACCTTTGTGGTGTTTTTAACGTTATTTATACTTTATCCTGTAGCTGCCGCCATTACAGCGGACGGTTTCTCGGATAGTGCGCTTGCCGGTGCCATGGGAGGTACTATCCGATTACACGCCAGTCAGGTGAGTGCATTAACCTTGCAGACATCACATTCCATCGTATCCTAGCCTACAGTGCAGGCGTTTTATGACGAGCTAATGTTTTTTTTTAATTCGTTCGTAAGCTCGTCCGCCATCTTGGATTCCCAAAACGTAGGGAGTTGGGACGAGTGGCAACCACCCCGTTGGCCGCATTTTATACTCTCCCCAATCCTCCTCTAATTTCATATTCCAAGATGGCGCCCAGACATGACGTGAAGGAACTACTAAGCACTCGATCGCCACAAAATACGCCTGCACTGCAGGTTAATCGTATCCATATAAATCAAATTCGCTAATTAATATTAAGACCTAGCTGCAAAAAGACCTAGTTGTAAAAAAATCGGGTGAAGTTGCAATGATGACGAACCCAACTGAGATGCAATAACCGAGAATATTATTCATTTAATTAAAAACTACAACAATAACCCATTTGGATTTTTTCTTCTGATTGTTTTAATATTACCCTCGTTTGTCAGGTCTTTTTGCGAAGAAATGCTGTCTTAAATTCTCGCGGCTCATCCCAAGGAGGCCATCTGGTCAGCGGTGGTATTATTCAGATCATGAGCGAGGCTGATGTTCAAGGAATCTGCGAATCAACGTTCAACGTATCTGCTGGCACATTGGGTCTTGTGAATATCCTTGGTGAGTGGAGTCAATATAGTGATACCCGTATGACCCCGTATAACCTGGTATAACCCCGTATGACCCTGTATAACCTGGTATAAGCCCGTATGACCCTGTATAACCTGGTATAACCCCGCATGACCCTGTATTACCCGGTATAACCCCGTATGATCCCATATAACCTGGTATATATATATATATATCTTTTATTTTACTTTATTTTTCTTGCCTCGATCTTTTCTCCGCCGTAAGGATCAGTTTGCCGTGTTGTTTTACATTTATTGAAATTTTTCTACTGATCCAGATCTTTGTCACAGATCCGGCACCTCTCATTGGTTTGTAGTTGTGGTTTTTGCTGTTCATTGTCTTAACCTGGTTAGGTATGACCTGGTATAACCCTGTATGACCCCGTATAACCTGGTATAACCCCGTATGAGATGTAGTTAAGTTGCGTTTCGTTATGAGAATCCGAATCCGGATTCTTGAATCTAAAAGCAGATCTTGTGTTTCTTTACCCCTGGTTAAACGGGAGCGCAAATTATCGCATTGCGATTCCGTTTGGTCTGCACTTGCGTGACTTGCAAAGGCTTGCGTTGACTTGCGATCACTTTGCAAACAGTCACGCAATTACAAGCATGACCGCGCGGCACTAGACTCGACCAAACTTACGTGTCAGAGTAGACTCCCGCTATCTCGAACTCTCAGGGGGAACGGAAAATTGTACGAGATAGCGGGAGTTCGAGATATCGAGGGTGGTGTCAAATTTCGTAATTTTCAATAAAACTGAACTACAGTAGTACACTATGCAAATCATTGACCTGTCGGTGATCGGAAGCAACGGGCAGTCAAAATGAAGATTAAAAAAAAAAAAGAATCAATGGTCTGCAATGTACGTTAGTTTTGGACACCATGGGATATTCCTTTCGGCAAAAATAAACAACTACAAGACAAAATTAATTACAATTGTGTCCTGTTATAATTTACGTAATGTCATAATTACTACAGTTCGAGATAAGGGGTGTTAATTTAGACTACGGGAAGTCGCACTTTGTTCGAGATAGCCTGGTGGGGGATTCTAGATAACCGAGTTCGAGATGGGCACTAGTTAATGACTGAAAAACAGTAAGCACAACTAAGGGGAACGGGTTTCAGTTCGAGATAGTGGGAGTCTACTGTACTTGCGAGTCAATCTGCCACTCCGGCGCAAGTCAACTCAACAATTTGTTATTTTCAAACTTGAACCAAAAACGCATCATAAATCCAATGACTCCGTACTCAGAATAGAACGGATTCATTGGATTATATCTGGATCCGGATTTTTAGAAGGATCTCGACTTTTCTTAAGGAAATCTAGGAAGCGGATTCAGAGTCGGATTCAGAAAGATTGCTTGTGGTCAGCGGTACAAGCACTTGCCAAAACCTATGAAACCAGTGAAATCTGTGAAACCAGTGAAAACACGAAACCTATGAAACCGTACCATTGAAACGTATGATCTGTTAACACTGTAACCACATACCTTAAAACCTCTAGTTTCATTATATAGTGAAGTACATACCGGTACAATATAATTACCATATATGAAGTACCTACGCTTGCCTATCTACATTCGCGCTTTTGTTGTTATGACAAAATAAATACGTTTTCGTTTTCAGCGTTTAATTCTTTGGTCTTCAGGAATCCGTCCGATTTTCGGTATGAATCCGGACTCGGATATTACCAAAATAACGCACCCTTTATTGTTTCCATGAACCATTTTGGTTCGTCACAAGTTTGTTTGCTAAAAATGAATCCTGATCGTTGAATGTGTCGTTTTTAATGTTTTTTCCCCCTATCTTTTCAGTTTCAACTGCGAACACGTACCAAGTACAGTATATACAGCAGGGAGTTTTAGAAATAGACACCACCCTTGCAAGATGGATTCATAAAACATCATCAAACGGTTTCATGGCTTATTCGTACTACGGCGAAATAGAATCAAAAACGTTGGTAACTGAAGCTAACGAGAACGTGGAATACAACGTTTCAAAGTTTGAATTTCAGACACCAATTCTGATAAACGGCACTGCGGTTGTCGAGATTTCGGGAACGAACTCGCTTATTGTCTCCAGTAAAGAAGGAATCTTCATTGCTGTGGATATTGATGTGGGAAAAACTAAGGTGGAACTTGACAAAACCGTTGGCGGATTTTGCGTCAGTAACCAAAAAGCTAAAGGTAATTAATTTGTCACTCAGCCACTTTATAGAACTTGTTTTAAGCAATCACGGGGGCAACGCTGAGAAAAACGTGGCATTCACTTTAAACTACTTTTCAGTTGTTCCAATTTGTTGAATTTGTCTGTTACTGAATTTTGAAAAGAACCCCTACACCTGTTTTAAGGACGTGGCTCACATTAAATTTTACGCCTGAAAGGTACCAATCTATTTCTGAATAGTTGTTCTTGTCAGCACATACCTAAAAACTATCAGAATAACTATGAAAGTGGTCATTTTCGATTTAAACATCCTACCAAACCCCGAACATTACCTCCGAAAAGATACAACACTCATCCCCGTGACTTGTATATCCGGAGTCCTCAAAGCAGGCCAACGTACGTGGCTATCACTGGAAGGTCCAATCAGTAAGCAAATTTAGTCCACAGCAATGCAACTTTGGGTTTTCTGAGTGTTAGAGGGACGCAATGGGATGACTTCCATTTTAAGCGTCGATGATATAGATTGCCTTCTTATTTTTATATTGATATTTTAGATGGCCATGGCCCTGGCCGAGGAAAACCTGATGCTAATGGGGGCGCTGGGCATGCCGGACAGGGTGGTTTATTGTTCGAGGATGATAAAAAGTTTATTTTCGGCGACATTTATGGAGTTAAGCCCGATATACATGTTATTGGTGGCAGCGCAGGTAAATACCAAACGATATTCATAACATTGATGCCTTTTTAACAGCTAATCCGACAAAGATACGAGTCTTTGCGACAAGACCGCAAAGTGCCGGATAAGTAAGAGATAAAATACGAACGGAAGAACTGTATGGATAATTATAATGGCGAGGTGCAGGCAGCTGTCGAATATATTCATACCGTTCTGCTGCGAATATTTATCTATACTATCTATACTGATATTAGTTTAGTTGTTTCAGTCTCAATTTCGGCCAGTCAAACAAACGGGCAAGCATGAACTAATTACATAGCTGGAAAAAAAGCGGAAATCACTATTTCATTTTTGATAGTGGTATTAGCTGGTATACCTTTTAGGACGTAACATTCAAAGACAAAAACATGTAATAACTCTTTCTAATTTTCATTTTGTTGATCACAGGAACATCAAACAATTGCACGTCAAACGATTGTAAGTGGACATGACACTGAAACAGACAGACATTTATAATCCTCAACGAGTATTGATCAGTATTTCGTTACTTCGCCCTTATTTTGCATTTGCGTTTTAAAAGCCCTGCGCAGTTCCATACATACATACAATATTTACTCACATTGCCTTTGATTAAAATCCAAAAACTGATTTTTAAGCAGAATAAATCCTACAGTTTGTCAGTAAATTCACAAAGCCAAGTAATGGAAGAAGTAGACTTGCCCACAAGTCGAGCTTAAGAATATTTTTCGGAGGAGATCTACTAGACAGTCTAGAAGATATTGTATGTTCATTGACAAGGCGTGACTTGACTTGACACAAGGTACTGACGTAACACGTTTCGCGTGCGTGGCAGGTTTAGCTTGCGTGATATATTTTCCAGTTGATCTCAAGCTTTCTGTTGCAGGTACCTCAAATTATAATCCGGAAAAAGTCATAGCGTGCGGTGGAGGAGCTATAAAAATTTCTACAGAAAAGAACTTAACCATCAGTAAGTAGCAATTCCTAGGAATTATACCTCATTTCAGGTAGATAGTAAATTTAGACGGTACAACCACAGGCTTACCATTCTCTGTTTGAGTGGTGTACTGTGCATCTGTTATGAACTATCGGTTTTTCAAACTAGTCTCACTAAAGGCGAAATTTAGGCCTCTTAAAACTGATGAAAATGAAATAGAAACTCTCAATATCACTGCCATGTTGTTTAACTTTGTTTTTCTGTGTTTATTTTGGCGATTCGAGGCTCGCGAAAGCGCTATTTTCAAAATAACTGAAATAATAGTTCGATTCGCACGAGAGTATGGTTTTCTTTCGAATCGATTTATTGAAAATGCCGCTCTCGCGAGCCTCAAAAAATTAACGATACGGCCATTACAGATGCACAGTACACCACACAAACAGAACAATGGTAAGCCTGTGGTACAACTTGTCACTTGTGACATGACTTTTGACGACAAACCTAAGACACGAGAAGAGTTTCATTTTGATCAAACCTTAAAATCATAAAGTTTTTGTTTGTTTTGTTTGTTTACAATTGACGTACACGACACGAACAATGTCTTAGGATTTTGAAACATTTTTTGTTTAATATGACCCATTGAAGCCAGAAACAATGTTAAAGGCTCACAATTGTTTAAAAAAATCGACCAGTTATTACTAAAGCTGTTTTTAATTGAGTATCAGAAGTAATTTTGCGATTGCTTTGGTGTCGCATTGCTAAAAGACTAAAAGCTTAGTGATTGGCTAAAAAATTTCGCGCCATTTTTACAACCAATCAGAGGTAAACTGGCCAAAACCAATCGTGACTTTCTCCCACGCGGTTTCCCGCGTTTTTCCGCGCTTGGCGGTGGCTACATGTAGTTTGCTTCGAATTCTGATTGGTTCTTTGGATTATCTGCATCTCAGTCTTATTATTGGCCAGGGCCCAGTTGTTCAAAGAGTGGATAACGCTATCCATCGGATAAATCACTATCCAGTGGATAGGCATTAGCAAAACCAATTGTGTTATCCGCTGGATGGCGATTTATCCGGTGGATAGCGCTATCCATCTTTTGAACAACCGGGGCCAGAGTGATAACTTCGCTTTTAGTTAAATTGGCAACACTCATATGAAAACTACCCTATAGCAGCGTGAGCTACAAACGCTGTTTTCGACACAAAACACACCTCCTTAATCGCCCATAGAGCCACGCTAAGCTCACACGACGTAACATGTTTTTTGGGTCCATCTAAACAATCCTATTGTTTTCTGTTGTAGATGCTGCCATCAGAGCCAATGCTGCGACGTACGCGATTAATATTTCAAATTTAAGTCGCAGCGGGGGAAGCAGCGGAGGGACAATTATTCTCGAATCTAAGAAGGTATTAAAGCGAACAACAAAAACTGAACTGAACAAAACTGAATAAAACTTATAAAAGCACAAAACTTATGAACAAAACTTATAAAAGCACGAATAAATAAAGGGGTCAGTTTCTTAAGAAACTGTGGTGTTGCGTCAGTGTGGGAGTGTCAACCGAGTCGATAGCGTAAATTGGTCACCGTGAAAAGATTAAAAAGTTTGTGTGGTTTATATATCGAACAGTGGAGCTACGCTATTGGTGGAAACATGAATCGTGAACAGCGAAAATAAATTAGCTGAATGAAAAGCGTTCGTTGATTCCGTGGGGATTAGGAGTGCCGATCTTAATTTAGCTGTAGCAATCGAAACACGATATGACATACTATGTGAAAATATGGTTCACCGGCGAAGTATCAAACTTCGCCGGTCCAGCCGGTCTTCTACTTCATTTCGAGGCAGACGTGATCACCATTACGTAGCCAAACTATTTACTTTTTACATTTTCAGTAGGATCACGAGGTTCCCACACGGGGGGGGGCCTGATTTCACTTAGGATCGACCAAGCGATAGGAATATTAATGAAACTGACTGCAAAGGCTATTCGAACTAAGCGAATCAGCCATATTTTCACATAGGATATGCCATTGTATAGACCTGTTATATCAAAGGAACAAAGCAAGTAAATGAATTAAAGCACGATTAAACATACTTGTATGTGAAAATATGGTTCAACCGCGGCGAGGAATCGAATCTCGGTCTCCCGCTTACAAAGAAAACGAATATGAAACGGACGAAGAAAGAGCGAACAAACAAACAAACAAACAAGCGGACAGCCAAGAACAAAAGCATACGGATGTGGAATATCGATTCACCTACCTTTCTGCTGTCCTAAAAAAATTCTTTCCAATTGTCACTGAGGCCAAACGACCCTCCCCTTCACAAGGGGCATAACACGGCACATATCTTTCTCTCATTATTCGTCTTGTTTATTTTTAAAGCACGTGATCCTCGGTGACAAGGCAACATTGGAAGCAAAAGGCGCCAATGCAGTGCAAGACGGAGGGGGTGGAGGAGGAGGCGTCATTGAGATCTCTTATACTGAAGGATTCGTGGGAAAAGAACCAACCGCCAACCACAGCACCAAGGGAGGGGAGGGTACTGTGCCAGGAGATAACGGGATGGTGGTTATTAACGGTATGGTATTGCCCGGGGAGGAGGGCGATTACATATTTCAAACTCACTCTTTTCATAAAATGTTCGCAAAAACTTATGCAATATATCAAACGCGAAGAAGAATGTTTCATCCGGGATATCCAAACACCGAGAAGTAGGTAAAAAAAAACGACGCCCTCGACGCCCGACGAGACATGAAGGGTGCTTCTAACTTTTGAATCTGTGTATGAAATCCTATGATGTGACCATTCAAATGAAACCTCTTTGGCAGTACTTTTGCATGGTACCATTTGTTCTAACTTTTGAGTCTGTTGATGAAATCCTATGGTGTGACCATTCAAATGAAACCTCTTTGGCAGTACTTTTGCATGGTACCATTTGTTCTAACTTTTGAGTCTGTCGACGAAATCCTATGGTGTGACCATTCAAATGAAACCTCTTCAGCAGTACTTTTGCATGGTACCATTTGTTCTAACTTTTGAGTCTGTCGACGAAATCCTATGGTGTGACCATTCAAATGAAACCTTTTCAGCAGTACTTTTGCATGGTACCATTTGTTCTAACTTTTGAGTCTGTGGACGAAATCGTATGGTGTGACCATTCAAATGAAACCTCTTCAGCAGTACTTTTGCATGGTACCATTTGTTCTAACTTTTAAGTCTGTTGATGAAATCCTATGGTGTGACCATTCAAATGAAACCTCTTCAGCAGTACTTTTGCATGGTACCATTTGTTCTAACTTTTGAGTCTGTCGACGAAATCCTATGGTGTGACCATTCAAATGAAACCTTTTCAGCAGTACTTTTGCATGGTACCATTTGTTCTAACTTTTGAGTCTGTGGACGAAATCGTATGGTGTGACCATTCAAATGAAACCTCTTCAGCAGTACTTTTGCATGGTACCATTTGTTCTAACTTTTAAGTCTGTTGATGAAATCCTATGGTGTGACCATTCAAATGAAACCTCTTCAGCAGTACTTTTGCATGGTACCATTTGTTCTAACTTTTAAGTCTGTTGATGAAATCCTATGGTGTGACCATTCAAATGAAACCTCTTTGGCAGTACTTTTGCATGGTACCATTTGTTCTAACTTTTGAGTCTGTCGACGAAATCCTATGGTGTGACCATTTAAATGAAACTTCGTTGGCAGTACTTTTGCATGGTACCATTTGTTCTAACTTTTAAGTCTGTTGATGAAATCCTATGGTGTGACCATTCAAATGAAACCTCTTTGGCAGTACTTTTGCATGGTACCATTTGTTCTAACTTTTGACTCTGTGGATGAAATCCTATGGTGTGACCATTCAAATGAAACCTCTTCAGCAGTACTTTTACATGGTACCATTTGTTCTAACTTTTGAGTCTGTTGATGAAATCCTATGGTGTGACCATTCAAATGAAACCTCTTCAGCAGTACTTTTACATGGTACCATTTGTTCTAACTTTTGACTCTGTGGATGAAATCCTATGGTGTGACCATTCAAATGAAACCTCTTCAGCAGTACCTTTGCATGGTACCATTTGTTCTAACTTTTGAGTCTGTCGACGAAATCCTATGGTGTGACCATTCAAATGAAACCTCTTCAGCAGTACTTTTGCATGGTACCATTTGTTCTAACTTTTGAGTCTGTTGATGAAATCCTATGGTGTGACCATTCAAATGAAACCTCTTCAGCAGTACTTTTGCATGGTACCATTTGTTCTAACTTTTGAGTCTGTCGACGAAATCCTATGGTGTGACCATTCAAATGAAACCTCTTCAGCAGTACCTTTGCATGGTACCATTTGTTCTAACTTTTAAGTCTGTTGATGAAATCCTATGGTGTGACCATTCAAATGAAACCTCTTCAGCAGTACTTTTGCATGGTACCATTTGTTCTAACTTTTGAGTCTGTGGACGAAATCGTATGGTGTGACCATTCAAATGAAACCTCTTCAGCAGTACTTTTGCATGGTACCATTTGTTCTAACTTTTGACTCTGTGGATGAAATCGTATGGTGTGACCATTCAAATGAAACCTCTTCAGCAGTACCTTTGCATGGTACCATTTGTTCTAACTTTTGACTCTGTGGATGAAATCCTATGGTGTGACCATTCAAATGAAACCTCTTCAGCAGTACTTTTACATGGTACCATTTGTTCTAACTTTTGAGTCTGTCGACGAAATCCTATGGTGTGACCATTCAAATGAAACCTCTTCAGCAGTACTTTTGCATGGTACCATTTGTTCTAACTTTTGAGTCTGTGGATGAAATCCTATGGTGTGACCATTCAAATGAAACCTCTTCAGCAGTACTTTTGCATGGTACCATTTGTTCTAACTTTTGACTCTGTGGATGAAATCGTATGGTGTGACCATTCAAATGAAACCTCTTCAGCAGTACCTTTGCATGGTACCATTTGTTCTAACTTTTGACTCTGTGGATGAAATCCTATGGTGTGACCATTCAAATGAAACCTCTTCAGCAGTACTTTTACATGGTACCATTTGTTCTAACTTTTGAGTCTGTCGACGAAATCCTATGGTGTGACCATTCAAATGAAACCTCTTCAGCAGTACTTTTGCATGGTACCATTTGTTCTAACTTTTGAGTCTGTGGATGAAATCCTATGGTGTGACCATTCAAATGAAACCTCTTCAGCAGTACTTTTGCATGGTACCATTTGTTCTAACCTTTGACTCTGTGGATGAAATCCTATGGTGTGACCATTCAAATGAAACCTCTTCAGCAGTACTTTTGCATGGTACCATTTGTTCTAACTTTTGAGTCTGTCGACGAAATCCTATGGTGTGACCATTCAAATGAAACCTCTTTGGCAGTACTTTTGCATGGGATTTTTCTTAAATTTTGATATTTGGGTGTTAAAGGGTTAACCGACTTCGAACTGTTTGGATACCTGATGAAACACTCTTTCGAGTGTTTGAAATAGCTTCTCAAACTGATTATTAAATACAGAGAAAACAAAGGAATAAAATCGCCAAGAAACTACCATCAAGTTTATGATTTTCTTTGTCTCTTTTGGACGGAAATATGAAACTGTCGTTTTGGGTACAAAACAAGATCAGCTACGTTTTTCGGTAAGGAGAAGGCAGCTACTGAATTAGGGGAATAAACTAAAAGATCCAAAAAGATTAAACTGTGGCTGCTCCTGATATATTTTTTTTACATCTCTTTTCTCTACAGGAGAAAGACGTTACGGATATCCAACAGCAGGTAATATCAATATCTGTTATAAGCCCGCGGGAGGGGAGTCCCCTGCATATAAAAGTGTGTCTTACCCTTGGTTTGACTGGGGCTATGGCCTTGGGGTCTTATATCTTTGCATTCTGTCCCAAACAAAGCTCTCTAAAGTTCATGTAAGCTTATATGAATTACAAATTTTCCATGATCAAGAATTTTAGTTTGTTTTTGTTTTGGTTTGTTTTGTTTTTCTTTTCAATCAAAATTCTTATGGCGTTTTTTTAACTCCTTCTTCAATTCATCTTCTTGCGTTTCTACACTTCTCCTTCACTTGGGGTCCTGTAGTTGCGCTTACATCCCATTCTTTTTCCCTTTTTTCTTCCATGCATTATATAGCTCTCCGTTTCCTTGGTCTTATTGTCTGCCTGAGCTCTGTTTCCTCATCTCCATCGTTCCTGGTGCTGTGGTTCTGTTTCCAAAATAGAGCGCAGTCTAGTGGGCTTTGGTTTTGTGTGTCTGGGGCTACGGTCTTGGGGTCTTAGATCCATGCAATTGTCCCAAACAAAGCAAAGTCCCCTGCATATTTAGTAGTTAAAATTTGTAGTTTGGTACGACCACTGTCAGAGTTATTTTGATACCTTTTAGCATATATTTTCAGGGCTTAAAAGCTCTGAAAATATGCTGACATGACCAACTTTTCAGAAGAATTGGCCTCATGGGGGTAAAAATTAATGCGAGCCACACCCACAAATCGGGTTTCTGGAACCTTTTAAACGTACCAGTCCACTGAACTATAGCTATATTATTCTACAAAGAGCAAAAAGGCGTGCAACAAATATCTAGATTTGTTTCTGTCATGGAAGGGCCAACAGCAAGAGATGAGACTTGCGTTCTCCAACGTTGAACTCAACACAAACCGCACCCTCTCTGGTTAATTACGATGAGTGTTTTTTAGAAGCTCGAATGGGAGACTACTGATGTTTTTTTTTCTAACACAAAAGTTAATAACGGTTTTATCTCCTTTCTCGCAGTTATCGCAGACAGCGACAACTACGTAGGTTGTGTAAATATCAGCGCTCCAGTTTTCCTTCAAATCGATGAACCACAGAAAGACCTGAAAGCTCATAAAGCTGCTCCTCGACATTGTAATGACTATTGTCGCCAGGAGCATCATTATTGGGCTTTTATATCCTTAAAGAAGTGTTACTGCTCGAACGTCAATAACACCGCATATACTGTGGATACAGCCCTGTGTAATGCGAGATGCAGGTCGAATACAACATTTGTCTGTGGTGGCATTGGACTAGGAAGCGCATATAAGTCAGGTTAGTTGTATTGGCTTGTATTTGTCAATGTTATCTCGTAGTTATTTTTCTGCACACAGCATCACACGAGAGGGGGAGGAGAGGGGAGGAGGTAGTACTCGTGTTAGAAGGCAGTGCCAGTATAAACCTGTGACTTGGTTTTAAGCGCCAAGCTAAAGCACACATGACTACTTTGTCAGGACAACCTGAGTATCAATTCAAATTTCCCTTGTTTTAATTCATTCCAAGCTGAGCGCAAACCCATATGAATGATGTGATCTAGAGCAGTTTTCAATTGAGTGTCGAAAGTAATTACACAATTGCTTTGGTTTTGCATTGCTACGCTTTGTGATTGGCTAAAAAATCTCGCGCCACTTTCTCGACCAATCAGAAGTAAAACCAAAACCAATCGTGACTTGCTCGCACGCGTTTTCCCGCGCTTGGCGCCGCCGACGTGTAATTGCTTCGAGCTCTGATTGGTTCATTGGATTGTTTACGACTGCCGTGATTGGTCAGAGTAATTACGTTGGTTTTGGTTTTACGACGCTCAATTGAAAACTGCTCTAATGATATCAATTTCACACCAATCTCGTCCCCAGGATCTGGCGCGCGCTGAAACCTCTGGCGAAATAAGGAAAGGCCGCCGGCGAAATACCCCAAGAATCGTGAGGTACTTTGTCACGTGAAACACGAAATTTCGTTTTCGGAGGTTATTTCCAGCGGTTGGCAGCCAAATTTGTTTTATTGCAATCTGGAACCCCTATTTAAACAGCCTTGAACAGGAATTCAATTCTATGCGTGGCCATTTTGAGCGTTGGGAAGGCCCTGTCGGTGGGTTGTCCTTCACGTCTCAAGGCGCCTTCACACGACAAAATAATTACAAAGTGGGAGAACTTAAGTTGGCAAACTCAAGTTTGCGTGTGGGAACGTCACATCGACAGTTGACAAACATGTTGTCAAACTGTTGGCGACCACTGAAATATAACTTATTTCCATTGTTGCTAACTCAGTTTTTTGAGTTTGATTTATGAACGTTTGTTGCAACTTCATTATGTGCAACCTCGTTTCACAGGGTCCTCTGTCTTCCTCCCTCGAGAAGAAAGAATCCTAGGAACGACGTTGAAGTGTGTGGAAGTTTGTCGCGTGAAAACACGAGATTGTTAACTTTTTGGAGTTTGCCAACACAAGTTTGCCAACTCTGTCGTTTAAAGGCGCCTTTAGTTCTTATCAAAGTAATCAGTTTGACTTGCAGTTGGATGCTGAAAAAAAAACCGTTGAACTTTATGCCGTCAAATATTGACTAGTGTTTACCTTGGCCATGAGAAGGTTTATCCTATGCAAAAAAACAAATCAAAAGTCATTAAATTAATAATTAACAACGGCCGTATTTCTGTCACTAGCTAAGGAGAGTGGCAGCCATGACGCAAGTATAATTACAGCTGTAATTATCCCGCTGACCGTCTTCAGTGTCATATTTATCAGCTTCAACAATTGTTTAGGAGCTGTTGGGAAGCAACAGCGGTTTTAAGAAAGAACAGTGCGCCTAAATATATTGTCCAGGGTTGAACTTGAACGAGAGTCAAGACCCAGAATAATGAAAACATTTTCGTAATTACCGGCCGAACTCGAAATCCTTTTCCATTATGACCTAATTTCACTGACTGCCGAAGTAATCGATGGCTACAAAAATAAATCATTGCGTGTAATATCAAAAGAGGCGAAGATTCGCAACCCTGAGGGTATCCGATGAAATATGATTTCATTTTAGTAGATGGACTGGGGAATGATTGACGATAGGAAATATCGATGGCTACAAAAAAAATCATTGCGTGTAACATCAAAAGAGGCGAAGATTCACAACCCTGAAGGTATCCGCTGAAATAGGATTCATTTTAACAGATGGAAATGATTGACAATAATGATAAACAATGATTGCTTCGCTTCTTCAAAGCAAATAATTTATCTTTATTGTTATGAGCACTAGCGATCTTTAAGTGCAGCAGTTCCATCTTCTAGCCCCACCCCTTTTACGGTGCGCTATTTTATCATGATAATGTCTAGTTGTTATAAGTTTCCGCACCAATTTTGGTGAAAATATTATGAGCTAACATTTCATTGGCTTCCGGTCACGGTCCATTTTATTATAAATTGTTATTATTTTTATTGTTAAAACGCCGATGAGAAGTGATTAGTTTCTTCAAGATTTGAGCACCGACGCATTTATCATATATTAACCTAAACAGTGTTAAATAATTAGTGTTTCGAAAGGGAGTCTGGCAAACCACACACTAAAGTTTAGCTTAGTCAAAATTAATGGTTGAAAAACTAAAAGGAATAGTAAATTGACTACAAGTGCAAGACTTCCGAATTTTGTCAGCTGTAAGATAAGGAAAGTTTTAAATCGAGCAGTATTTACCTTAAAATTGACTGGTATGCAGAAGGTAGCTTTTAACCATGAACATTAGCAGTCAACATGAAGGTAATCGCGACGTTTAATCTTAGGTGTTTTCATACATGACTGAACACAATTTAGCATTAATTTTTCAGGAGTGAAAAACTAATTTCACCAAACCATGCGGATCCCAGCAATGTAAAGAACAAAAATAGTCGGTCTTAGAGTGAATAGGAACCTAGTGCTCGATAAAACTGATGCTTTGCTCGGATCCCTCCATCCAGGCGTTTTTTTGGCCCGGGGTGGGGGGGGGGGGGGGGGGGGGGGGGGGGGGGGGGGGGGGGGGGGGGGGGGGGGGGGGGGGGGGGGGGGGGGGGGGGGGGGGGGGGGGGGGGGGGGGGGGGGGGGAGGGACTCCCATATAAAAATGACGGGGGCGGAAATTTTCGAAAAACACTCTAAATGGTACCAGAATCTTGTTGAATGGGCGTGGCTCAAAATAATTTTTACCCCGAAGAGGTACCAATTCGAAAACAACACATGTCATATTCTGTCAAATTTTTTCGGCTCATACCCTAAAAGGTACCGCGATAATTCTAACGGTAGTCATTTTAGATTTTAGTACCCTAAGCGGTACCAATCTACAAATTTTGACCACTAAAAGGTACGACGAGCACCCCCGTCATTTTTATATGGGAGTCCCCCCCCGGGTTTTTTGCTCTTGCAGGTTAAGTACCATCATGAGTGTGAACTAGTTTTAATAAATTTTGAACGACGAGATTTCAACGAGAATGACAATGTTCGCTGACTAGTAATTTCGAGGACGGCTTTTATTTTAATAAAGCGATTTGTATATAGTTGCTGTTATAAAACCGTAGTTTTAAAGTACAGTAATCTTTTCTTCTTCGAATTCGGCTATCTTCCTAGCGTGTCACAGCAAACTGAACATAATTATAAGAAATGCAAGAGGATGCGATTTTACCTCATACTGCTCTCCATGCAATAATCTGTGCCAAGTAGAAGCAAGCCAGATGTCAGTAGCACCCAGCTTTTTTAGTTCCCAAAACGGTGTCATTATGCCATTTAAAATTCAGTATTCAAACTTTAGTCAAAGACCACCAAAAACCGTGTTTATATGATCAATTTAATTTAACCACAGTAAATGTAAAAAAAAAAAGAAAAAAAAACGGCTGGCTTCCAAAAACTACTTAAAATTTAAATTTCCTGTTGTGCATATACGATAGCGGTACTTGTCAAAGAGAGCTGCATTTTGTCTTTGCTTCATCGAGATCAGACTGTCAGAAATAGTGAATTTGAATATTTAAAGGAGCGAAATAGTGTTAAAACAGGGTGAAAAAAGACAACTGAATTAAATGGGATTTTTTGGTATTTAAACTTTTAGCAGGTTTTTATTTTTTATGAAAGTAAATGTTAAATTGATTGACAAGCTGTCATCAATCCTCACAGAAAACGAAATGAACCGATAGCATATGGCTAGGAGGCCTTGATTTTTATAGATTATATCCCAAAGTTTCTGTTAAAATTTTTTCTACGTCATGCGACATTTCAAATGTCTTCCTTGTGCACTTTTATAAACCAGTTTAGTTCAATACGCCACAAAAAAGAACAACATATTTTATAACTTTATTGTCCTAAAAACTGATAATGAAATTCGTGTGGATCATAGAAGCTACGATAATGAAGATGTGTAAATAAAGTTTTGGATGTTTAATTTGCAAGCAAACTTCGATATGAGATCGGATTGCACCTTAGTTTTGACGGATGTGTGAATTAGCAATTTGTTGGCTCATAAGGGGCGATGTCTAACAATTGTGACTGGTCTTTCAGATTTAAATGTGAACCATTACTTGTTTAACTCATTTGTAGTAGAGGTAGAAGAAGTACATTAGTAAAGACGTTAGAATTTCCAGTTCAAGACAAAATGAGCCATAAGTTCCTCTTGTGATAAAATCTACAATGAGACCGCAATTTGCCTCGCTATGGGGAGGAGAATAAGTCAGGAAACGTCATGTTTCGTTGAGTGAATTGATTAAAATCGGTGGGAGGTGGTGATTTAGTTAATCTTCGAAAAAGCGTTTCGTAGACAGTCGGCGAAATATTTTTATCTGAGCGGTCGATGTTTCTGAGAAGCAAGTATTTTATTGGCAAGATATCAAATTAAATACAAAAATATTGCTTTCAAGAATAACACATTGAATCGGTTTTGGAAAGCGGCCCAATTTATAATGAACAGCTCCTTCACAACATTAGGAACCACTACATCACTAACAATGGCGGATGAACAGTGTGATCACATCAGTAAAGTTTTACCGCAGCATGGCAACCTGTTTTCTCCGTATGTTCTGAACTGTGTTTTTATGTCTCTTCTGAGTTTAACAGCGATCGTAGGAAATGTTTTGATTCTGGTTTCAATTTGTCGAGCGCCACAATTTCTCCGTCAGCCGTCGTATTTTCTCTTGGTCAACCTCGCCTTCGCCGATTTCTGCGTCGGGTTCTTGGCTGAACCGACCTACTTGGTGTACAAGATTTCGTATCTGTTAGATCCATTTTCCGTATTGTCATGTTACGCTGGAATCATATTTAACTTTCTTTCCTACTTTTTAACATCGCTATCGCTTTGGACAGCGGCCGCCATTTCGCTGGATCGACTTTTGGCGCTTCATCTTCACATGAAATATTACACCATAGTGACCAAGTTTCGAGTTTGCATTCTTATTTTGGTGTTATTAGCGCTTAGCACAGTTTTTGCTTCCATGTTTGAATGGGCTCTTGACACACAAAACACAGTGTTTGTGTGTGCAGATTCACTCGCGCTTTTGATTGCATTGCTGTCTTATGTTCGGATTTTTCAAATCGTGCGCTATCACCGAAGACAAATTTCCATCCAATTGGCCGAGGTCTCTTTTGGGCATAGAGATGAAAATGATTCCATTGGAACTTCTTTTAATGGACAGCAAGATAATCGAGAACAACTGAATAGAGTTCTTTTTGATGAAACGGGTGAAAATAGAGAGATGGTGAACAGAAAATCAAGGGATACACAAACAGCGAATTCTGAAACTCAAGTGAATGGAAAAGGCCTTAAGAAAAAAATTGCGGAGAACAGGGAGAATCAGGGATGTTTTTCTGTAACCGAGGTTTTGTGTGGACAGGAACAGCACGAGGAGCAAACAAACATTATGAAAACCAAAGATCAAAGTAGAAACGAAGGGCAGCAATTTTGCCCTGGCAACAAGACAGTGGTAGATAACACAATAATGCAACTTGTGGGAACGAAACAGGGAAATCATGAATTCAAGTCATCGGGTGTCGACGTCCATGTTACTAAAATATTGAATCAGCAAACGGAGAAAACAGAATTGTCGGAGATAGAGCAAGAAAGCAAAACATTAACAGAACCTACAGTTGATAATTCGGAAGTTTTAATAAAGGAAATGCAAACCGTTTGCCGTAAACTAATCAAATGCAATACTGAATTTCAAGGAGAGGTTCCTGGGTTTGAAGACGAACAAGCGGACACTGGAACATCAAGAGACAAGAATTGTTTCCTAAGTAAAGAGCACCCGAAATATAATGTGAAACATGCATTAGCAGATGCACCAACTCCAGTTGTCATGCAGGAAACCAATAGAAAACAACTGAACGAAGTGAGTTCTCCAGAAGGAGATAATTGCGTCAAAAGATGTCATCAGAATCATTATCAGAATTATGGTTTAGCGGAAGAAAGTTTCACTTCTACTGAACAACAAGAAGCAGACCAAACTGAAGTTGAAAAGACAGAAACCATAAAATCAGAGGATAACAACCGTTTTGAAGTATTGCATGAGATTCAAAATCCAACATGCGCTTTTGCAGATGATACCAAGACAACTGGACGACAAGAAGTAAAATATAAAACAGAAGCCATACGGAAAAACTATGTTAACCATGGAAGAGAAGAAAGAGCGACAAACAGCGTAACAACGAATAACGATCAATTAATAAGTTCTACCAAACGCCGAAGGTCGAGTTACGGAAGCAATACAACTACGACAACTATCAGTGACAGTCGGGTTACTAATAGAAACAGAAAAGGATTTAAAATGCTACATTTTAAGAAGTCAGTTTTCAACATGTTTGTCATCTGGTTCCTGATGCTTCTTTGCTACCTTCCTCTCATATGCACATCAACATTGGTCATGTTCCTTGGACGAAGTTACGCCTTACATCTCGCCTTCAACTTCACCACCTCTGTGATGTTTGTAAACTCTAGCATCAATCCTATCGTGTTCTGCTGGAGAATACGGGAGTTTCGCGCGGCTGTGAGAAAAACTCTTAGAGAAGTGTTCGGCTTCGCCTGGGCCAATCAGACCAGTAGAAATGACAATTTGACCTCTTTTGCAAATCAGTAGTGTCATACATTCAAGTACGATTTATTTTAGCGTTTTATACCACTAAACAGCTAATCAAATACAATACCCTGCTACTCAAGAAATACGTACTCAAGAAATACGTACTCAAGAATCTTATAAAAGTTATCGCAGTAGAATTTGTTGATACTACTGAGCTTTAGCAAGCACCGGACGGCAACGTCAAGGAAAACGTCGATTAAAAAGAGAATTCGCGCTCTTTTAAAATACTTTGCGATTGTTTCAATTTGTCTAGTTTGTCTAATGTCACTGAATTATACAGGAGCTGAATTCATAGGGACGGCTTTAAAGAATTACGAAAACAAAAAAAAGAAGCTTGACTTACTCCGCTACGTTAGTGTAAAACTCCAATTACCCTATTTGCTTTGATGACTTTTAATAAAAACTGTTTTTCTAAAATTAAAACCGTTTTATTAAAGTAGATATATATCGCCGGAATGAGAGCATTGTATCTGTTAAAAAGCTGTGTTTATTGTTACTAAGGAAATAATAGAGTAGCTTTAATTTACTGCTCAGTCATTTGTACGACAGCTGAATAAATTCTGTTCAACCTGTCTGATAAATTTCGACTTCTAATCAAGCAAAATGTCATGGCCTTTTCATTAGTCCTATCAGCGGCAAATCTTTACAGGTCCTTAAAAAAGGGAAAGTGCTAGAAGGAAGGAAGTAAGAACAACACAATAGATTTATTACCACATTATCACCCATTAGGGGTGTTTGGCCAAGAAATTCGTATAAAATACGAATTCATATAAAATACGTTAAAAGGGATGAAATCTTCCATATAAAAGTTGCACTTTTCAAGTCCCAGCAGGATAACGTTGTCGCTTGTGTAAATTCGCTTCTTGAATATATATGTCGCTTGTGTAAATTCACTTCTTGAATATATAATTTATTGCTTTATTGCTTAGTCGTAATGCGGTAATGCAGTAATTCAATCCACAGGCTTACCATGTCCGTTTTTGTGTGGTGTCCTGTGCACCTGTTAATGGCCGTATCAATTTGTCAAACTAGCCTCACTAAAAGCGAAAATTAAGGCTCTTAAAACTGATGGAAATGAAATAAAAACTCTCACAATCACTGCCATGTTGTTTAACTTCGATTTCAAGCGCGGGAAAACGCGTGCATGCAAATCACAATTGCTTTTGGTTTTATTTTTGATTGGATAAGAGAGTGGCGCGAGAATTTTTCAGCCAATCACAACGCATAATAATGCAAAACCAAAGCAATCGCGAAATTACTTTCGACGCTTAATTTATACTGAATTAGAAGTAATTTGTTCTAATTTCAATATGCAGGCTACGATCCTCTCAATCCTGTTTCGTCGTCCGTGGTAAACGGTGGCGCTACCTCGGTCGTCAGTGCCGTATTTCCAAGTAAGACGGTGTCTGTGGTAGATTTATCGCCAACGTCTGTGGCTATGCCTGTTGTAAGCTCTTCTATTCTACCAACACAACCTGAAGCGACGACATCTTCCGAATCTTCAATGACGACCGCTACCGAAAAGCCAACTTCTACCGAAAAGCCGACTGCTACAACAAGACCACCGACAGAACCTTCGGAAAAGGTATATGAGTTATATTAAGAGGGAGTTTATTGATGATTGGACAACTGGTAGATTGACTGATTATCCCTTTAACGCCCAAAAGATCCAAAAATCAAAATTCAAGGAAAACACCCAATTTCATTTTGTAAAATATTGAAAAAACAAATGGTACCATGAAAAAGTACTGCCGAAGAGGTTTTATTTGAATGGTCACATCATAGGATTTCTTCCACAGACTCAAAAGTTAGAACTACATTACATGTCTCCATAATTGACTCTAGGAGTGACAAAATAAAACGAATGTTTTCCATTCGTTAAATTATTAGTTTGTTCATCCGTTTGTAGAAAATAGTTAGATTCTGTTATAATAATAACTTATTATCATTTATCAATTTATGTGGTTTTAAATCTTCTTGTATTCAAAGTTCAAAGAAGTGGCAAATGTTACACTAACAGAGGAAAACTCTCTTGATGTGGTCAATAAACTAAAAAACTTGACGAGCGAGGAAGAGTTAAATGGCGGAGACACGAAAGTCACTATACAAATCCTTCAAAAAATTATCGGCAATGACAGTTTGCTTCCCAAAGACAAAGGAAAACGGCAAAAATTAGGACAGGTCAGTATATTAAGGTGATAATATATTAAAAACAGGTTCCCTTTCGATACCAGATATTAATACCCTGACGGGGCCAGACGTTCTCTCGCGGTACGGCTTAAGTTTGGTGCCTTGACGGTTGATGGTAAACCTTTTTAAAAACATTAAAGCTTAAAAGCCATTTGACAGTTGACCGTTAACTCCAATGATTGAGATCTTCTTTTAATAACTCAAGAATTAAAAGGAAAAAAAAGCTTTATTATTCCAAGCAACAAAACAGGATTTTTATTCGATTTCACATTTCTTTCTTTCTTTCTTTCTTTCTTTCTTTCTTTCTTTCTTTCTTTCTTTCTTTCTTTCTTTCTTTCTTTCTTTCTTTCTTTCTTTCTTTCTTTCTTTCTTTCTTTCTTTCTTTCTTTCTTTCTTTCTTTCTTTCTTTCTTTCTTTCTTTCTTTCTTTCTTTCTTTCTTTCTTTCTTCTTTCTTTCTTTCTTTCTTTCTTTCTTTCTTTCTTTCTTTCTTTCTTTCTTTCTTTCTTTCTTTCTTTCTTTCTTTCTTTCTTTCTTTCTTTCTTTCTTTCTTTCTTTCTTTCTTTCTTTCTTTCTTTCTTTCTTTCTTTCTTTCTTTCTTTCTTTCCAGAGTATCCTGGACGTTGCAAGCTCACTTCTGTCAGAAGAAAACAGAGAAAGCTGGGGAGAGGCAACAAAAGGAAAAAATAACACAAGCACGGTATTTGATAATAAGCTAATAATCTTGACATTTCCAGACCGAAATGATCTCATTACACTTGGCAAATTTAGCGAGGTAGTCAGGCGGCATGTACGTCTCGGAACGCCTCACAGGATTGGCGGAGAAAACAAAAGAAAAAACAACAAACAATGGACTCTATCCCTGAAAACAATACTGCGTGGTACCCAGGTCCATTGAAATTAGAGGTTCTGAAGCGGTGCAGGATATCTGAATTCAGTAGTGGTGATTGGCTTTAAAACGAAATGCAGCTTTCGTGGAACACCAACCGAAGATAACCCGCGAGTCTTTCCGAACGTAACACTGCAATCAATCTCTATTTTTGTTTCGCTTGTTAAACCATTCCCACAGGCAACGCGAAACGAAATATAGAGAGCGACAACATAAGAAGAAATAGGAGCGCTGCTGAAATTGGGCCTCCGATCGCAGCAGGTTCAGTATTCCAAACATAATCTCACCGGTGATGTTTCTTTCCTGCGAACGCTAAAGACTAACTTACGATGTAAGTGCATCGCTCATTTATGTTACAATTGAAATTTCTTTGTTAGGTAACTTCTCAATTGCAAGTTTTGGAATTGGTAGACAACATTGGTTTGAAAATTGGACAACAACTTGGAGATAATGAAAGCTTTATTATTGAGAGTCCCAACATTGGTATGTAAACATATGTTTAAGAATCCCTATCGTTTTCAAGAGAATAATTATAATATTCTCCCGTTGATGTCTAGTCATGGTTTAATGATTGGATTAAAACCGTTATTAACATGCAGACAAGTTAGTGTCAAGCATTCCACAAACCCTCGAGTTCATGCACATGTGCGTAGTGCAGACCGGCTTTCGGAACTACGTCGTCCCGTTTTGTTAACATTTTTTTACGTTGGTACACTGAACTAGTTACAGCTGTCTTTGGCTTCATGCGGATGGCCAGGATGAAAAAAAAAATTGTTTACCATCGTTGACGTTACTAATTCAAACTTTATTTCAACAACAAAAGTATAACAAATTAGTACAAAGAAAAGTGTTGAAAAGGGAAAGAATCCACAAAAAAAAAACACCACAGCACCATTCTAGGAGGAAACCCCAAACTACCTATAAACCTATAAATATATACAAAAATGCAAAAATATATATACAGAAATTCAAAAATGAGCTAAAAATCTAGAAACCTACAACTTAAAATCTGCCACAGAGGACGCTCCTCTAATATCACGAGGGAGATGATTCCATTCCTCAACTATTCTGTTCATGAAACTAAATTTAAATAAATTAGTCCTTGAATAGCAGGTTACAAGGTTCGGAGTATCCGTACTTCACAATGCATATCCCCTATTAACATCCCTAGAAAACCGAACCCTAGAGTCAAGGGTCAGGCGCATATGATCATTAATCACCTTACTACTAGAATGAAGCTAAGATAAAGAACATTTGTTACCTTAAAATTGTAAAACAATAATAAATAGCCTTATCACGACCTTCCCTTACCTCGTCCCGGAAAGCTGTTTTAAAGGACACTGCACCGGCTGATATATCGTGTTTTCATTATTATGGAAGCTCCACACCCTCGGGACGGGAAGAAGTGTCCCGTGTCCCTTTTAAAGGGACACTGTCCCGGGTGATATATCATGTTTTCATGATTATGGAAGCTCCACACCCTCGGGACGGGAAGAAGTGTCCCGTGTCCCTTTTAAAGGGACACTGTCCCGGGTGATATATCATGTTTTCATGATTATGGAAGCTCCACACCCTCGGGACGGGAAGAAGTGTCCCGTGTCCCTTTTAAAGGGACACTGTCCCGGGTGATATATCATGTTTTCATGATTATGGAAGCTCCACACCCTCGGGACGGGAAGAAGTGTCCCGTGTCCCCTTTAAAGGGACACTGTCCCGGGTGATATATCATGTTTTCATGATTATGGAAGCTCCACGCCCTCGGGACGGGAAGAAGTGTCCCGTGTCCCCTTTAAAGGGACACTGTCCCGGGTGATATATCATGTTTTCATGATTATGACCAGGAGCTTGCTTTAAGATTGCACACATTTTAGGCATCCTACTGATGAACAGTTACGACACAGAGATATATATATATATTTTTTTAGCAACTACTGTGATTTGCAGTCTGTCCATTTGAATTGATTTATTATCTTGAAATAAGGAAGATAAGATCGCCAAAAGTGATGAACTGTAATCCACTTCTTTCCTTACAATCTTATGCTTTTCTTCCAAACTACTGCTTCTGTTTTGCACTACATAATCTTTGTATCTAATTTAGTTGTATGTTTGGTGGCATTAAGCGATGAAAAATTAAGTTAGCAAAATTTCGTTATTTCATTGGGACAGTTTTACTTTACTGAAATGTCTGAGCGATTCTTTTCTTGCTTCTCTTGGCACAGCTATGGGCGTGGACACAAGACTGCCTGATAAATCAGCCTCCGGAGTGAAATATCCTCGCTATGATGAACTCAGCGATGATTGGAAGGGAAAAGACTACGTGTTCATCCATAAAGAATTATTTGATCAAATGGCCAAAGGTGTGTTTGTCTGAAATAGTCATGCATATAGTCTGGTTTTCACTAGCGGAGCAGTCGGAATCGGCGTCGGCGTCGGAGTCAGAAGTGTATCTAGTAAAAACGTATCTAGTGAAAATCAAACGCAGTCGTAAGAGAGTTTACGATTGCACGGCTTATGATTCCGTCAGCTTACTATGTATTGAAAACTAGATCGTCGAAGTCGTAAGCAGGCAAAGGGCATTGTGAATATTGGCTAATTCCGGCTTCTACTTGCGACTCCGACAAGATCGTAAACGACGGAATCATAACCGAAATCGGAAGAAAATGACAACTTTCTGATTCTTGCGACTCCGATTTCGTCGAGCTTACGACTCCCGGCGCTTACGACTCCGTTTTTGATTTTCAGTGAGGTCGTAAGCATCCTTACGACTCCGGTTACGACTTTAAGTCCGACTCCGCGGCTGGTGAATACAAGCCTGGTATGAACAATAACCTCCATTTGGTGCAAACATTTGCACAGATATTTGCCGCGGTCGTTATGTTCCGAGATATACAAGCAGTTTTCCGTGAGCGAAGCTCGAAGAACAATTTGAACTTTAAGGAAATAAGCAAAGAAACATTCCAGACCCACTTAACTTCTTAGCATTAAAGGACATGACTGTGTTATATCAGTGATATTGTGTTTGTCTTTATAGATGGTAGCAAAAGGACATTGGTTGTCTACACTGTTTACAATCATGTCAGCGAGCTTTTTCCCGTGAATGAAAGGTTCGTTCGAATTCTAGTATCTTTGGTACTCTGTTAACATTTTGCCTGCTTTTCTATTTTTTATTTGCCTTCTGTGCCCCTATAAAGTTCAGTAGGATTATCTCGCAAAATTTTGTCTTTGGTTCATAAATTTCTCAGCTTCAGGGGCCGTATTCACGAAATCCTACCTAAGATATATCTTAAGATATAACTTAAGAGAAAATTTAGGAGCTTCATAAGATATGTCCTATGTGCTATTCACGAACGATATCTTATGACCATCCTAAGGTAATCGTAACTTAGCAGTCTCCTAAGTTTAATAGTCGCGGGCAGTTATCGATTAGTAAAAGTAAACCAATCAGAGATAGTTTATATGGCGCGATCTTATGAATAATAAGTTATGAAAATTACATGAATGAATATTTTGTATTGTGTAAATTGTTGACAATACAATGACAATACAATAATCTTTATTTCATCTGAAATTTAAGATAGCAAAACTGGTAATAAATATCTTCGTTTATGGTCAGTAGCGAAAGCAACAAACAAATCCATTATCATTTTAATAGGGTCTACTTCGATATTTCTTTTACAAGGGCTTATTTTCACGAAAAAAGGAAATATAACACTGCAATGAGAAAGAAATGTGGAACCGGTTAATGACACGAAGGCCTATATAAAACTAACCGTGTTGTTTGGCATTACTAGAAAATATATACTGTTTTCTTAGGAAAGCAATATAATGCTTTAAAATGTTTATTTAATCGGTAACTATTGTGATATACAATAATCACGCTGAAAATCGACGTAAAACTCGTCAACAATCGAATTTAGCCCCCGTCACGACATGTTTTAATAAGTTAGGAGGTCAAAACTGACCTCCTAAGTTTAGGACAAAAATTAAGACATATCTTAAGTTAGGAGGTATTCGTGAATACCAGTTAAGACATGTCTTAAAAATTTAGGAGGCCCTAAGTTTAGGAGAAAAAAATAAGACATGTCGTAAAATAGGAGCTCTTCGTGAATACCACTTAACTCCTAAGTTATATCTTAGGAGGCTCTTTGGACTTAGGATGCTTTCGTGAATACGGTCCCAGAAGCTTAAATGTTTCATGAACAACAGTGCTGTTTTTCAGAAAAAAAAAATGATTGTTTTAAAAAAAAAAATTATGTTTTCGCGTTCTCTTGGTCACTGAAAATGAACTGGTCAAAATGTGTACTATTATATCCTTACAACTTATTAAAGATTTAGGAGATTTTTTTATGCAGAAAGGTCAGCGCCCCCTTAAATAAGTACAGGGATCCGTACACTTACATGTATGCCTCGGCTAATCGCTATGCGTAAAGAGAATCGTGTGAAGCACATAGTGTTGCGTTCTGAAGGTCTGTAAAGGAGCTTCTTTCATAAAAAATAAAGAAAATCAGTGGATTGACTCACCTTATCAAAGCAACAGTTTCAAACAACAGTTTCTTTATAAACTAACCCCTTTTTCATTCCTTATTTCATTAATTAAGCGTTTAATTTCCTTTCTTGTTTCAGCTCTGATACTGTTTTTGTAAACTCTCCGATTTTGGGAGTAAAATTTAACAAGCAACTTGACACTCCTTTCAAGAAACCAATTAAATTGTGGTTCAATAAGTTAAAGGTTTGTTCTCTTCTTTTGTTTAATTTAGTGAAAAATGTAAGCAAAGCGCAATCTATTAAGAGCCTTCATTATAGTACTTTCAGTTGTCTAATGCTTTATTTTTATTTTCAGACCGAAAATACTTCAGAGCCTTCTTGTTCTTTTGTGGACTTTACACAGTACGTAAATGCTATTTTTATATTCCGGTTAGCAAAAGCTACAGGCTATTTTCGTATTACCTTTTTCCTTTTTTTTTTCAAAGAGACCAAGCGCATGCATAGTTATTTAAACCGAATTTTCATAACATTCATATACACCTTTTTTTTTTGACAAGAATGGTTTTGCACTAAGCGTCACTTTAATAAAGAGGCTTAAAGACAACTCAAAAACTGTTCATTTTACAATGTTTCCTCTGAGCTATTTTTTTATCCTGAAAGTTAATATGTAATGCATTTGAAAAACTGCTGTCAGAAAAATATTGAATTGAAGGCGACTAGGTTCAGTGTTGTTAACTACGCTGTCGTTAAAACATATCAGTCCTCTGTTGAATTAATGTTAACTCTCAGTCATCTCCAGTCAAGCATAACTACTGCTTTTATGTAACTGTATGACATATTTCTTGGAAAACATGTCTGTAACTTGTGCTAAGAATTGAGTCATCTTCATTTTGAATAAGGACCGTTTTACCACTTTGGTGGTTTTAATAATGTTTACGTATTTTATTGATAATATCGGTCTTCGTAACTTTTTATCAACATTTATGTAATCGTTATTCATAGAAACGTAGCTGAATGGTCAGACGAGGGTTGTCACGTGGTAGAGGAGAAAGAGAAGACCGTGGAGTGCGCCTGCGATCATCTGACAAATTTTGCAATTTTGATGCAAGTCAAAGAATTTGAAGTATGTTTCACTGATATTCCAGTTACATTTAGCCGATTCTTTTTTTTTCTGTGTTCACTATTGAGGACTATATGTATATAGAGAGAGTAATCAAGGAAACAGAATACATTTATTTTTATTCCGTTTTTTTTCCCAAGAACTATCAGAAGCAGTGGAACGGCCTGCTCTGAGTCCTGACTCCAACCTCGTTCCCAGGGGAAAGAGACAAAAGGGAAAAGCCCTGGGAAAGAGGTTGGTCCTGACTCGTCCCCAGTCATCTTTCTTGTCTCACTTGGGAGTCGCACGGGGGACGCATGGTATGATGGGAAGGAGGAAAACGCGCTTTCCTCCTTCCCATCACCCCTCATGCTCCCTCGGTCACGCTTCTCTTGTTAATATCTATAGAGACTGAGAGAGACTGGTGACAAGTCAGCTGCCATGCAGTCGATGTTGTCGAGGCACACGTTTGAATTATTCATCCATGCTTTCTGTCTGCTTGGCCGACTTATTGTTCAATACATTTTTAAAACAAATTTTACAACTTTGTTTCCACTAACTTCATGCATTCACAAATTATATTCATTAATCTTCAGAGAGCAAAGCCGAATTGCTCCAGAGCAAAACATTAGAAAAAACTATCGCAAAATTTGCATTGGTCGGAGCATCTCTAAGAAAAGCCAATCGTCTCACTTTTGGTTTTATGGTGCAACACGCATTTTCCTTTTATTTTTAGATTGACGTGGAACATTTGAATGCTTTAACAGTTATTACTTACGTTGGATGTGGAATATCACTGTTCGGACTTGCGCTAACGCTGGCTACCTTCCTATCACTAGAGTAAGCAGTTTGTGCTTTTTTTTTACTTTGTTCGTGTACGTCATTGATATAACGATTAAAAATACTACATTGTGTAAACCTCATAAAAGTGTCCGACGTCAGTTTGAGAGATGCAAACGAGTGTTAACATATGTAACGGCATTCGTTTCTTCACAGGACATTAGCTTCGGAACGCACCTCGATCCACAAGAACCTTGTTGTCGCTATAGGACTTGCGCAAATCGTATTTTTGGCTGGAGTAGATGCAACCTACAATCCTGTGAGTTTTGATAACTGTTATAAGTTGTATTGTAAGTCATCCCCGCTACACAATCGTCTCTGTCATTTATCGGTCGCTTCTTTAAAAATCAAACAGTAACGGTTGAAGCCAGTGTACAGACGTTCCCTGTTTCCCAATGGAAAACGTCCACGCATAGGCTATTATTGTTAACGTTGAATTATATTTTTGATATCCACATCTTTTTTGCTCTGTTCATTTTTTCTTCGTTTCTGTTGTTGTCTCTTCTCTTCTTTTCTCTTCTCTTCTCTTCTGTTGTTTTGTCTTGTCTTGTCTTGTCTTGTCTTGTCTTGTCTTGTCTTGTCTTGTCTTGTCTTGTCTTGTCTTGTCTTGTCTTGTCTTGTCTTGTCTTGTCTTGTCTTGTCTTGTCTTGTCTTGTCTTGTCTTGTCTTGTCTTGTCTTGTCTTTTCTTTCCTTCCCTACCCTCTTCACATTCCTCTTATTTCACTTGCAGTTTAACATGCAAACTCGATCATACTCAGTTTTACTCGCTCATGCAGCTAAAATACCTGACACCATGATCACATTAGGTTACATACTATAGGGCATAGTGTTTTAGAGCGCAAATACGCGCCAAAACGAGTGCAAATATGATACCTTATGACTTTCTTTGACCGCGAACTATTGAAATCACTTTCAAAAACATAGATTTGGGAGAGTATGACTCTCTTAAAATAGAAAACTTGTCAGCGAAAAGTCGTGTAATACGGTTGAGCATTTTTCTCGCCTAAAGGCTCGAATAACCTGGGGTCAATTTAATAAAACTTTTACAAGTGTACTTTACAAGTGTAGTCATTGTTTCAGAGGTTGAAAACAATAGCTACACTTGTAAATTACAAGTGTAAAAGTTGTATTAAATTGACCCCTGTGTTTGTTTGACATGACGTTTACAGATTGCATGTAAAGCCGTGGCCCTGTTCCTACACTATCTATACACAGCAGCATTCACATGGATGCTATGCGAGGGAATTCATCTGTATAGCAAGGTAGTGGAGGTGTTTAGTGAAGGCTCCAAGATGAAGTACTATTACGCACTGGGGTGGGGTGAGTAATATGTTTGCTTGTTTCCAAGCTGGACGTCTCTTGTCGCAAAAAATAAGTTGTTTGACAATTCGTAATAAACGCAATATGACAATGACAATATGTCAATAATAGCTACAGAGTTTTTTAAGAATTTAATTTTATTGGCTAATCAATACTTTTTTTTCTGTGAATAGGCCGAAATCTTCTTGTACTAGGAGTTCCCTCGCACTTTCGCAAAATATTTGAAACAATTTATTTATTTTATCTTCCTTTGTACTGTTGGAAGAAAATAAAAGTTGGTTTAATTTTACAATAACTCTTTTATTTCACAGGTTTACCGCTGACCATTGTGTTTATTTCTGCTTGTTCTCGCTGGGGTGGATACGGCAATGAGCGCGCGTATGTACTATATTTAACTTTAAAAAATGATTAGAACCTCGCTAACAATAGATTTATATCTATCTGTTTTCGATTTATGAAAAAAAATCAGTCCTTATATGCATCAAGGGACGCTTAAGGCCTCTAGTTTATAAAGTCAATAAGAAGTGTGAGTGAGTGAGTGTCTGGCCCTCTGAAGACTTGCATGCCAGGACCCGTATTTGCCAGCGTTCTTAGGGTTCCTGTCAGGCCTTCACAGCTACCGTAACGACAGGGTGGCCTCACCCTGACAGGCTATCTCTTACTACGCTGTTGTCCACCTTCCACAACGGGTTGAACTTTAAGAGGCAGTTCGATTTCAAAGGTTACCCGGCTACATACTTTGATGTCCCACGTTTAAACACTACCTCCCTTAAATGTAACAGGATACTGGAGACGCAGTGGTCTAGCCGGACGGTTAGCGCGTCGGACTTTCAATATGAAGGTTGGTGGTTCGAGCCTGGTCTTTGCCGTTGTGATGTTTCTTTAGACAAGAAACTTTGCTGCATGCTGTCTCTCTCCACCCAGGTGTATAAATAGGTACCGGCAACATAATGCCGGGGGATAACCCTGCAGTGGACTAGCATCCCATCCAGGGGGGAGTAGTAATACTATGAGTCGCTTCATGCTACAGAAACCGGATTAAGCTCCGACAGTTGCGAACCATTAGGCTTGTGAATACTTACCTTTTATGTAACATGACACATGTTTAATTTTCAGCTGCTGGATTTCAATCAGTGATGGCCTCATCTGGGCCTTTGTTGCACCGGTCCTGATCATCATGACGGTAAGTTAATTGTACGCCTTTCTTCGACCATTCCCGCGTAAATAATTCCTGATATTATGTTTTATCTTCGTCAGATAAACTTTGTTGTTATGATTATGGTCATCAAGGTGATCATAGCGTCGGTGACGTCACTGCAGAATCCTGGAAACACCTCGCAAGTCAGGTGAGCCCGCTGTAATTAAGTAAGCGGAAACAAGCAAAATTACCATGTATACATTACAAAAGTTTTAAGTAACAATGCGTGTAAGAAGTAGGCAATGCTCTATTGTTCCGCGGCATTTCGCTTTCCCCACATAAGATCGTTTAGGTTTTCTTACTGAGAATGCATCAACCTATGGACAACATGTTTTTTAAATAAAATGTACTGGAACTTTATTTTAAAGTGATGTTTCTTTTGTGCTACAAGATTTCATCCAATCGTGAAACTCCAAAACAATGGCCAAGAAAGGCTTCTAATTTTACATGTTTCCCATATAGAATTTTGGTTGCGTTAAAACTCAGAACAGTTTTCATTAAAAGGGAATAAATTAGTAAACTAAAAAGATATAAATGCACTACCTGGTTAAGTTATGGTAGATTTTCACGTTTTAGCCAATGAGGTGGACGGTTTCAACAACATCACAATTAACACCTTTCTGCATTCCCTGCCGTTAGGTTGCCTACTTCTTACTAGGATCATTACTTAAACAATTTTCCAAAGATTTTAAGAAGATTTGCGAAGATTTTTGAAAATTCTCCGAATACTGTCCGAAGGTTGAACTGATCATTTTCCGAAGATTGCCGAGGAGTACCGAGGCAAATTTCGATTGTAGATTAACACCTTTAAGCTTGTTTGACCTTTCATAAAGGCAAACATGTTCGCTAACGTAAATGTACTGATATCTTCACTCTTCACTTCTCACTTCAGGGCTGGTGTGAAAGGCATGCTTGTACTGTTGCCGCTTCTGGGTTTAACCTGGGTGTTTGGCATCATGGCGATCAATAAGGACACCATCGTATTCCAGTATCTGTTTGCCATCCTCAACTCTCTTCAGGTTAAAAAGTTTAGATTTATTTGCTAGATTTCATTTAACACTTTCTTGTTGCAGTTGGCTTCTACACTCAGGCAGGAAGTTCTTGGCGCGAGTATTTAAAGAGTGCTTTCCAGTGGATAAGCATTAACAAAACCAATTGCGTTATCCACTGGAGAATGCTGAGAAGAATAATGCCGACTGCAAACATTTCGTTTTTCTACTTTTATAATTGTATTCACGTTCTGGTTTCTTTGCGCACACGTTAAACATTAAACGTTCTTCGCTTCGCACTTGATAATCCAGACGAAATGACGGATGACTGCGTAATTTACTAATATTTTTATCCACTTGTGCCTCCTTTAGGGACTCTTCATTTTTGCTTTCCATTGCATTGGGAACACCGAGGTATGTAATCAATCATCGTGCTCTCTTAAGGTGTATATTATCACCACGACAACTCCCACTTATTGTCGGGATCGACGACTCACTCCGATCTCGGCGTTTTAAACCGAACCCTGTGACGTCATCATGAAATAAGTTGTTTACCGCGCAGCTGCCCAGTGCCTCAACACTGTTGACTTCCGCTTTCAGGTTGATGGGGGTATTGATCATTGTAATCAGCCATCAAATGGTTTAATTATTAACTGCCACCGACAACTGAAGGTTTTATTTACCGTGAGCCGTTGACGGAGGGTGAAACATTAAGCGTCAAATGAACAAAAATTTAACCGTAAACCAAAAACTGAGGGTGATGTTTACCGTTCACCGTCAAGGTTGATATGGATGGTCTTAAGCATGAATTATCCGGTGGAAAAATGATTACAAAATGTTATCCTCTCTAACGTCAATCGTAAACGTTTTACCCTCCACTGACACCGGCCCTTATAGACATATTCACGATAAATTAACCATTAAAGTTATTGGTGAGAAGTATGGTATAAATCAATAAGAGTCAGGTTTTTGTCTTATATTAGGTCCGTGTTGCATACAAAAGACTCCATGAAAAGCGAACTTTGGCAAAGAGTTTGCCTGAGCACTCTCTTTCCACCTCACACCACAGTCGGGTAAGTATAAGTATATTTACTCCTAATAGAGCGGTTTTCAATTGAGTGTCGAAAGATATTTCGCACTTTCTTTTTTTTTTTTGCATCTAGCTTTCGTGATTGGCTAAACAATCTCGCGCCACTTTCTTAACCAATCAGAAGTAAAACTAAAACCAATTGCTAGTCGTTCGCACGCGTTTTCCCGCGCTTGGCACCGGCTACATGAATTTGCTTCGAGTTCTGATTGGTTCATTGGATTGTCTGCGTTTGTTGTGATTGGCCATGCAGAGTAATTAGTTACACACAAGTAAAAACCGCTCTTAGAGTAGAGCCAGAGTACGTCCCTGGTGTGGGTCTCATTCTGTCTGTCTGCCAGTCAGTCTGTCTGTCTGTCTGTCTGTCTGTCAGGAATATACACTAATGTTTTCCCTCCTTTTTCTCTCTAACTTGTCCTTTACAGGAAAAGAGACGGATGGATTCTCATGAAACTAATTTGACTGGTGATGACGACATCATTGTGACCAAGACCATTCGCAGTGTGTCAGGTATGGAATTCTTCTGATATCAACATACTCATTGTGCAATTCTGCTGACTAGATTCCATACGTTTCTTACTCAGTACTACATTTTTTTTAACACGATTCTAATGGTGTCAACACATCCATCAGTATACATAATTTATGGCGTTTACTGACCAGAAACAACAGAGTGTTTCATAGGTATCCAAGCACCTCGAAGACTGAAAAAAAACTCTGCTACGGCTTGTTTCTTCAATCCACTTCTCGATGTTTGAAATTCTGATAAATCAGTATTCCTCGTATACATAGCACATGCTCAAACGCGCTTTTTCTTTTTCAGATGTGAAGATCTCTGGAGACAATATGGCCATGCAAACGGTTAAGTATAGAGCCAAATAAATCTAAAAGCCATAAAGTGAAAGTTGATTGACATTTTATGTTACGCTCACTCATGCAATAGTTATAGTTGAGCATGAGGTTAGGAAAAACAAAGAAGAAAATTCTAATAACTTTAACTTGACAAAGTGAATAAAATTTACTTAAATGTTATATTAACTATATTAGTTAACAGCTATTTATATCCAATTTCATATAATAAATAAGCATAATTGTTCAAAATTTATCCTTATCATCACGCTTTTTGGATTTTTAAGTTTAAACATAACTAACAAGTTAATCGATAAGAGCAAAATAATCAAGTATAGTGGCAGATTAAACTTTAAAGTGATTTTCGTTTTTCTGTACTGATCCTTAAAAATATAGTTGTACAAAGTTAGAAGTTAAATCAGTTCGGTTTTAATATTTTTTGTATTTTTTTTGTATTTTCGATTAAATAATGTCTGACAGTTTTCAAATCATTGAATATTTAAGAATAAGGTCCCCTCGTTTTCTTTGTTTCCAAGGAAAGTTTGAGAGAACGAGCTCATGTTACGAAAACATACCATCTTTCACGAGTAACTTAAGGTGACTCGCTCGAAATGCAAAATGCGCTCTTCTGTGACCTGGATGCAAAAAGAAGTGTTGCAAAACAGTAAAAAACACAGAAGCTATAACCAAATTAATGGTTGCCGTTACGAAATTGCATCCAGGTCACAGATCAGCGCATTTTGCATTTCAAGCGAAACAAGGATTTTTTCATTCACGTCATGTTGTAATTAGATATTAGCCTCGTTTTTTTCATACGTGCATGTACTTTAAATGCCGATTATATTGTTTAATTTTGAGACTAAGTAAACTAAAACTAAATAGTCGAAGAAAATAAATATTATTAATCTGTTAATTTATAAACATTCTTGATAATCTCATTGTTATAAAATAAACCTCTGTTATGTTGTAACATGTCATGTTTACTTCAGTTCGGAGACACTGATTCTGGCCGATGGTCATTAAACTGCCCCTCGCCGGAGCCGTAAGTAAATAACATTTCTTAGAACAAATTCATAATAACTAACTTAGTAATACGTTCTACACAGCCGCCATCTTGAATCCGCCATGTTGGATTTTTCCAGAATCTCATAAAATCGTTTAAATTGATCATGACTCAAGAGTAATCAAAACCAATAAAGAAATGCTCAAATGGTGTAAAAATGTAAAAGTTATAAGAACAAAAAATGCAAATTAAAAAAACATGGCTAATGTCATAGAAACATCAAGTCACGTGAACAATAAAATGTCATACTAAATCGTTGCCAGATAAATTTTAGGAAAAGTCACGTTGTTTGATGACATTTGATTTCATTATTATTAAAAAAGTTATGAATGTTGAAAGCTAGCGCGAGTACTCTGTGTCCTCTACTCCAGCCAAATAGGGTTAACCATGCATACCGTCAATTAAAACTAAAAGGAATCCGTGAGATTAACGTTAGCAAATTAACAGCGCCACTACATACACGGGCACGTAAACTCGTAACAATTTGAGTGACCAAGTCTTCGGTTATTTGAGGCAGTCGGTGTTGGAGATTAAACTTATGATAACTTTTAAAGAGCCTCTTTGGAGGAGAGTGCGCATGCTAGCCTATCTCGCGATGGAGAGAATGCATACATTGAGCACTGCGTCTCTACTGAAACTTTTGAACAACTTTAGTCGCGAGTCTGGTTAAAACCGGCACCTAAGACAAATCTGTATGCTGACTTGCGCTGCCGCTGCGCCTAAGTTCGGCGAAGACTTAAGATGTGTTTTACTGAATCTCTTGAATTATATATTTATATATACATATATATTTTTTCTCAGATTCCGCGATCTGGATCACGCAAAGCGAGCTTAAGATCTTCAACAACAAGCGGACATTATAAAGTGGAAATTGCAGAACAAAAAACACTCTTAACCAATTCAGCAAGAAAGGACGAAACAAAATCTTACCTTCATGCCTTGAAACCAAAATTCTGGAAGTCCTGCAATATTGTATAAACCGATAATCTTTTTCTCGTTTAGTGGATACTGCTGGGTACAATTGTAATTAATCAGTGTTATTCAAGCTAAAGCTTTTTTCTGCCTTTTCACTGTTTCCATGACAAAAACATTGGGAATTAGACGAAGGACTCTATTTGACAAAATGTCTAAGCAGATTCTAATTCCAAAATTGTACAAAATTGCAAGATTCATTTGAGTCTCAGAAAGCGTTTTTCGTTACCGACGAGTAATTCAGATGTTACTGAAAATATATTTTAGATAAAGTTTCGAACCCAACTTCATAAAAATCACACATTTGTCCATACTATTAGCTGTCAATTTTGTCCACGTCTGACACAACAATAGGTATAAATGCAAACCGTTTGTGTAAATGTATAATGTTAAGTACCCCCCCCCCCCCCCCCCCCACAAAAAAAAAGGAACAGGAACTGTTAGATTGCGCAATACCCAAGGAACTCCCACATAGAAGCGGACGGGGTTGATCTTCGTGACTTGTAGGGTGAAACGTCGCGGTCTGGTACTGCTCAGACAAGGTTTTAAAAAGAAAATAGGCCACCGCTACAATACAATACTCCTGGCGCGGTGGTAGCATGATGGTTTTTTTTTTAAATCTTATACAGCTATTTCAATTAACGTTGTCTGATGAAAGCTCAAAGCTACAAGCCAAGATAGTTGGGAGCGGCGCAAAATAAACGTTTTTACTGCTCGTCGCAACGCTCATTCGCGCCGTTTCTTTTCGTTTCACCGCTCCCAACTATCTGCATGCCTGGAACAGGCGCTCGGTTTACTCGTTCGGTTTTGGCTTGTAGGCTTTGAGCTTTCACCCGATTACGTTAATTGAAATAGCTGTATACATATATTGTGCAAGCAGAGATAATACGTTACGTACAAATTAATTTAAGATAATAGAGATCTTCTTCTTCCTTCTCGTAGAAAACATAAGTACCTGCTAGCCAGATAACAATTGTACATGTATTTGCGTATTCGTAATTAATTAAAAAGCTGTGTCTTCGTAAAGAAATTAGGAACACGAAGGCTGAACCCGTAAAAACGTTGGAGATGCTTCTCTTTCGTCTAGTCTCAATCCTACTCAGCCGCCATTTTGGATCGCCCCGCACAAGCAAACGGCTGTGCAAGACTGTTTCATAAAACGTAACTCGATATAAAGGAGTAATAAATTAAGTGGTTTTATGACGACTGTCCAAAAACTATAAGTAGATTTATCCCATCTGGCCAATAAAAACAACGGAACTCTCAAACAGTGCAAGCGTGAATGCCAAGCTCAAGCCAAGCACACAGTCAGACGAAAACCAATGTTTTTAACTGGGTTTAGCCGCTATTTATTTCGTTTCCTAACATGCAGTTGTGTCAGTGATGACTGTGAGTACATTATTGTCAAAATAAAGTGTAGTTAATAACCAAGACTGTACTGAATGACTCAACAAATCTGCTGTATAATGGCGGTACAGCTTACTTTAAAGCCTAACTCCCCAAACCAGTGTCAAGCTACTCCTTATCTCGTACCCAGATCTCCCAGTACAAACACGCGAGTAAGATCATATGGCCTCGTGGCTCAAGCGGTAGAGCGACGGAAGATCTAATCCGGAGGTCGTGGGTTCGAATCCCACGGAGGTCAAAGATTTTTTTCTTTCCCTCGTGTGGTCCCTCATTTCCTTACTAGGGCTAACGCTCAGTACAGGGAAAATTATGGGTTTACCTTAGCACTATAATTTACACACAGAATTAATTTTCTGATTCCTTATTTGTATCACCGGTGGCTCAACATTATTTGTAACTTCAGATTCAGTAGCTTCTTCTCAACGTGAAGGGAGAGTAACAGGCGCGAAATTGATGCAAGAGCCTGGGAACAAGAATTCATTCCCGTCCATTTCAATGAATGAAATGAATGAATGAATGAACTAACTCCACAGCATGTTGCGTATTCAAAGAAAACAACTTGAAGAGCTTCTATTTTGTTCTTCTTGTTCTATTTCTTTTGCTCTTCCATTTTGTTCAGTCCACGAGAGATGTTATTACCAAAAGCTGTTTGGTCTTACTCAGTCTACGTCCCCCATCCACAAATACCAACCAACCAAACGAACAAACAAAAGAAACAAACTGATAAACCAAAAAAAAAAGAGCAGATACAAAATCATAGTTTTATTTCTCACCATTTGGACGTGTATTTATTAACAAAATAGTTATTTATTTACATTTTTCTGACACTTTACCATTTAGGATGCAATATACATTTTCAAAGAATAATTTTGTACACATTCTCTCCAAATATTTACAAATAAAAAAAAAATTATCTCGTTCTTCTGAAACTTTCACCTCTCATTGTAACAACTTAAAAATAGTTTCGAACGATAATGGAACAACAGTTTGATCCGCCATATTGTTTTCAAAACTTTTAATATCTGAAGGACAATAAAACTGTCCGAAAAACTATCCGAATCGTCCTGTTTTTACATTTGTGCAGAGGAAAGCATTGTCAAAATTAATTACATATATGAAAAATTCTTTTTTGACAGCGCCAACATTTCGAATGGTCTCAAAAATTAATAAATTGGTCTTTAAGACTAGTCTGAAGTTTAAGGGATTGAATTCCATATCCCTTTACAGTGAACAGGTATTGCAGAGGTTGGATAACAAGCCAGGAGAATAAAATGTAGCTCTCGTATAATGTCTGATGTTCTTTTTTAACGAATTAAAATGAACAATTTTGGCTCCGATCGCCACAGAGCGGTTCAAGATCTCGTAAATATAATACCGATCGTGTATTTGTTTTCATTGCTCTGAAGTTGACTTGTTTAACGTGGCTGTAACTTCTGGATCTTAAATGAAATCCTCAAGTGCGACCACTTTAAAGCTTCTGAGTTGTACTTTTATCATGGAATACGAACTTGAACATTTTCCATTTCTTTTGCGAGACGTGAACTGTGCCTACTGAGCCGCCTTTGATGTCTTAACAGTCGCCATTTATTGCAGTTAGCAGGCTGTTTTTCTCCCTTGCTACAGCAACACTTTTCTTATCTGTTCAGAAAGGCTTTCAGTTTCAACCGCTGGTTCAACATAAGACTGGCCCGGGAAGAAATATTTCTGCGATGACCGGAGAGTCAGTAGCTGGGAATGCTGAGCCGGCTCGTACACTGCTAAATCGTCTTCGTCAGGAAATGGATTCAGCGTCAGGGTTTTCAGATGAAGGACCATGTTGTTTAACACCAAACTGCGACGGGTCTGGTAAATTGCAGGCAGCGGGAAAGCTGAAATAAAGAACGAAAACACAAAGAAAATTAAATAGTTTTACAGTCTGGACATTATTATTAGTTGCACTGCGCAGCCTCAGACCCAGACAGCTCCAGGCCCTGGCTGCCCTGTCAACAAAAATGGCAGAGCGAGGTTACCTAGTGCAAGAGAGGTTTCTCTTTCTGGATGGCAATGACTGCAGTGCGTTTCACCCAGCCGCGCCAGGCTCTGTTTACTAAAAGAAAAGAAAATATTATATTAAAATTATAGTCGTACCTCCAAAACACAAAACAACTAGAAGTTTCCAAGAGAGCAAAAGAATGAAATAATGTTCTTTCGAGGATTTCCAATGTTGCCATCGGGAACATATTTCGTCCCCAAGAATAACAATTTCCTATACGTATTGCACCAACGTTTTCTCTCCAAGAGTGGTTTACATCAAAATTCCACAAAAATCCTAAATTTGATTTTGTAAAATACTGATTGGAAAGACAAACAGTACCACAGGAAAGTACTGCTCAATAGCTTTCATTACAATGGTCACACTGTAGAATTTCATCCAGACTCAAAAGTTAGAACCACCTTGTACAGCATAATAAACAGTACCACAGGCAAGTACTGCTCAATAGCTTTCATTTGAATGGTCACACTTCAGGATATTATCCACAGACTCAAGAGGAAGAAGCGTATTACACGAATCAAGATTTGATAATCTTGGAGTGTAATGATTAATGCACAGGAGGCATAGCTCCTTTCCTACCTCTGATCAGTTTAACAACAATTTTGTGTAAGAATTAACACTAAATGCTAAAGAACGACACATACCTATGAATTTTTGGAAGGACGAGAACCGAGTTCCTGAAATTGTCTTGGGCCTGGACATGAGTCTTCTCGCGAGGGCGCGTGCGTGCTCGTTCCAGTTCCTCCTCCATTCTGATCTCACAGAAGTAGTTGATCGCTTCTGCGGGCGTTACTGTGTCAGCGGCTTTGCCTCCCAGAGCCTCGACGTCAAACGAGACTGAAAAGGAATGGGACGATAAATAAGTTAAGACTTGGAGATATAACGATGAGAGTGAAGGAAAAGGCAGAGGAAAGAAAAGGATGTGAATACATAATATCCGGAAAGAAAAAGGAGTACACTTACTGCTCGACGGTTTGGACATTTCTGACGTTGTCCTCTGTTGATATTAAAACAATAAAATTTAAGACACAAATCGAAAGAAAAAACACTGATCACTCCTCTACTAACTTATTCCAATTAAAGAAAAGCCAAAAATAATTCTCCAGTTTTGTTTGAAAAGATGGTAAGGATGGAAATTGATCGCAACTTGCAAAAATTGGCCCAATTTTTTTTCTCAAGTTCATCGCTTTGTGTCTTGGAAAACTCGCTAAAAGTTTCACTTGATATCTTCCTCTAAGTGTTCTATGAGCATTTCGTGTATGACAAACGTACGTAGTTTAATTTTGGGGCGGTTTGGACCCAAAGCTCCTCTAGCACCTAACATGCGTCAAATTGGCTCATTCAGTAAGTGTTGTTACTCACCTGTTCGCTTCCTCTGTCCGTTTTCAAGATTCCCTTGATCGAGCTTGGCGTCTTCGGCGTCTTAGTTCCTCTATGTAACAGGAGAAAAAAGCCAACAAGTTAATTAATTATGTATAAGGAAAAGGAGGCTTCATAGTAAGTAAGAAAGAGACTTTCCGCGAGCGATTTACGATCGTCCGGAAACTTTGGCAATCATATGAAACTTGAGGTATCAAACTTACTTGACAACACTTCCCGCTTGCGCGCGGCTGATTTTTCCTGCCAAAGATCGAATGTGCTGTCTGAACTGACCAAGCCACTTGTTCAGCCACTGAACACACATTTCCTTTACACGTGCCTTTCTTCTGTTTTCTGGAATTCCCTGAATTGTGCAAAACAAAACAGAAAATAAGTTTTAAAATATTCTGTCAGTCCTACCGAAATAGGACAGTTTGTCCTTCATAAGTATAGGTACCGTGGTATCGAACAGGTCTAGTTCTTTAGCAAAGTAACCAGCCGTATCTGGGACTCCGATTGATGCTAACAACTCCCGGACAAAATCCCTGCAAAGAGAGAAAATACGCACCAATTTACTCAAGTAGCTGCAAAAGAGCTTCGCGAGCAGTAACTGTTAAATCCTTTTCAGCGGTTTTAAATTGAGTGTCGTAAAACTAATAAATATGTTCAATCACAATGTATGCCGACAACTGGTTTCGGTTTTGCTTCTAATTGATTGAGAACTGAAGTGGCGAGAGTATTTTTAACCAACCACAAAGCGTAGTAAGAGCCTGGTCGCACTAGGGAAATTTTGATCAAATTTGTCTTTGTTTAAGATAAATATTTGTCATCACATCGAGTTTCCTAATGTGTTTCGCAAATTTGAAAAAAAAAAAAAATGGAAATTCCGGCTGAACTTCAAAGACGCCGTAGTGTATGGTTGGGGCAGGCTGATTTTGAAAAAAATCGAGGAAAACAAAAGAAACCGCTTCCGAAGGGACACGCATTTTGTGGAATGTTTTTGTTTATATGTCATTACGCGTATGTTTTCGACAGCATGGACGGACAGTGCGACCCTAAAACGTTCTCAAATTTTTTAAACTTCCGTTTGCGGTTTCAAATTTATGGAAATTTTTGCACGGGCTAATTTTTGTTTTTGACTGTAGTGCGACCAGGCCCTACTGCAAAACCAAAGCAATCGCGAATTTCTTTTCACAGTCAACTGAAAACCGCTGTAGAGTATGCAATAAATAAGGATTAACTACATGGTTTTGCGAAGAACCAAGACATCATGTTTAAACGAGATAACTGTTGCAACGAAACACAGAAACAGGAAGGTGAAACCAAGCAAACATTTTTTTTTCTTTTTTAACTTCTTTTCCTTATTAAAAAGTAGAAGAAGAACATCCAATGGATGGAAATACTTCATGTGGTTATGCTTATGGGCAAGGGAAATTGGTTGGTGTTTTTTGCTATTGCAAAATTGAATTCGCAAAGAAGCTCACAGATTTCCTTTACGCTTAGTCAAAGTTTACCCTAAGGAACGTTCAAGCTACAATCACTCACAAAAGTGGTTAAGACATCAAGACATATGTGCCGTTTATTGTACATCTAAAAATACTGAGACAACAAATATAGAATTTCTCAGTTTAAATGTACCTTATTTCTTTGTCTCCATCAATAAACTGCGCCATTAATTCAGCTACAAAAGACACTTCATATATCCTCATGGTGTGTGACAGCTGTAAAGCCACGCGTAAAAACTGCTTGGCCTGGGTCGAGCCATGAGCAGTAGGGGGGTTCGGGATATTCAGTTCTGCTATCATGGTGCGGTTGGCCTTTTCGCACGTTTCTCGACTCAGTCCTTCTTGGCGATGTAACAACATGATTGCCTACAAAGCATTACACCCGTTAAAAACTTGAAAACGGTTTTGCAACGAGCGCTCAGTGTTTTGCAAAGAAATCCAAAGAAAACATAAAAATATCCTTATTTGGGTGTTCAGTGTTAAAATGTTCCCATTTGTAGCTATGGGGGAGGGGGGGGGGGGGGGGGGGGGGGGGGGGGGGGGGGGGGGGGGGGTGGGGAGACTGGTGCCCCCATCCGAAGGAGGAGTATAATTGTTCCCAATCCGACTTTATACTACAGAAACCAGAGATGAAGCGGTTTCCATTGAGTGTCGCGAAACCAAAACCAAAGTAATCACTCAGGCCAATCAAAATCCAATTACACAATCCAATTAACCAATCAGAGCTCGAAGCAAATTCATGTAGCCAGCACTAATGGCGGGAAAACGCGTGCGAGCAACTCACAATTCGCTTTGGTTTCGCTTCTGATTGGTCGAGAAGGTGGCGCGAGATTTTTTAGCCAATCACAAAGCGTAGCATTGTGCAAAACCAAAGCAATCACGAATTACTCAATCGAAAAGCGCTCAAGTGTCCAAGAGTGAGCGACTAGACTATTGTACTAAATATACGTACTGCACAAAGCTGCGTTTTTATCTCGTGATCTGGTGTCTTTTGAATCAGACTCAGCAAGAGTCCCACAAAGCTGTCTGCTGTCCATGGCTTCGGAAACGACTGCAAATGAACAGTAACAACGGTTAATAAAACCGTAAAATAGGTGTCAGTAAGCATGCTTTTATAAGAATTTGAGTGAAAATCGGGACAAAGTACATGTAGTGGTTTTAGTCTCACGCTGTTTACTGCGCCCGGAGAATCATGAAAAAGCGTCAACGTGAAACTCGGTTTGATAAGATATCAACAACGATTTCCGCAATTTGTGGGCCGTCTTATTTTAGAAACAGAACCAGCTTAAAACCAAATATGAACACAGAACGGTATAATACAAAATAAACAATGACAAGAGGATTGAAACATTGGTAAATTTGTAATCAAGATTTAACATTTAACAGCTTTAAAACCAGACCCTGCCAGCTAGTAACTTGTTCCATTTGGGACTTTCGTGGCTTAAACCTTGGATTTAACTCCAAGTAAAGCTTCCCCATTTCTATCTCGAAGACACTGGGAACCTTTACATCGGAGTACCATTAAGACCTTCCAAACGCAGTGTACGTGTGTTAAATTATTATGTCTCAGACAAATTTCATTCCCAGTCTCTACTGATCGGCAACATGGAGAAACAAGGGCTCTAGTATGGAGACTGGTTTAAATGAGAAAGTCGTACTCGCACTCGTACTTTGATCTATAAGTGCCTATATTTATCTGTAAGTGCCTATATTGATCTATAAGTGCCTATATTGATCTATTAGTGCCTATATTGATCTATAAGTGCCTATATTGATCTATTAGTGCCTATATTGATCTATAAGTGCCTATATTGATCTATAAGTGCCTATATTGATCTATAAGTGCCTATATAAGTGATGATATAAGCGATAACGTCACAAAAACTTAATTTGTGAGATTATGGGATTTGATGATAATTTCGGAAAGAGTGTGACGAAAAATGCCCACTTGCCAAAAACCAGCCTCTTATATATTGTAATTTGGGGATGAGATTTTGGCATTTTCATGCTCTGATCATAAAATTTATGTGTAACTATAGCGAAATGTCTTAGACTGTTTTTTTTTTTCTGCTTGTAATTTTCTTAGTTTTCTTTTTGTAAGATGTGTTATTGCTTTTTCCTTGTCCCCCCCCCCCCCCCCCCCCCCCCCCCCCCGGATTAGCTTCGTAGCTATTTGCGACACAATCAATATTGTTCTATTTTGATTATTATATTGTTGATAAATTGTTGTTGTTAAAGGCCCACCTTCACCCAAAAGACGTTGCGGTCGTTTGTTTTTGATTTGAAATGCACCATTGTTCATACGCGTGATCTGATTGGTTGCACGCATTCAAGCGTGAATTTCGTATTACACGAAATTCAGCACAGAAAGTGATCACGACGCGCACAGCATTTTGGGTGAAGGTGGGCCTTAAACTTGTTGTTTTCTGATGACTCCATATAAACCCTTCTAAATTTGCTCTGTTCAAAACGGTTTTTTGACAAGCGGACAAGTTTTATCATGCTCTTTCCGAAAATCCCATAATTTTACAAATTTAGGTCTTTGCGACGTCACACTTGACGATTCTATATATATTGAAAGAAGTTTATGGTGCAAGGGTATGCAGGAAAAAAAAATATAACATTTGAACATGCTCGGTCCTTACCTCTGAATTTGCATCAGGAAATAACTTCTCAAACCACAAAGTCCCTTTGAATTGAGTGATAAACGACGGTAACGGAGTGGGAGGGGGTGGGGGAGTTGGAGTTGGTTCCTTGGGAGGGGCGGGTGGTCTGCAAATTGTAAAGAAAATGGAAACGTTAGAAGCTAGGAAAAGAAGAAGGAATAGTTTAACGACTGCTGAGCAATGTAACGAATAGGTGGTTTGCACGTTACGTCATGGCGGCCATGTTGGAGCACACCTACAAAAGAATTTTAATGAACCTCTTTTGTTATGTGCTCCAACATGGCCGCCATGGCCTTTGTCATTTGAGTCCCACAGGACTGAAGGTCACGTGAGTGAAAACCATCTAAAGACAAATTCGGCTAACGCATTGTTCATCATATTTCCATATTAATGAAGCATTGACATGGAAATTATATGAAAATATTGTGAACAAAGAATCTTATTCCCAGAAGGTTTGAATTGGGTACAACAATGCGTTAGCTGAATTTGTCTATAAACGTTTTGCAACCAGTTATTTCTAAGACGGTTGTTGACCTCAATATGAGAAATAAATTTGACAATAGGTTTGTTGTTTAGCAGTGAAAACTGTTTTGGTGCTTAACGAAATGTTTGTTATATCATAAACATATGGTTGTTCTGAATAGTATTTTTATTTTTGCAAATTTATGTTTAAGAAGGCTTGAAAAAACCTTAACATAAAAACAGGTAAGCGTTTTATCATTATATTCAATTGTAAACTATGAAATAAGGATAGTGGCCGCGGCCGCACTAGAGTAGTTAACCCGGTTATTTGCAATTAACTAATTAAAATTAACTGGTTTAACAAAATTCCTGATGCGGCCGCGTATTTTTGGCGTTCACCGAATTTTAACCGTGTTAAGCCTGCCGCACACTTGAGGAAAGTGCTGAGCAAAATTCCTCGCGAGGCAGTTAGCTCAGCTGTTTCCGCAAGTGTGCGCTGGATTTTTGGTGAGTTTTTCGCCTCGCGAGGTCGTGAGGCAAATATCTGTCGTGTTTGATATTTTTTGCCTCACGAGACAAATTCCTCATCGTGTGCGGGCACCGCGAGAATCTGGCTGAGCCAAATTAATCGATTAGCCAATAAAATTGCATGGCAAGCTCACGTGATTTCAAGCTCGACATTCAAGATGGCGGAAGACGAGATGTTAAAACTTCTCCTAGCTCTTCTTATCCGTTTGTTTGTGGTCCACTCAGAGTATACAAAATGTAATATTACATTTGTATAACTGCAATTGCTGTAATTGATATTGAAACAAAGTTTTAATATCCACTTTTTTAGAATATTCTTAGGATACACACCTAATTGCAGTAATGTTCATAGGAAAATGAAACATGAAAAAAGCCAAATAGGAATTAATTAGCTTAATCATCATTCACAGCGACACGCGGCACGATTAAGCGTGCAGCGGCTATTGTTATTTGTGTGTCTAATTAATTCCTATTGGCCTTTTTTCCATTTTTCATTTTTCTATGACAACGTTATTTTAATTAGGTGTAATTTAAAATTAGCATTTTATTAGATTTTAATACAGTAAACATGCAACATACAAGGCTGCATAGAACTCGACAAGTTTATCCTCTAGGATAACTTCGTTAACCACACTCCTGTCCGCCATCTTGAATGTCGAGCTTGAAATCACGTGAGCTCGCGATGCAATTTTATTGGCTAATCGATTAATTTGGCTCAGCCAGATTCTCGCGGTGCCCGCACACGATGAGGAATTTGTCTCGTGAGGCAAAAAATATCAAACACGACAGATATTTGCCTCACGACCTCGCGAGGCGAAAAACTCACCAAAAATCCAGCGCACACTTGCGGAAACAGCTGAGCTAACTGCCTCGCGAGGAATTTTGCTCAGCACTTTCCTCAAGTGTGCGGCAGGCTTTAGGTTTATTTAAACCACCTCGCTATGTGGTTTAGTGCAGATTAACTTTCCCGATCTGTCAATCATCTTCGCTTACGCGGTAATTTTTGGCTTCCTGTTGAATTCGTAGACCTTCGTAGGGACGACTTTCAATTTCAAATAGAGAAAGGAAAACCGTCGTGTGTTCTCCACAAAACCTATAACTTGATAATTTGGCGATGTTGTTTTGCAGGGAATAACAATATGTAAAATGCACGTGCAGAGGCATTGTTTACGCTCATTAATCGTATTGTTTTGTGCAGCTCTCACCAGCAAATGATAACATCATCTCTCACGTTCAAAGTTCAACCTTCTGAAGTACGGCCGCTCAGAAAATAAACTCGGCTATTTCACTTTTCACCGAGTTATTTTAACCGGGTTACTAAAAAAATAACCCAGTTAACTCACCAAGTGCGGCCGCAGCCAATGAGAGGCTTAATAGGAATTATTATATAAATAGATCAAACTTTAAGATAAGTTAATAATTTTAAAACATGTATGTCCAGTTAGTATGTTACTATGTGAAAAGCGACTGAAAACTTGGACCAAAAGAAGAGACACGAGAAATGTAATCTGGTGAATGTTAGGAACACAGACAAAGAAATAAAACTTACATGGAAGTAAGTACCTGTTCAAAGGAGAAAGACAACTAAAACCAGGAAACAAGTTTGTTGGTTTAGAAGACAGAAGATAATTCCCTTTCGTTAACACTGTGGTGTTTGTACTTGCTAAATCCACATTACAAACAACAGCACCTCGTAAACTAGAGAGAGTTTTAAACAAGCGAGGCTGAGAGTTCTCCGTTAAGCCCGTTATTCTTTCAAGCAGTTCCTCTACAGGGCTTATGGAAGCTGATGATCTCCTGCTCTGTGAATTATTATTGCAAGTGGAAGAATAAGTCGCCAAAGAATCGAATGAACTTGCGACGTGAAAATGAACTTTGTTTGTTTGTGAAGTTGAGGAGATAGTAGCATCCAAAGTGTCGGTGCCAGAAACATTGGTGTTTTTGGCGATCACGTTTTCGCTTCTACAACTAAAGCAGAAGGGATAGTTAAAGTATATGAAATAGTGACAAGGAAAGAGAGGAAATATGCAGTAAATGTTTAAGTAGAATAGCAAGGATGTAAGATGTAAAATCTCATGAAGGAACACCGTTCAGAGAAAAAAAAAAAACAGAAACAAACAAAGGAAAGAGGGAAGGAAGAAAGGAAGGAAGAAAGGAAGGAAGAAAGGAAGGAAATAAGGATAGTGAAGACTGTATTGTACTGATGATTATCAAAACTCGTGTTACTGTTAAGGTGAACTGGAGAAGCACAAGAGGATTTCTGTGCTACAAGGCGAAAAGGAGAAAGGAAGACAAGAACATATCTAGTACAAAGTGAAAACGTAAAGACGATGAAGCGAACAGCAAGTTCGTACTTGGGCTTTATATGACATGCAGAAAGATGTTGGTTGGTTCTTGACGCAAGTCCCAAGAAAGATAAAAAGGAAGCGTAATTAAGAAATTTTATATCTTAGGTTAAACTTGAAGTAAATGTGGACGGTAAAATAGTCAGTTATTTTGTCTAGGGGGGAGGGAGAGGGGGAGAGGGGGGGGGGGGGGGGGAGATGCGCGAACCGTCCACTCGCCAATTTTTTTCATCTTTAATTCAGTCTTACTCTCCATACCCACACTCACTCCATACTTTTTCAACCGCCTTCGTATTTGCTTTGTTACCATTTCTTTCCGCGAATTCACGCATGCATTTTCCGTGAATGTTTCACCACATTTCTTTTGTTTTTGTGGAACATGAACAGATAAAAAAAGCCTGTTTTATTCAGTTGTCTTCTTGCCTCATAAAATACAAAGTTCGTTTAGTAAATGGTTTAGACATTATAATTATGTTTATACCTTTCTTTAAACGCTGTTATATCTGGCTGAACAGCTTCGTTTTCAAGCGAGATCATATCAATGACTAGCGACGAAGGAGTATTCGACCCTTCATCTCTGTTTTCATCAATAACTTCTTTTGGCTTTCGTTTGTAAAGTTCCCAGTTCTTTGGTTGAATGGAAGATGGCGACCAAGCACTTTGATTAAGGTTAACTCTGGACAGCTGTGTTCTTTAATAAAAATTACAGTTTATGATTTTGACGTTACAAAAAGAATTTTAAATGCTATTTCATATTTAATTTTTCTTTAGTTATTGCCTTTAGTCGGAAAAAACATTACCTGTAACCAATTTTTATTATTGTTATTTACTTTTTTTAGTTTGGCTTTAGCTAAAATTAGTACGTTGTGTGGTTTAATAACATATGTAATATTCACTTTTAACCCGATTCGCTATTTAATTTTTAAAGCAATTTTCAAATTACGCAGTACTTTCCTATAGTGCTTTTTACTACCCTGTAAAGGGGATTTGTGGGCTACAACTTTTGCGCCTGTAGATGAAATTCTACCAGTGCATTTTTGTGGTATGAAATGTGTTGGGCAAAGGAGTTTCTAACCTTTGAGTCTATGGTCTATGGATTATAGTTGACTTACGGTTTTGGAGTTGGTGGTTTCGGTCTTGTCACCAATTTCTCAATCGGCCGAAGTGGTTTGGCTTCCTTCTTTGGGGAGGGGGTCATCGGGGGTGATGGCTCCTTTGCGGGGGGAGGGGACGGGGGCGGTGTAGGAGTTGGGGATTTCATGAGTTCATTATCGTCGAAAGGCTCCGGTGAGGGGAGATCTCGTAAAGCAAGCCAGAGCTGATCAGCGAACTTCGACTTCTTGCCCTTCTTTCCGTTCGGACTCTCGCGCTCCGGAGATTGTGGCAGTTTCTGTCAAAAAAGGAAATGAGACAAAACGTTTTATCGTTTTGCTACGGATTACTGAGGAAAGCAAAAGCCAAAGAGATTGAAACACCATCTTGATTCCTAGATTGTTCCTAAATTATGACCGTTTGATGAAAGCTACCGAGCAGTATTTTGCTATGGTAGCGTTCGCCTTCATTTTCAACTCGTGGACGAGTTGTAGCCTACGGGGAAAATATGTTAACTTTCACTTGGTCGATCGACGTGTAAGGATTGAGCCCGCGATATGTAATGGTCACCTGCCTTACCCATGGGGACGGCATTGGAGGGAAGGGAGGCTGGGGATGGACGCAGGGGGTGGGGGTCGGTGGAACAAAATAGAAATACAAATTTCAACTTTCAAACTCTTTTAGCTACCTTCTTTCTGCTCTCCAGTTCAGCCAGTTGTTCTGCTGTAAGCTGAGGTGGTTTCCATGTATCCGCATCCTTCTTGCTTTCTTCCCTTAAATCCTTAAACATGGCGACAACAACGGAGTTCGGAATAAACCCATCGGGAGCAATAACGAACATATCTTCGTCGTCATCATCCGCAGTTTGACGAGAAGCCAAACGTGAGAGTCTCTGCGATATCACTTGACGAGAATGACTCGGCGACGGATACCGATTTGACTTCGGCACGTCGACTATATATCGATCGCTGTCCCGATTCACGAGTGGCGGTTCAATCGGATGGCTTCGGAAGTCCCGTTTGTGGAGGGGCGCTGACTGAGAAACCCTGGAACTTGTCTCCACGTGTGAGAATAAATCGCTTTCTGTTTCCCTGGGGGAAGGGCGTCCAGATCTTTTAAAAATAAAACAATAATGCAACATTCATTGGCCGTGCAAATTATTCTTTGGAATCGCGATCAAGTGTAATACAAGTGAATGATCTTGAAGAAATGTTGTCGATACGACCCAATCAATTTCTGTAAAGTGGAAAATCTTACAATCGATAAAAGGAATATTAATAACAAACTTGCAAGTGTCATTTTTCCAAAACAAAAAGGTAGAGATATATATAGCGCACGTATCACATGTCTAATGGCGCTTTATATACACTTATGAGAATGAGATCGGACGTCGCTTATGACGTAATACACGGTTCAACATGAGTTAATCAACAGATGTTGGGGACTGCTGTTCAGCACTGTACCATGTTATGTTGAATTTTGAAATATGCCATTCAACATATTGAATGTTATTGTAACTTCTTGAACGATGACAGCAAATGTTAATTTTTTTCATACTCATTCAAAAAGTTGCAACATCGTTCAGCATTTGTTGAGCAATAAGCACTTAATGACTGGCCCCAAGGGAAACAGTGAGTTTTGTTTCCCCGAGACCCTCAATGTTTCCCGAGGCGAACTGTTTCCCGTGGGGCCAGTCATTAAGTGTTTTGTTATATCTCCCAACTCAGAAATAGAAAAAAATATATCGGTGTAAAGTTAATAGCCCATTCCCGAGTTGCTCTTAGCCTCCTTTTCAAACCGAGGCCAAACGCAAAGCCATTCATACGAACATTAGTTTTCTTTCACATGCAAATAAAACTTATATCCATATGAATGGTTGTGCAATTGGCATCGGTTTGAAAAGAAGGCTAAGAGCAACTCGGAAATGGACTATTGGTATACAAATTTGCCGCGGTTTCAAGGCGCACGACCTGATTACTTGCGAGTCGAAAGTTCAAGTTGTTGTTTCCCTAGGGATTTAGTGAGTTTTGTTCGCCTTTGGGAGTTCTTCTTTAATCAAAAAAGGCGTTTAAGTTGGGAGGTATAACAACGAATGTTGAACGATGTTGAACCGTGTAGCATTTGCTTTACCGTTCATGGTTTATACTTTTAATCCGCGAACGTTAGCATCTGGCCTTGCTTTGAAAAAGAGGGTCACAGGCCAACTAATCGACTAGCTAATACCTGGACAATTCATCCTGTTGTTTAGTTGGAAGCAATGCAGGCGTGTCTCTAGCATCTTCTTGTAATTGTATGGGCTCAAACTCAGACATGGACAGACTCATGATCGCTTCTTTCGGAGCAGGTTTCAGTTCAGGTGAGGCAGACTGGCCTTTCTTGGATCTTGTTGACTGTCTGCTTATCGAGAAAAATCCATTTCCTCTGTCGGCTGCATAAGGTTCCTCTTCCTCTTCGTAACCTTCTTCGTCCTCCAAGTTGTCGTCTTGAAGGTCGATACACGGGCGTTTGTAGAAGATTTCCAAGTATCTTTCAAACGCCTCCCCGCGAACTGTGTCGAGGTCGATGTTTTGTCGTTTTCGGTTAAATTCGTACTTTCCATCGCGAAGTTTACGGAGTTCGTTCTCACGTTCTTGGATTTTGGCGAAGGCCTAGGAGGAAAACGAGTATAGGTTGAGTTCGCTTAATATATTAATGTCATTTAAATCACAAACTTATAACAAAATAGTGGTTTCACTCTGCCTGACTTGTTTCGGATGATCAAGTTTCCATTGAAGCAACTGTGACTTTTAGATCAATTTCTTTAAAAGGAACCTCCATTGTTATAACAAATTGACGTTAAATTGTTGCAAATAACTTCTAAATTTCAATTTTAATAACAATTCAAACTTCCCGCGCGCCGCCATTTTGAATTTTTATGACGTCATTTGGTTGCCGGGGGGGGGGGGGGGGGGGGGGGAGGGGGAGAGGGAGAGGGGGGGTATGAAATGACAAATGTTCATACCTGGGTTCTCCTTTCCTCCTCCTGTATTTTCTCGTCCATTTCATCCTGTGGCAGTCTGTCATTAAACCGACTGTACTTGTGTAGGGACGACTTGACTCTGTTCATACGCTGACATTCCTCGGGTGTTAGACTGGCCTTGATGCCCGAGTCAACATCGATTGGGGCCTCCGAAGTCACCCGACGGAAATCCATCGCCACCATTCGGTAAATATACGACTGGGGTATGTCTAAAAAATAAATGGAATTTAAAGGTCACAGTCACTATAAAAGGTTTAATTTGTTTGAACAACTTTTATATATGATTCTGCATGTTGGATTTCCAGCCAAAAAAAATGTCCGAACATTTCACGTACATTTGAGTTGTTGAAATTTCTTTTTCCTTTTTTGGCTAAATAAATTTGGAGAACCAGCCAGGAAACTAAAAGCGGAAAACATAAGAATTCAAACCGGCAGTTAAAGCAAGGATTTGATTTTTTGTGTGTTTGCGCAAATTTTAGGGTGGTGCGTTGGGAGGACTTCTTCAACTGGAAAAGAGAAAAAAGGCGAAAATTGCGTGGGTCCTAATCCACACTAAGCTGATTTTTTGTACAGGTTCTCTGATCGGACATAGGGTCCACTAAACCCTTTGCCTGCCAGTTTAGTAGACCTCATTTAATTTTCAAAATGAAATATAGAGTCGGTGTGTGTGCATCTAACATTATACCGTGTTCAAAAGGTCATAGCACCACCATCTTAGGGATTTCTTAGTGTTGCGGAAGCCATTGTTCGTCAGCAAGAGAAAATAATTCGACTTATTTTCTCTTGTCGTCAGCATTTTGAGGTGTGGGTATTGTTTATTGTCTTTTGAATCTGTTGTTTTGCCTTACTTGGGGATCGCGACACCTACAACACCAAGAAAGTGCCACCATCTTAGAGTGATCGTAATATGATTAAGCCACAATCGTAGTTCACTCTAATTGAACAACAAGTCCGTTACTTACAAGTGGCATAGTTTATCTTGTGTAGATGTTTCCCAATTCCCACTACCAGGTCTCCTTTCTGACTGTAAAAACTAATGCTGCTGGGAGTAGCGTTCAACTTTATCACGCGTAGAAGTTTGTTGGATTCGTCCCAGATCCTCACGGAGCCGTCAGCGCTGCATGACGCAAACAACCTCATCTTGGCGCAGCTGGTAAGTCCCGTGACGTCATCCATATGGTCAAAATCACTATCATGATGAAATATCTCTGAAGGAAAATCGATTTAAGCGGGGTGTTACCTTAGGCGAAGTCTATGAGGACAAACTGCCTCGTCCCAGAAGGCGGCATAGCGCGGGGAAACAGGAGCGTGGGGTGTTTTGGGAAGGTTCCATCCCACAGCACCCCACGCACTGCGTAAGAGCAAGGAGCAAGTCCTGGGGATGAGGCGTGAGGACACGTAGCAGTTCTAATAACTATAGTTTGTAAGAATAGGAGCACGCGAAACAGTTGTAAAAACACTTAGCTCCGATCGTGTTTCCTCGGTTTTTCATTCCGTAAACTTTCACTCATGTTACCATAACTTCTAAGTAGACGCGAAGTGTTTTGTATTTCGTATTACAAAATAAGCGAGGACGACGTGCACTGATTGGTTGCAAACTATTTACTAGAATTCTATGGAAACATAGAAAATTATTTTGAGCATTTGCTTTCATGCTTCCATAGAGTTTCCATAACTACGGAAACATGCAAAAATAACGTTTTCTATTTGTTAAATTAAAAAGTTCTCACATGTAACAACGAGTTGTTTGCACCAATAAAGTGTTAGTGATAAGGTATACAAGTCATGCATGTGAAAACAAAATCAGTAGATACGCGCTTGCATCGGCATCGCAAAGGTCGTGGGTTTGAATTCTGTTCAAGCATGAAATGTTTTTCAGGATCTACAACTGTATTTGCAACTGCACAAGTTGCTGAATAACTGCAAAGTTCTCATTCTCTTGAATAACTGAGGTACCTACATTTATAATTCAACACATTGATAACAAAGCACAGTTTGAAGAAAAATATCGAGGCCGGTCCGTCATTTTTGCATTGTCTTGTCAAAATGCGAAATTTACCGCCAGTTGGATATACGTCATGTAGACATAGCGTATATCGATAACTTTTTGACAATATTTGGGCAGTGTATCAATGTGTTGAATTATAAATAAATTATATGCGATATATGTTTCTTACTTTTTTTAGTTGTTTTGAACACTACGATGCTATATGAAGCAGTAGAAGGCTCGTGGAATGCCGCGCAGAGTTTATGGTGTGCCACGGTCAGAAGCCTGGGTGTCTCATGGCAGTACAGAGTCATCAGAGGGGCCAGAGCTTCCGCAGCGAACGGGAAAAGACGCCAAATCTTAATCGTGTGGTCTGAAAGACAAAAAGCCCGCTAGTTACTACTAAAATATAACCAATACTTCAGAGACCTACGCGTATAAGAAATCTGAAGAAATTTGTCGCGTAATATCCAAGTCTAGAAAGTACAAAGGCTGAAGTTAACATTTCATAACAAAATGCGGGGATTATCAGCAACAGAAATCAACGCGAATGCTCTGCGTAGCGCGGCAAAACAAAACTTGTAGCCGTCAGTAGTACTGACGCAGGCGACTGATACTCACGATGATGCAAACAAACGGTTAGAGCGCGTGCATACAGTACACTGCGCGCGCGAAGTGTTTTTTATAGACGTTCATCATTTCACGTAAAAAAATAAATAAAAACAGAACTACGAAGAAGATACCAAGCGAGTTGTAGTAAGAACAACAAACCATAATCAGTTTTTAGCGAGTTTCCATGACGTAAGGAAAGATTTTGAAAAAAAAATGGCCATGTTGGAATTCATCTAATGCCATTGTGGTCAAAGACTGCCGTGTATGCTAATAGGTCACTTCAAAAAATACCATAATAATCTTTTATGTGCAGGCTCAGTCTCATCGGGGTGTAATTATTCACGCTCCTTTATTAGAATGGCACAATGGAATTCAGAGTACATGAACGAACGCTTGCCGGACGTAGCATAGAGCGTTTTCACTTGACGTCATAGCCGCCATATTGGTGTTCCCGTCCAAAAGAATTTTAATTAACTTCTTTTGTTAGGAACACCAACATGTCTGCCATGGCCTTTGTCATTTGAGTCCCACGGGACTGAGTGAAAACGCTCTATTGTGTGTTCGTATACAAATGTACACCGTATGCAAATTGTCAAGAAGTTGAAGCATAGCATGTGCAGTTCGTGCTGAAAACAAAAGAGATTGGAAAAATCAGGCTTTCATCTAGACTTGCCACAAGTCTAGATGAAGTCGCGAGAAGCGAGAAGCGAGCGACGAAGTCGCGCCCGACCACCCAAAACGAAAAAACGAAAAACGGACTTTGAGAAAGTCTAGCTTACATCAAACACTACCAAAACCTGCACTTTAAAGAGTATTATGGTATTTTTTGAAGTGGCCTTTAGGTGGTTTGATGCAAGTGGTAAGGACTCCCCTCTTAACTGGTCATAAAAGTTATTCACGTAATATACAGCTTCCAACACAAGACAGCTAGTTTCATCAGAATAGCCAACACCCAAGGAGCTGGGCGGTAATAGAAAAACGTCGCGAAGAGAAACCGAGAGAATAAAATACGCCAAAATTTATGCTAATTTAGACCGGGTGTTCATGAGAACTGTATTAGCACAGAATACATGTGCATTGTAGAATTAACTGACCTAGCCCAGCCGATATGACTTGGTCCACAACTGGATTAGCTACCATAGTAATCACCTCATCCCTGTGAGCCTGAAGGAAACAACACAACATGCAATATGTCAACTGTTATATATACTACATTACATAAACTATGTTAATTAAACCTTATGACATAATATGTTGAGCGCCAACAGTGCATGTTTTGGTGCTCAATGTTGCGTGCAACGCTACAACTTGCGATGACTTGAGTCCACTTTGATCGGTATCTAATTCACTTGCAAGTCTTCGCAAGTTTTTTACCGACCTTACCGTTTGGCCATCCAACACACGTTGCACATGCGTGGCACCCGCGCGCGGTGCACTCGCGCGTGGTTGAATTGAGAGGGGTCTTTTTTGTAACATGCGAACGACTTGCGTGTTCTTGCTAGCCTGTTCCAGACGTTCAGAGAATGGGGAGTGACGAGAAGTAGAATTAATTGCGAGCGGAGAAGAAAGCGAGGAAACTAGTGAGATCTCTTTCGCGCTCAGCACTATCTGAAAACCTGAAAAAAGGCTACTTCTTACGAGTCAGTTCGACCACGCGCACACTAACACTGATAAATCTGAACGCATATTCGCAATTCCAAAACGTTTGGCTATGGTTTTAGGACTTCAGTTTTTTTGTTTCTATTTTCCTCGTAGTTTTCTTCCTTCGTTCCCAAACCTATCTAACTCAGATCATAACATCTATAAAATCTTACCTCTATTTTAAACGAGACTTTGCCTGGTGTATTTTCGTTTTGCCAGTCAAACACAACAATCATACCATCAACACAGCCACCAAGCAACAGGGTTCTGTCGTACGCGTTACTTTGTCCTTTGCTTTCCAGTTCTTCGGCTCTCTTTTTGGATTTCAAGGCGGTGACAAGATTTCCCCATGAATCACCTACATGTACGAGCTCATCCTAAGAAGACAAGCCAATGGCACATTTAATTGACGTGTTTTTAAATACAAGATGACAATATTTTTTGGTGGATCTTGTTTATGAGTTCCCGGCCAGTACTTGAAAACATATTCATTCAATGATTAATAAATCAAAGTACAATTTCCGCCACGGTAACTCAAACCTCGGATTGATTGAACCTCTAGCTAACTCAGACCAAACGCAAATTTCTCTGTTTTTTACTCTCAAACAACTTATTATCTCCCAGTCTAACTCGAACTTTTATGAACTTGATCGTACAGTTTCGTGGTTCCTTTTGAGCGTTCAAGCTATTCACATTTACACACAAATGTATGGAAAAATGAAAATGAGATTATATGATTTTAGCCCCAAAAGAAAAGTTGGCCGCTTTGTTAGAGCTTTACACCCTTTCCATGAATATTAAACTTTATAACAAAAATCTCATTTCTTACCTCTACCACATATTCATAAAGACAAAGACATCTGCATGCACTAGGTGCTGTAAAACGGAGCAAAAGTATCAATAATCTCTCAGCAAAAGAGCGCCTCAATTGTTGCAGCAGTAAGATTTAATTAAACAATACTGTTGTTAGAAATTTATGAAGTAATAGTCGTGTTTCCTTTTGCTTTTGCTTGTTAACACCACCGAGCAATTTAAATCATTTTTCCTATAAACACGTCTAGGGCAACTTTCTTAAACTAATTACAGAAAAGATGCAGTTTCTTCACCCACAAGGAAACAAAGCCAAAATCAATTTCGTTTCGTAGGCAATTTAAGGACATTTGTAAGTTAGTAATAAGGGACTCATACCATCTGGGTTATTGTTCATGTCCCATTCTTGAAGTTTTTTACACGGATTGGTCATCGTGGACGCCTTTAAGATTTTACCATCCGACAGCAAAGTAAAAAGCAAATCTAGAAACAAAACAAGCAATATATAGTAAGTAAACAGTATTCAGCTAAAAGTAAGCATCGGAAAACAACGGAATACAGTCGGAATACATCGGAATACAGTCGGAGCAGATCGGAATACAAGGGGAATACAACGAAACACTTTCGTGACCACTACCGTTTGAGGTCTGCTATAAAGAACGTCGGTGCAAACTGTTGTTTAAGCTTTGCGTCAACTTGCTAAATAAGATAAAATGATAGAAAGTGAAAAAATGGCGGGAAAATCATGATCACGTGCTACTTTTCTTTGCCGTTCGCCTTCGCCGTAATCACGACGTAAATCTCTCTCTTTTTTTTTTAGTACATTTTATTGGCCGCGACTTCAACTACTGTCCGTTATTAGCAAGATGTCTGCTAGGCAGGATTTGATTTATTAATGTAGTTATTTTGTAATCGCAAACAGCATTTGCTAAGGACTTACTTTCTGCAGCAGCGTAAGCCACGTCAGCAATTATACTCATACTGGGTAACAGCATTGTAGTGATACACTCGCCAGAGCCTGGGGACAACAGGCGCACTGTTGCGTCACTGCATGTGCACACCAGTCTTAATGGCATCTGTAGAAAACAAATTAATGGTTGTCAGTAAAAATTATTGCTTTTAAAATCGGTCAGCCTTAGATCCCATCCGCCTAAACCACTTCGGACACTTATTGGAAATTATATAACGTAATGTCGACACTTTTTTAGAATTTTATTTTCAATAAATGTTTAAGTGTAAAAAAGAAAATCTAAAATCCCCACTCAGGATTGAACCTGTGACCTCAGCTAGGCTTAGGCTTACATAGCCTACCGTACCACTGTACCACCTAGCTTCTCGGGTTGTTTAGGCCTAAATTTAACTATATAAACTGCTAACCCCAACCTCAACTGAAAGCTAACCAGTTACTCCGTTATATAAGTCTCAATAAGGTGTCCGAGGGGGTTTAGGCGGATGGGATATTATGCTAACCTTTAAAATCGTGATTCGCGCAAACTCAACAGAACAAATAAGTCTTTACGTAAGCTAAGCAACATTCACACATTGCCCAATAGCAATGTTAAAGGCGTGTCAGGTGAACTTGCGTGGGGCACAGAATCCCAAAATGATGTTTACCAGAAAAAAAAAACGAGGAAGTAGGCTTAATTACATTACCCCGCATCTTATGTAATGGAGTGATAAAGCTGGCTGGTAAATTAATGTGTGAAACTGCACTAACGAAGCCGACAACTTGGATGCAAAGATATATATACATACAAACTATGATCATAATAACGCAGCAGTTGCTCGCGCTTTGTTAAAACGAAAAACCCTATTAGAGAGTTGTTTTAGTTGTTTGACGTACTTACCCTTGGATGTGTCGTGGCTTTGATGGATTTGACTTTGCTTCTACAAAAAAAAAAACAGATGAAGTCATTTATAGGCTGAGTGCATACAGGAATATACATTAAAGGCGCTGCTACATGAGGCAATTCAACAAAACGCTGACGAGAGCTGTTGCGAGACAAATTGTGCACGTAATACCCTCTACATCTACATCTACATGATTTACTTGCAAAATCCTAATGGACACACAGCAAGCTAAGTTTCAGTGCAAAGTACGAAATGTAAACAATAGTGCAAATAAAAATAATGATAATTAGTCTAACTTAGGCAAAGAGATACGCAACTTGTCTCGCAACGACAAATTGCATTAAGCAACCACGAAGAAAAAGCACGTTATTTTTAACTGCTTCAAAATTTTCCCTACTTGTTCAATTTGTCTAATGTCAGGCCAAAATGACAAAGAGCTGAATTCACAGGAATCACATTCGTGTTCAGATTGAGAAACACAAATGCGCTTTACCCTGTATTTTTCCTTACAGCTAGTGAAAGGATCAAAATTTAGAGTTGAGGAATGACAGGGTCAACATTGATATCCACCTACCCTATGGTTGCAAAGACACTGTGGATATGCTCTATCCGCCATAACTCAATCGATCTCCTTCCAAACGAATACAAGTCATTTTTTCCAACAATTGTCCCAAGTCCAAGAACAGGTTCATTGGTGCTTATTCTATCCACTTCATCGGCAGTATCAAGACTCCACACCCTAATGGTACAGTCACTAGATCCCGACATGATATATGTACCAAACGGGTACACTGCTAACGTGTTAACTGATTTTAAATGACCAACGAAGATGGTCTTGATATTGCCTGCGTCGTCCCAGACTTTTATGGAGCCATCTTTTGCTCCTGTTACAAGATACTGAAAAAAAACGTCCCAGATGAGATAATGTTAGCTAATGTTACTACAAACATTATCAAAAATAAATGTAACATTAAGCTGTCAAAACTATTGCTGCACTGAGTCCATGAAACAGTCCTGATGCTTGATCTCATTGCAGATTTATAGTGTTTGTAAGTCCCGCGATGAAACGTTTTTTTGGCAATCTTAGCAGTTGTACTAATTTGTACCTTTGATTATTTTCTTTCACTCTTCCTCTCCCTCCAAATAGAAATCTTTCATGAACACAGTAAATGTGGCTCTGCTACTTTGTCTGTGGAAGAAATCTTACTGTGTGACCATTCAAATGACAGCTATTGAGCAGTACTTTCCTGTGATTCTGTTTATTATGCTGTACAGGGTGGTTCTAACTTTTGGTTTGGTGAATGAACAGAACTTCTAAAGGGTGACCATTCAAATAAAAGCTACTGACCAGTACTTTCTTACGCTGCTGTACATTTTTCCATATTAAAAAAAAATGGAATTTGGAACTTTTTTTCAATTTTGAACTTGATGGCTATAACAAGTCAAAGGTCTCGGCGTAAAGAATATACCTTTAGTGGATTGAAGAACAACACAGTAGTTATTTCTCTGGGGTGTAGTTCTTTGAGGTGACCAACACAGGAGCCATTCAGCAGGTTGTAAATGATCACATTATTATGATAAACTGCAAAGCACCTCTGAGACCTACTGGCTGTGTCTTCTAAACACAGCATTGAAATGGTGCTGGCAGCTGGCATACATTCCTTTGTGATTAAAAGTTCATAAAAGAATGTCAACATACATGTAGTAATTACAATGTCATTTTATTGTCAGTAATAGATTGGGTTTGTGACTTTATATAAATTTATATAATGCTCAAAGAAATGTGTGTGCTTTAATGATTGGTCAAACCAAGTTCATTATAACTCGATAAGGCACGCTCGTGACATGAGGCTTTTGCTTTATCAAGAAATAAAGCATGCAGCATATATCACCAGTACAGCACGCACAAATAAAAAAATCAATCAATCAATCAACTTTGTTTAACAAGGGTGACACTTAACAGTCATGTGACTGACAAACCTGTGGCCCTCGAATTCCAGGTTGATTGGAATTTAGAAACGTTAGTTTTTGACGAGGGAGGAAAAACTGGAGTAACCGGAGAAAAAAACCTGAGAACTAACAACAGACTCAACCCACATATGACCCCGAGTGCGGGAATCGAACCCGGGCCACATTAGGCGAGCACCGCTCTCACCACTGTGCCATCCCTACATCATAGGACATTTTATAAAGGAAATAGTAAACTTGTTCCTCATGCATTGTTTCGTTATATTAGCACTCAGGTATTAAAAAAAAAAAACTTGAGAAGTGTGAGAGGCACTTGTCTGTGGCTTGTGCTTCTCTAAGCAATTCTCTCCTTAGTGTTTTTTTAAATTCTGACGTGCTTTTATAATTCAAAAATGCACTTGATGTGAAACCACATCATGTTAAACATGGAGGAACAGTGCTCATGTGATTAAGCAATCTGAGTGTTGGTGGTTTAAGCCTGGGGGAGGGGGTACATGTACATGTAGAAAGGGTAGTAACAATTGTGCTTGCCACCAGAAAGTCATCTACCTCTGCCTTATCTTTGAGGTATTTATTATTGTAGCTAGCTGAGGGCCAGTGTTTACATGGAGGGAGGGTAACCCTCCTAGAAGAGTAACCTTAATAGAAGGGTTACCCTTCTAGGAGGGTTACCCTCCTCTATTGTTTTTCTCCAGTTTGGTTTACATGTGAGGTAGGGTTACCCTAGGAGGAAGGTAACCCTATTTGCTTGCAAGGGTTACCCTTCTTGGAGGGTCAACGTTTTGTTTATTTTAGCCATGTAAAAGCTTTAGGTAGGGTTACCCTCCTAGGAGGTTTATGTTTAGGGTGATCAGATTGCTGTTACATCACCGCCAACTATAAACATGGCTTCGTGCAGTTATAAACCTGGAGAATTATTTCGGTGAACTATGCTGGCAAGAGTGGCGAATCCAAACCGGGAACTGATGCAGAAATTCAGGACGACAGTTAGGGGGAACAGTTCGGCGGCTAAAATAGAACATTTTCCTGTTGATGTCCAATTAATAGGCGAAAGTCTTGAACAAAACGAAGGTTCCACAGATGGAGCCGTACTCGCTCAGGATCAGTCACGCAATAAATCAAACTGGAAAAGAAAAGCGGCCAATTGACCAGGCAAAGAAATGGGCATGGACGCCCGAAGTAGTTGCACTGCTTCTCAATATATCAAAGAGATAACTAGACGAAGTGCGAATTCAGCGGCGTTGACTGTGAGGCTGACTATCGATGGCTTCAGGTTTCTGCGGCTTTGTTGGCAGAGATAGACCTAGGGATAACCCTACACATGTAAAGGAGGGATATCTTTTGACCCTTCTAGAAGGGTAACCCTGCTATTAGGGTTACCCTCCCTCCATGTACAGGCCCTAAAGCTAGCTAAATGCTTGGCATGCCATAGAATTTCCCTGGTAGCTTATTAGTCATTCACCTACTTTCTTTAATTAACTCATACATTTTCTTTGGGGAGAAAAAAGTATACATGTATAGAGATGTACTTCAATCAAAACACTCACCGATAAAACTTTACGCTGAAGTAAAAACTTTGCCCCATATCGAAAGCTCCAGCACTGAAAACAAAATAAATACAACAGGATCAGGTATCAGTAAAGATGTATAATCTTATAAAAATTAACACTTAAGTACATTTAATTTAAACTGTAACAACGCAAATTAAAAAGACTTACTGTGATATTTCCAATTCCTCCTGTTATGATCTCATTTGTTGATTCATTGTACACTCCACTAATGAGAGAAATTACATAAATAATAAATCACAGACTGGGATTTACTGTACTGGTGGATTTTAATGATCAGCCCAGAACTAATTAAAAATCCTGAATGATTTATAACATCTGTTATTTTGTCTTAAATAACCACCACCAATTTTCTATCATCAGTACTGACCCAAAACACTACGTACCAGTATATTCTGCTGACAGAAGTTGCCACACTAACAACTTTGAAGCCATCTGACAATAACTGCAGAAGAACAAGTACATAAAAAATATAATAAAATACTGTGTATACATAGATGGTACAAGATGCAGTTTGTTATGATTCCAAGTAAACATCTGCCATACAATTTAGTGTTAATTAGTACTGTCAGGTTAGAATGATAATAATTAAGTTAATGGTGTTTAATTCATGTACAGTGTACACAGAGATATAATTTATAATTATTAATTGTTACCAAAATGCACCATTGTGCATGCACTTCATTTGTAACATCTGGTATTGTAACACTGAGGTAATTAGGCAATTTCCAAATGCAGTTAACTCATAAAATTATTATATGACTTTTTTCTAATATTACTGACAGTAAAAATAAGCAAGAAGCTGTCAAGGTCATTAAAACCCATGATCCTTCTTAACTAAATTATCAGTAAAATTAATTTGGCAGATTTGAGGAATCCAGATTCTACATACATGTACATGTACAGACATAATAAAAAAAAAATGCCAAACTGGGGATGATAAATAACTGTTTTGATCAGACTTATACTGGGTATATTTTGCCTTTTTATGTGAAATCGGGTATGAATGTTTGCCAGTTTGGCTTGAAATAATGTCAAGGTCAGCAATATTCTCTGCGAACCTATGACTTTTAAAATCTGGGATGGTCAGGAAACAGCGAAATCCCTGATCGTCTGGGATTTTCCCAACATATGAAAACCAGGCTTATTAGTGTAAGGAATACAAAAGTGTCCTAATACAGACAATCAGTTCTAGCTATCCCTTTGCAATTGGTTTCAATATAAATTGGGTTGGTTGAGCAGAATGAGAAACTCCATGTAGACTGAGTCACTGCTAAGTCTGCAAAGACTCCAAAGACTCCCTTACGCATACAGTTAGTCACCTTGGCAGCTACATTTATGTTGGGCAAGCTGCCAAGCACCACTATACATGGTATTGTTGTATTTATAGTGGCTGGCCCGAACTGTACTAGGAAATTGTACAATTACCTGGACAATTATCATGTACATCGCTGTAATTATGTTAATTTGAAAAACTCTCGCATCCACTGTGCCATCATATATCATATCACTTACTCTTATATTTTCATCAAATCCCCAGGCAACGTATAATCTAGTTTTCTTTGCATACACCATTCCACAAATAGGATCCTTGAGGATGTTGGAGTCCACAGCTTCCCTGTGACCAGTTGCCAAAAACACCGAAGCTTTCCCCTCTTTGTCAATTCCAACGAAGTTATTGTTAAAAGAGTTGAAAGCCACAAAGTTGATATCTTCTTCAGAAGGCAAAGACTGCACTTGATGAATACCGTGTCCCACATTCAGCGACTGTTTTTCGTCGAGTTTCTTCGGGTCATCGCCATGCTCCTGTTTTATGGCGGTTTTGATAAGTTTCCAATGGGAACTAACTTTTAAGTCTGACTCGTCGAGGACGGGTCGTTTGGTCCGTGTTGCTATGAGTTGCATAAGTTTGCTTGCCATGTTGAAATATCCGAGCGTCAGGGCTATGGAAACGCAAATTCTTTTGTCGTCTGCGAAGCTGGCTTATGGCTGTGATATGTGACTCCCTCGGAAACTTCACAGGAAAACAAAATTACCGCGATATTAATTTACTCATTCCCATCTTCGGTGGTTTTATCCTTGTCTGATGATCCATATCACTTCTCGACAGTACCAATGAACATTCTAAATGTAACTCTATTGATAATTAGATCCACGTATAAAATCGCAACAGACATTCAAAATGGCCACATCGGTTTGGTTTCTATGGCAACGTTTGTCACTTGCTTAATCAACAGCCACACAGTATGTAATTTACATGACGTAAAATTTGTTTCTGTACTAATCCGCTGACTAGCAAATCACCGCTTTGATTCATTTCTGGTGATTTCTCTCCGTCCTCTCCGTCCCTTCTTCGTTTACTGAGGAACTTTTCGTCGCAAATGTAAGTTTTTATTGCTTTTACCCGCACTATCAAATCCAATTCTTTCAGAAATGGATGAGAATTATGATCTGCGAGTGACGGGTTCGTTCAAGATCGGTCGATCTCCGCTTTGTAATATAAGACTAAGCGACACTCATGTGAGCAAAGTTCACTGTAGTTTGAACATTTGCTGCCAGGGTGATTCTATTCCGAGGTATGTAAGTGTGTTGGGATGATTTTATTTGTATTTGTAAACTGTGCAGTTGTAAAAGTAAGGACGATTTCTCATTATTTATCGCCGTTTCCACGATTTTTTTAACGCCATGTTTTATATGGCATTTCAAGAGCTCAAATTGCACGACTTCCGGTTCCGAAGCAAAAAAAATCTATTTTTATTTCCTGCTGTTTAAAGTTATAAACAGGATAAAAAGCATAAAAATAATCTCTTTAACTAAGGTTGATTTTCTGATATATAGAATTCTTACCATAGTTTGGCAAAATATTTGCTCAGGGATGTAACTAAGATATCCAACAGGTGGACTTTTGTTCATCACAGGCGGAAAATTTTGGTAAAAAAAGAGAAAGAGTTAAGCAGACACAGTTTTCCAGGCGGAAAAAATCAAGAAAACTCAGTCTTCAGGCGGTTATTTTTTTCCGCCTTCCGCCTATTATTTACATCCTGGATAACATCAATATGCATCCCCTATTTGTCTATAAGCTGACCTTTATTCAAAAGTTTATTCGCATTAAAAATAAGCCAATAAGAAAATTTGGCAGTTTTTTTTAAATTATACTAATGAAACGATGAAATCTTAGGCTTAGAGTAGTCTGTTTTTTTTTTTCAAAAATGATCTGTATGTCACAATAAACACATTTTCTTCATGCCTGGATCTGAGGAAGAAATGGCCTGGCTTGCATTCTAATGAAGACTTGTTAACAGTTAATATACACTGTATGAGCTCCCTACCTCTCTCAAATGTCATTTGACCCCTTGAATTATTTCCTTCTTTGTGGAAAAATATCTAAACAAACCACCCCTTTCAAATAACATGCCCGCACCCAATGTTCCAATCCAACTCATAAAAGCCAGAAATTGATGATGACATAGAGTGTAAGGGAGAAAGGCTCATTCCTAGCCTGTGAACAGGCTCCTGGCTCGGAGAGGCGCCATTTAACGGCGCGAAGCGCCGGCAAAGGGGAAGCTGCACGCGAGTTTCAGAGTATCGAATGTCTGCGTCCAAATTTTGGACGCTAAGCGCTAGTGAATGTTTCTTGGGCTAAAATAACCTTAAAGCAATCACTTTTTCATTTAATTTTCTTTTCTATGTTTCGGATACAGAGGAAAAAAAATTGGATATATATTTTCGTGGTGTCTGATCGCAAGATGTTTTATGAAATAGCTGCGTTATGTGTTACTCAGGGAAAGGTTTCAAATTACTTTTGACAAAGGTATGCAAATTGCAAAATTTTTACCTCAACTGAAAAAATATATTTCAAAGGGCTAAATTTGTTTCTCTCCTCCTAAATTGTCACTTCTGTCGTAAACTTACAGAAGGCTAAGCAGGCTAAGCCTGTGAACGGTTAAAATTTGACAGTTGACAAGCTAAGAAATCCGCGGGTTCTTGTGGGCGGCAGCCGCGATTTTGAAGGATGCGTGCAGGCTTCCCTTCTTCATGTGTGATCCCGCCGTCCGACTGGAAGCCTGTCCGCAGGCTAGGCTCATTCCCAACTCAGATAACTATATTATTATTTTAATATTTGAATTAAAATGTTCCAGTTGAGATCACTTAGAATTTCCATGTCTAGTTTGATGTTTTTTTTATGCATTATTTAATTTACTTTTTGGCAGTGCTGGCTCAAAATTCAAAGTCCTGATTACAGACCACAGCTCTAATGGGACATGGATCTTCTCGAAATCCAGCGAAGAATCATTGAGACTTGAGAAGGAAACGCCCACTTTACTGAAGGAAGGTGATGTCATTTTGCTGACTCCTACTGATATAAAGTGTGAGGTCATTGCTTATGAGTATCTTCAATCTCCTTTCCCAAGAGTTATAAAGAGTACTTTCAATCCAGACGAAAAAGGTTTAAATCAAGGGACTGTAGATATGCTCCAATGTAAGGAGAAAAAGGCACATATTTATAAGGAAACAGTAAAACGAATGCCAGATGTAAGTGAGGAAGAAGAGGGGTCCAAAGACGTGGATTCAAACAAGCCTGACATTTGTATACATGTAGATGAAGATGCCAAGTTTATTGGATGGTCAGATTCCAATAAGTGTATTGTAAATGACAGTCTAAAAATTCAGAGGGATAACTTAGAAAGTAATGACTTAGAAAGGGTTGGTAACACCCCCACTTTTACAGTACCAAGCCATTCGGCTCCAAGTGTCTCAAGCCACAGCAGCAAGAGCCCATGTATTGGACAAAATTATGAGAATACATGTACTCCCCACTTGAAAAGGAAGATCGAGGCTGATCAATATAGTCGTGTCAGAAAAGTGAGATTCAAGGAGCAAATAGAAGAGAATATCGAGCATCGAAAGACTCTTCTTGGAAGCTCTAGTAAAAGTGATGACTTGTCCACGGATTTCCCTTACACCCATGTTGAAGGCAAAAGCGCCCATGATACCAGCTTGGATGTTAATGGCAAAGGGAGTTGTGCTACATTAACAAAAACTCTAAAAAACACCTCTTCCATTGATCACGGCTTGGAAAAAGCTTGTGGTAAAGTAGAAGTAAAAACCCATACTACCACTTCATTGACGATGAAAGCATCAAGCAACTCTAATCCGTCATCTACTGAAAGCCCATCAGAGTTGTCAAAATTTATTGAAGTTATAGAAAAAGGTGACACTCGCCGTAAGGAAGAGATAGCTCTGGCCGACAAGGTTGAACAAACAAGTGGTGTTGATGAGTTTGCGGATGACAGTCTATATGGCGAGTGTGTTCACTGCGGAAAGCGAATCCCACACTTGACCATTTCTCTGCATGAAGCAGTTTGTGAAGGCCACAGTCAGGAGGCTAAAAGCCAAGATCACGTGTCATTATCATCGCTTCCACTTGAAAGTTGTTTATCTGGAGATGTCGGTAATTCTGATGTTGGAAGCTCTGGGAAATGCAAAACCAGCGGCGACGAAAGCGAAGGCATGTCTTGTAGTAGAGAATGCAAGCAGTCGCAAAATGGGATCGAAGAAACGCGTAAAGTTGATAGCGAGATGACAGAGGTTGAAACATGTCCAAGAAATAATCATGAAACTTCTCGAAGTCTGCAAAATATCTCTGAATCTCACGATGTATTAGAAAAATGTATTGAGTCCGAGATCATTACCACATCCGCTGCTACGAGCTACAAATCCGAAAAAACTGAGGAGAGTACTGTGGCAACGATTTCAGATTCAACAGAACAGCATGAAGTATCACAAGGGTCTCTTAAAGATGATAGTATATTCATTTCGCCTCATTCAAATCCACCCACACTTGAGAAAGAAGAGTCGAAAGAAAGATTTTTTTTTTTTTTTTTTTTTTAATTTTTTTTTTTTTCTTACAATACATCTACATCAAGTGCTAAACTTACGATACATGTACGTTACGTACTTATAATACATCTATATAACTTACTTACAATACATCTACATTACTTACTTACAATAAAAATGTGGAGCAGTTGTACATCGGTCAGGCAGGGGGATATGTACAGAGAATTGAGGTATAAACATGTATATAGTAGAAGAGAATAATTTACTTTAATACTGTACTCAAAAATTTCCACTTTGATGGTAGAGCGCACGTGCTTCCTGAGTTAATCTCAATGTCATAAATCGATTTAAGATAATGCTGAAAACCTTTTACATTAGGCACAATTCTTTTTCTTTTACTAATCCATATATAATTTCTTGCTAAAAGGCAGCAAAAATTGATCTGTGGATGATTTTTGGACGAGTCTGGCTTTAAACCAAGCGCGACAAGCATATCTATTGTATGATGTTCTGGAGTAATATTATGTAAAGTCAGAATTGCAGTTAAATTATGCCAGAAGGAGGCCACATTGGGACAAGACCAAAAGAGATGAAGTAATTTCTCAGGCTCCTCAGTACAAAAAGAGCAATTTGGGTTTTCTTCAATTCCAATTTTTGCAAGAAAGTCATTGGTTGCTATTCGTCTATGTAACAGTTTGTATTGAAATTCAAGGATTCTGGCACTTTTAGTGTATTTAGCGGCAAGTTGGTAAGCTTCTGGCCAGTTAATTAAGTTGATAGCGAGATGACAGAGGTTGAAACATGTCCAAGAAATAATCATGAAACTTCTCGAAGTCTGCAAAATATCTCTGAATCTCACGATGTATTAGAAAAATGTATTGAGTCCGAGATCATTACCACATCCGCTGCTACGAGCTACAAATCCGAAAAAACTGAGGAGAGTACTGTGGCAACGATTTCAGATTCAACAGAACAGCATGAAGTATCACAAGGGTCTCTTAAAGATGATAGTATATTCATTTCGCCTCATTCAAATCCACCCACACTTGAGAAAGAAGAGTCGAAAGAAAGATGCACATTTTGTTCAGCCTTACTTCCTCTTCCAGAACTCGTTCTGCATGTTTCAGCTTGTTCCAAGACGAGTGCAGTGACGTGTACCGATTCAGACAACCCAGAGAGTATACAAGAGGCATGCCCTTATTGTGCAAGTTACTTTGATGTATTAGCTCTTGTGGAACATGTTGATCACTGCAAGAACCTTTCAATGATCAAGGCTGGGGAGATATCGCGGGAGGATTGTTCTCCGTCTTCAGACGAGGAACGTGGCTTCGATTGTGCGTCCAGTAGAGAGGCAGATTCTTCAATGAGCGACAAAGAGTTGTGCCCAAAATGCAGCGGAGAGTTTAGCTTGTTAGAACTATTAGACCACGCTAATAAATGTAAAGGAGAAACTGCCAAAACAAGTTCAGGTTTAGAGTCCCTACGAAAAGGTGTTCATGATCATCGTGATGCCGATGATGCTGCAGATGATGACTCTGAAGAAATTGTTAATAATAAAAGTGGAATCCCACGAACAGCAAATGAAGATGATGGCGGTTCTGATGTTGGGAGCGGTGAAGGTGATGATGAAAAAAGTGATAGTGGTGACGATAGACGCATGAACGAGGATGACGACATACCACGCGGTGATGGTGACCAATGCAGTAGTTGTAGAAATGAAGAAAACAGTATTTCAAGTAGTATCTGTAAGGGTGAAGATGAAGGCGAAGATAAAGATGAAGGTGATTTTGATGATGATAAAGAAGGTGACGATGGTGGTAATGATGATGATGATGATGATGGTGATATACCCAAAGAAAGTGACGGTGATGATGATGATGCTGATGATGATGACGCCGTTTCTGGTGACCATGACATCCCTCTTAGTGATGACGAAAGTAGTATGTGTAATGATGACGAAGTGATTGCCCATAAGGGTCACACTAGTGATGATAAACACGTTGATGCTTTGGAAACTTCTAAAGATGGCGCCGATAGTGATGAATTTGAATACTGCCCGAACTGTGGTAAGCTCTTTCATCTGTCTCACTTAATCGAACATGCATCCAACTGCACTAGTGTTCTCTCAGTCATGAAAAAAATTATGGAATCAAGGAAAACATGCTATGGGACGAGCTCTTCGCCTGAGACGTCCACGGCAGCTCCTATTGTGTTCAGTGACTGCAGCTTATGTGGAATAAGATTGTCCCCACATATGATGATGGTTCATTACCCCAGATGTAGGAAGCATTTTGCGACAAAAAGTAATAACAGTGGAGCGAAGAGTGGAAGTGAAGGCTTGAGCCAATCTGAAGAAAGGGATCCTAGCGTTTTCCTGCAGCATGGTGCCATTGCCAACCTCAGCAGTAGAGTAACTGTTGACGAAGAAAAGATAGAGAAATATCCAGCAAGTACATTGGGAGATTCGTCAACATCGTCAGAGGCTAAAATGACTAGTTCTACTGGTGAAAGCAGAGAGGCAGATGAATTCAAAGGAATTAGCTTGAAGAGAACGCTGTCCTCACTGGATTCCTATCACGACTGCGAAGAACAATGCATGCACTGCTTGAAAATGTTTGCTGTTAGTGTCCTTGTAGAACACGCCAGTGCTTGTGCAACCCTTCATAAGGTAGAGTATTTTCACCTTGGCCAGTTCACACATGCGATTTTTCGTACAATTTTTATCGCACTTTTAATACAATTTTTATCGCGCTAGAAATCGCGATGATGGCGCGGTTTGTTGAAGCGATATCGTAGAGGTTTCGAACATGTTCGAAATCTGATACAACTTGGCGGCGATTTTTGGGAAATCGCAGCAAATATCGCACCCGAATCGCGCATAAATCGCCGTTAGTTTACAAAAAAGTTCTATTAGAGAGAGCGACAAAAATCGCATTAAAAGGCGCATGTGCAAACCGGCCTTGATTTTCAAATGCTGAAAACAAATCTGATTTTATGTCTAAAAGCTAAATAGTAAACTGGATGCGATTAACATTACAGTATTAATTTTCTCACAGGCTGCAACAGAGGAATTAGAGCAATGTTGTTACTGTCTTCAGAACTTTCCCTTAAGTGAGCTAATTAACCATGCACAGAACTGCGAGCAGAAAACAGCCTCTAGCAGCCAGGTTTGTTATTTGTATATCATTTTTAATTGCATGTTTCAATAACGTTTAGTGCCGATTTTTTCCAATTAATCAAAAAATAAAATAAAATAAAAGAATGCACATCGAGTATCATTTGAAATGATATGCATGGTTCTTTCTCATTGCGATGGAAGATTTAATTGAACGAAAGTGAGGAGAGATTTCTGGAGCTCCAAGCTGTACAATGTGTAAGAGTGAATTCCGCTTTGTGATACAGATGTAATATACTGTGTGTTTACCACTGAAAACTGTCTGTTACTGGATCGACGATTGACCCTGTATCGAGTGAAACATTGTGCCTTTGCATTGCTACGCTTTGTGATTGGCTAAAAAAAATCCTGCGCCACTTTATGAACTTATCAGAAGTAAAACAACCGAAACCAATCGTGATTTGCTCGCACACGTTTTGCCCTGCTTGGTGGCAGCTACTTGCATTTGCTTTACGATGTTTTGTGTTTTTCGATTTACGATAAACAGGGCTCGTATGGTTACCAGCCTTCCAGCGGACTAGGCTTAACACCCTGTACAAATCAAGTTGTCTTTCTCTATGTTCTGTAATAAAGGAATGGATAAGTCAAGAGGGCTTTTTATATCAGTAGAAAGACCAAACAACAACCCCAAAACAGCTCTCTATGGCTGCTAATTCGTGGGCTCACCATTTTCTCTCTTTTTGGTCTTAGTGTTCATCTTACTGGCTACTGATTAGTTCACCTGCGCCTACCTATCCCGGTATTTGACTTTTATTTACGCAAAGTAACATTAACCCAATTGCAATGTCGTTTCACATAGGAGGATTCACAAGATGAAGTCTCAACTAACAGTCAGTCATCAAGAGAATTGCTCGAAAGATGTATGTACTGTTTCAAGGATTTTCCAGTAAGCAAGCTGATCCGCCATTCACAGAGATGTGATGGCGATATGTCAGGACCAAGAGAGAGGTTCCAGGGTTTCTTGCCTTCTGTACATGATGTAAGTCGAGAATCGCTGATACGTAAACAAGGTTAAGCTTTGTGTAGACGGAGTTATGTTTTCCCCTTTTCGTCACTATACATTAAATTTAGCCTGAAAAAAGGTTGAAATGAAGCAATTTAAAGTGCATATGAAGTAAAAAAAGAATTTCCATGGTTTGATAGTGCTTTACTTTCTTTATCTAAATTTGTGGGTTTCATCGAAAACATCCTTTCCATTGTGAAATTATTCGGCTTGAAAGTTTTGAATTTTCCGCCAGAAAGTGTCTCTATCGAGCGCGCGGCCAAAGCTATTGTATTACAAGGCTATGACGTAGAAAATACTTCAACTCACGAGTATCATGGCGGCAAAGGAGAAGTCTTCGACCTCGGCGACTTTCTGTCTGTCTGACAGAGACTCTGTAGAAGACATAATTGATCGGGCTGGCTTGTTTGCCAAGCCTGCCCGATATATAAAATGGACGCTGTTTCGTAGTCACTTATTGACACGCCGGGGGGTCCGCCATATGAAAATGACGGGGTGTCCTTTAAGAATTTCGTTAGATGGGCATGGTTGAAAAGAAGTTTTATCGTTAAGAGCTACTAATGGTAAATTTTATATGGAAGTCTCCCCCTCCGGATTTTGGAGATTTGAGAGTAGATAAGTTAAAATATGTGGTGTAGGTGAAGTAAATGGGGATGTGGGTAGGCTAAGAAATTGATTAAAAGGTTGTTTGTGTAAAGGGTATTTGTTTATAGCGGTGTGGGAGGAAAGGATGAAGGGTGAATCGTCTTGATTGTTACGGCGTGCATTGAACGAGACAAAGCGAGACACCGAATTTGTCTCGCTTACGCCTAAAACGAGCCATTCTTCTCGGTCTTGTTTCGGTGATAATCTCGCTAGCATTTAGCATGATTGCATTGAGCGAGACTGATTTGATCCGATTTGTGAAACGCAACAAGCCATTTGTCAGGCTGTATTCTGGGCGAAAATTGAACGTGACAGAGAGAGACAACACATCTGTATTGTTTTAGAATGCGTTGTTTTAGCTAAACACATAAACTCACGGCTATGCACTCTGGGCGAGAATTAAACGTGACAGAGCGAGACATTTTCAGCATTTTAGAATGCGTATATTTAGGCTATTAAACTCGAGCACTAACCAAATTCACTGCACGCAAAACGGCAAGCAATTCGAAAAATACATTGGCAAATAATTTTCCCAGTCGTGAAAAGAGAGAATTTGAGGTGAGCAATTACATTGTACATGGAACATTAAAGAAACGTGGTTTTCTCCTATCGTTCATTGTTCTCTCAGTGATAAGATTTGCTGCTAAAAGCATTTAAATTAATTTTGAATGACGCAGGCTGGAAAACTTCAATTTAATTAAATGAGAAATAGAACATGATCTTTATGTCAACAATCACTTTGACCGAGGTCATGTCAAGGATGCTTATATTAGTATTTTACACACAGGAAAAAGTGAAGTGGCATTTATTGAGATAACTTGCAATGCATTTGTTAAAGATGTTATAAGCTTATTAGTATTTTGTGAAAGAAGGGGAGAAAGAACTAACGGATTTAATATGTACGTTGGAGTCTTATTAAATATTATCTTCTATGATTTATGTTTGATGTGGTGTAGATCGCATGTACGAAACTCTAAAAGGTACCACGTGGTAATGTTTTTCCCCGCCGTTTCTCATTTTTTATACCTGTTTATAAAAGGCTCGTATTTCATTACTGAATATGTAGTGTTAAAAGTAACGTTATTGTTGTGGTGACTTGTTGAATTTAATAATGTGGTTTGTGATTTATATTGGTTAAGGGACGGACCGTTTAATTTTTTTGTTGGGGAGGGGTGGTTAGGCAATTTCTTCTGAGTATGATTTTTTTTCAGCATCTCTATTTGCAAGAATTTTCTTTTTTACCAAAATGCTGAAATTTTTTTTCACATGCTTACTTGTGCACGATTTTTTTTCTTTTAACAATTTCTTCTGCAGGAATTTTTCATACTTATCTTTCTAATTCAACACAAAAAGAATGCCTTATGTTAACTGAAGTTCCTGATGTTGTTTGTATGGGAGAGTTAACTTTCAATAAGAGTATAGTGAAAGTTGTTATGGAAATTTACATTATTTAAATGACGGTATAATAGAAGAGAGTTGTTGTTTACCTTTGTTTGAGGCTTTTGAATCGTTGTTACGTGATAATTATAAGTCATTTATTTTGACAATAATAATTTATACAGTCGCTATTTTTGACACAAGAGATGGTTTGATTCACATAGTTGAGATCGTACAGGAATGAATGATCTATGTGGGACGCTGTGTGTATTGATTGAAATTAGTTCTCTTGAAGAGTTAGTAGAAAATTTTGAAAATTTGTATTTGGGACGTAATTGTTCAAATTTTAAGGTAAAATGAGTGAAGAAGGAAGCCCGATTATAATACTCGCAGAGTTTTCTTGTTTCATCACAGTCTGACATTCTTTTGAAGAAATGGAACAAAACACACTGTGAGCATACAAAAGAACGAATCTCAAATATTTTCTACGTGATCAACACAATGGATATCGACAACTCGTTCCCAGTCTCCGGGACACTGATTTCTGCAAATTGTGCTACTTTGGACGTCAAAAAAGAGGCCTTAAATTTTTTTCTGACAAATTTCTTTTATCATTTCGAAATAAAGACATAATAGCCTCCAAAAAAAGACAAAATAAAAAATTACTTCATATGCACTTTAAGTGCTTTTCTTTTGTACTATGTTTCAGTTTTTTACTTATGTCCATTTTTGTTGTTGTTTACTTGTTTGTTTATTGGGTTAATCAGTTTAATTCTTGTTGTTTTCAGTTAAGCGCCATTTCATCAGTCGCCATATTAAAGGACACTCAACGAGCTGCTTTGCAATACGTAATCTCGCGCTCGGCCCAAGACTCAAAGAACGTTTCCCCAGGCCTTCTTACACGAGTTAAGCGCCTAGGTTACAGCGAGAGTGAGTTAACAAGGTTTGTATACAGCATAAACTTCCTTCACATATGTATCCATGACAAGGGTATTTAAAAGATACCTCACCTGTTCTGATAGCGACATTATCTGTGGCGGTGGAGTTGACTGAAGTCGCCTCTTTAGTGCAACAATACCAGTTCGTAGCCACGCTGCCTCCTTTGGTTGTCTTGTGTTGTCAGTAGTTCCTGCTGGGTGTAAACGACATATTGGAAATAGCCTTGACTGCACTTTCATTGGTTTTCATTATTTAATTTCACAGAACTTTGCAGTGGATACGCAGTGCCGCGCCTATTATTATCCACATCAATCTTGATAAAGTTTTAAGATTCCTAGTTGATGACACGCACTATCGCAATCAGTTTGAGACCGGAACCAGCGGTGGTTCCACGGACCTGACCGCCAGACGTTCCTGGGAGGTAAGAGTAAATAAAGTCTGTTACATTAATCTAGTAAGGTATACGAGTAAGGGCTTGTTCCCACTAGCGACGTAATCGAAAGCGGAGTCGGAGTCGGAAGCGTAAGAAGCCTTACGTTCTAGTGGAAATAAAAAAACCGAGTCGCAATCGGGATCGGAAACTCGACGGAATCGAAATCGGAAGGATCAGAAGGTTTTCTCTTTCTTTCCGATTCCGCTTCTGCTTCCGTCGCTTACTATCCGCTTCCGTCGTTTTGGTTTCCACTACATTGAGCTTTCTTCCGATTCCGATTCCGATTCCGTCGCTGGTGGAAACCAGCCCTTAGTGGGCTTTAACACTTTTATACTACTTTCCCTTTTATTTCTTGCTAGGATCGGATATTTAACAATTCTTACCAGCTCAGCAGGCCCTCTGAACGTGTCAAATATGGCGTGCTAAACATAGGTCAGTGCTATTATGCCACTTAACCGTTACCATTAACTTCTTCATAATACCATTTCTGCCAAACTCCTGTCCTGGGTTTTTATTGATTATTTATTTTTTTCATAGTTGGTGATCCTCGTGGTGTGAAAAGCTGTGTCCACTACGGTGATTCCTTTCTACAGGTCAGCACTTCTTTTTTATCTTCGGATTTATTTCACTTGTGAGGTCAGTTGAACAGTCGAAGATGTGTTGATGTACAAGACGGTCAAGTTTTGGAATGAAAAAGATCGAGAGAGCTATTCTAGTTTACTGAAGATGTATTTGAACTTATGGGTGGGTGTATTTAAACTTATGGGTGGTTCACGTTACTTCACGGCGGCCATGTTGGTGCACACCTACAATAGAATTTTAATGAACTTCTTTTGTTATGTGCACCGACATGGCCGCCATGGCCTTTGTCATTTGAGTCCCACAGGACTGAAGGTCACGTGAGTGAAAACCATTTATAGAAATCACAAATTAAAAGAGTGCGTTCGATCCGGGGTGAGTCTGAGCACGAAAACAAAAGCGAGGCCTGGAGTGGGTACCAATTTCCAGCCGAGAGGTGCCCCTGAAAAATGTGCGGGGCGGCTAATTTGGCGTTCACAAAAAAATCCTGCTTTCACGAGATTAGGAAGCGTTCTTACATCGTCTAACGCAATTGATATCTTAACTTCAAAACATGCACGAGTTAATCTGATTCAGCATTTTCTTTGCTGTACTTATTTTTAGCTCAAGAAAGTTCGTCTTCGTACCACGTTCGCCTCCATGGATACATCAGGAGCAGGGGTGAAGCTTTCATGCTGTGAACATTACGAAAATGTTCTGTTTGCTTACACCGACCCCGAGATAAAGGCGGTTAGTGCGTAGAGAAGTAAGGAGTCTCTATGAGGTTTAACCATCGGCCATAAAATTTATATATTTTTTGGTCATCAACCTTCAATGTAAAGGGACAGTGTACCGCCTGGAATATCGTGTTTTCATGATTATGGCCAGGAACTTGCTTAATAATAATTTAGGTATTTATATTGCGCAGGCTGCATGGATATATGATCGCCTGCGCATTACAATATGTTAAGCTTGAAGCTTGCTTAATATTATCTTAAAATAGGAAGAACTCGCCAAAGGTGATTAACACAAAGAAATATGAACTAAAAAGACAAAAAAAAAAAAACCGACTGAAAAACTCAAAATTCTACCAGAATGGAAACTTTTATTTCTTGACCGCCTGTCATGAAATCAAAATTGATGAACTGCATGTAATCCACTTCCATCCTTGTAATCCTGCACTTTTTCACCAAACTGCTGCTTCTGTTTTACTCTATAGAATATTTTTGTTCGATTTAGTTATATATTTGACGGCATTTGGCGATAAAACATGGGAATTAAGTAAACACAATTTCGTTATTTCAGCAGGAGAGCGTTGACAATGTAACCTACCGACAAATGCGGGTATAATTTTCAATATCGGCAATTAATGGTGTCCCGGCTGATATGCAACCTCGTTCCCAGGGTCTCTCTTCTCTCCCGTTCCCTGGAGCGAGAGAGGAGCGGGGAGAAGAGAGACCCTGGGAACGAGGTTGGCTGATATATTGTATTTTCATGAGTTCGCATGACAGAAGCTTGCTTTATTCTCTTGAAATAGGAAAACGAAATCAACAAATTTGATGCAAGCAACTAAAGAGGGAAAAAATCTCAAAGTTTCAGCAAAATGGAACCTTTGATTTCTGGACTACCTGCCACAAAATCAATTTTGATGAATTGTAATAACTTCCATATTTGTAGTCCTGGCCCCGGTTGTTCAAAAGATGGATAGCTCTATCCACTGGATAAATCAATCGCTATCCAGTGGATAACACAAAGGATTTTGTTAATGCTTATCCACTGGATAGTGATTTATCCGATGGATAGCGCTATCCACCTTTTGAACAACAGCGGCCTGCACCAGCTTTATACCCGAACTACTTGTTCGGGTATGGGAGAAATCCTTGCATTTCACTGAAGTTAATATAATAAAATGGCTTACCATTTCTTTCAGTGTTACGCGACCCTTCGAATCAAAACTACTTTGAGCAGTTCGATTTACCCTGCCGTCAATCATACCTTATATGGAAAGAGTTCGTTTCTCCGGACGCCATTGCAGGCTGGTGATCACGCAGGAATATACAAACTCCTCCTACCAGGTATGATTGACGGCAGAGTAAATTGAAATTGCTCAAAGTAGTTTTGATTCGAAGGGTCGAGCGTAACAGTGAAATCAGTGGTAAACGTTATTTTTTGTTTGGTTATGTTTTAAGTTCCAACATCAAATATATTTCCCCTAATGTTCTAGATCATTGACGTAGCAACTGGAAAAGTTCCATTTCATCGATCAGATTGTATTTCACAATACAAAGAGGTAATGCATTGAAGTTTCCCAAGCTGACACTTAAGCTGATTTCTAAATTTATTTATTTATTTTCGCTGGGGTCTAAGCCTGTTCAGGCTTTCAGATAGTTAGGAACCCATAGAACCTGGCCTTAGAGCGGTTTTCGCACTTATAAAGAGTCTAGTTACAGACGGACAAGCGCAATTCGGCCAGAACCGGCCAATAATTAATGTCCGTCTAAGAGAGGTGTCCGCCTTACAGGGGTGTCCGCCGAAAGAGAGTTTACCGTTAGCTATCGGGCGCTTTGTAGAGCGTTTACAGTATTATTAATATGGCTGATTTATTTAGTATGAATATTCCTTGCAGTCAGTTTCATTAACATTTCTCCACAGGTTCAAATTCATGGACCAGTCAGCCTATCAGAAAACGTCGAATGTATAGTGGTGAACGCGCGTCACCAAGGAGATTCGCGGATGGGCAGCCTCTTGGACCGCTTTGTGGAGCAAAACAAATGTAACCTTATTTGGATGGACCCTGATCACCTCGCCGGACCAGCACCAGCACCTCCTTTATATGGTGCCTTCGGGCATTATCCGACCGCTAAATTTTTGTCGGGTGCTCTTGTTAGAAGAGGAGCTCGAGGACACACGAAGAGTAAACGGGCGAGGCGTTGATGTGATTGTAATTTACAGAACTTGATTACGTGGAGATCAGATCGCTAAAGAGTGGGAGATGGGAGAGTTATTCTCTGGTGCAGAATGGCGGGATGCGGCAATTCCAAAAATATCGGCGCATAAAAATTACAGCGGCGCTTCAAATATGGTACGCAAATATCGCCAAGATGCCTTAGTTCTTTAAATGCTTTTAATTTTCACGCGGGTTTTGGGTTTTAATTTCGTTATTTTTGCGTTTCCTTGAGATAGGTACCACGTGCTTGCCACAAAATAACTGTAGGCTGGCGTTCAATTTTGGGCGGTTTTCTAAACTCCGCGAAAATATAAAGGCAGTAGGGTTTCTGTAACAGGTAATAAAATGTCCAACAGAACTGTGTGAAATTTGTCTTATTCTTGTTATTTAGTGAAACTTATTTATGGAGAAATATCAATAAATGATCACTGTTATAATAAGACATAGGTTCTACTGTCTAACCTACACAACGAAGCTCCAGTAAATTTGTTTTATTTTTCTAAAGAAAGGGCCCCAACTTTTTCAAATTTCGTTGAGCTCTTATAAGCTAATACACCAATATCACGCTAGCATGGCGTGAAAATATATTTAATTTAATGGGGAAAAGAGTCCAGTATCAAAATCAGCACATCAATATAAGTAAAACTGTAAAGTTTCGTAAAGATTGCTCGTATACTGACGGAGATATGAACTTTTGAAACTTAGTGCTCTGGCCTAATTTTTACAAAGAAATGTATGGGAAAAACACAAAAACGAGGCTGGACGGGTAATCTATGCCTGTCCACCATACATTTTTTTGTAAAAATGCTCAGTTTCAAAATTTCATATCTTCGTCAGTTTTCTAGCAAACTTTACAAAACTTTGTAGTTTTACCAATATCGATATGCTGAATTTGATGCTGGGCTCTTTTTCCCAATAAACCAAATATATTTTTGTGCCATGCTAGCGTGATATTGGTCTATTTAACAGAATAATCCCCAGAATTCCTGGAGTAGAACAAGGGAAGTCCCTCTTGACACTCGGATAGTCGAATGACAAATAAAGCACTTGATCTAAAGCGAAAGTACAGTGTTCTCGAAAGTAGGGTCGATTTCCAGCCGTTTTGTGTGGCAACAAAACTGAAAGAGATGTTACAGCATAACAGAACTAAAATATTCTATTGACTTTTTCGATGTTTTTAGTGCTTTAATAAAAGAAAAGGAAAACTGACACGATAATAACAAAGTTAATGTATGATCTCATCAGCATCTTCTGGTTATAAAACATGGAATGGGTCACGCTATTTTTTGGCAATGGCTCTTGTTTCTGTGGCATCGTCATCAAGTACAAACTCCCAAACCTTTCAACGTAGATAATGCATTTATGCTCGCACAGATTGGAAAATAACGGCTAAATATTAGTGGTATTATTGTTTTAATTCGCCCTTGCAGCCATTGTGGATCGATTGCTTTACTTGTTCCCAGTTACTTAGCGCTATAACTGAAAGCAAACTTCCCATATTTTCTCGGAGAAGCGGGAAGGCCCTGGGACGAGGTTGAGCTCGCATTCAATGCAACATGATCTCCTCTCTGAATTAACGATTATCGTTAATTCAGAGAGGAGATCATGTCGCATTACGCTTGACATTTTCGTCCCCAGAGCCACTTGGTCCTCTCAACCGCTGGAGCCTGAGTACGGCTTGATCCGCTCGACTATAACCAGACAGGGATTGCTAGCAGTCTAGTCCTTTCTCGTTTCCCCGTTTATATAATTAGCAGCTTTTTTGTTGCAAATGTAACTATTTTTCTTGTAATTTTAACCCGAGACGTCAAACCAAGATCTTTCAGAAATGGATGAGCAGTTATGATATGCAAATAACGGATTCATTCAAGATCGGTCGATCTTCGCTTTGTAACAATATTAAGCGACCGTCGCGTAAGCAAAGTTCATTGTAGTTTAAACATTTGCAGCCAAGGTGATTCTATTCCAAGGTATGTATATGTGCTGGGATGATTTTAGTTTTATTTGTACAATGTGCAGTTGTAAAAGTAAGGACGATTTATCACTATTTACCACTGACAGTTTCTTTTGTGATAATTGACACTAGTCCTAGTTCCGGTCTCCTAGTTGATTTTTGTTTACTGTGTTACTAAGCAAGATCAAGAGAAATTTCTCTTGGCAAGGTAAATTATTCAGGGGTTTGGTCAGAGTGTTTCAATGCCGTGATTCTTAATATGTTGAAAGTGACTTAAATTAATGATGCAGCGACCACTTAACAGTAAACACAAACAAAGCACGCATTTTTTAACTAACCAATTCGTGAATGCGGAAGTAGAGTGGCTGTGCAGCTAAAAGCTGTAGACTACTCTGAAGTCCAGTGCTAATGGAACAGCAGATCGTCTTTGCTCACGGGATTTTTGCCTTTTGAGGATTACTTTAACTACGGAAATATATTTGGACTCTTAACTTTCGGACGTTCAACTTCGGAAAAAAAGTTTTCGGACGTTTTCTTGGCATATTTCGGACACTTTGCCTGAAATTTCAGACAAAAACAGCAATCTGCGCCTCGTTTTTTTTAAACCCACTTCTCGGTGTTGGAAATCCTGATGAAACACTCTTCTTCGTGTTTGATATATTACATGAAAGGCTCCTACAGTGCAAGTCAGCTCATGAGTATATATAAGTTGATCTTCTCTGATTTGCTGAGAAAACAATAGAACAAACAACACAACAATGGATCCTAGCCCTGAAAATAATAGAGCTGCGTGATACCCAGGTCCAATGAAATAAGAGCTGTGTGGTATCTGGATTTCTACCTAATTTGAGGCATAGGATTAGATTTGCAATAATTCTTCATGAAAACATACACTGAACCGGTTCAAAATGCATTATGGAATACTATTCGGACTTCCTCTGCAACCAGTTTATATATGTGCAGACAGACGTCAGTCCATCAAAGTTTGTACAAAAATAAGAGAGATTAGGGAAAACCAGGGACCGCGGAGCAAGGTGAAAAGTGGGAGGGTTGACAATTGAAAATAATTTTTTCATATTGAAAATCGCTTGAAAATTAGAGTGCTGCCAAAAATGGGCCCGGTTGCAGGTTAATTTGCTGGTAAAATCTTTTCCATTTTGACAGTGGCGAGTGCTGACTCGAAATTCAAAGTTCTTATCACGAACCACAGCTCTAATGGCACGTGGATCGTCCATAAAACCAGTGGAGAAAGCCTCGAGAAGAAAAAGCCTAGTTTACTGAAGCCAGGTGATGTTATTTTGCTGACTCGTTCTACTGACAAAGAAGGTGAGGCCATTGCTTGTAAGTATCTTCAATCTTCATTCCCAGAGTTATGAAGAGCGCGTAAAAAAACAGCAGAGTATTTAAATCAAGGGTCTGCAGATATGCTCCAGTGTAAGAAGAAAGATGTTCAAATTTGAAGGAAAACAACAAAACCAATGACAAGTGTAAATGAGGAAGACAGTGAGTCTAAAGCCATGGGCTTAAACAAGCCAGAGAAAGGTCATCAAAATTCACCCACACCCGAGAAAGAAGAGTCAAAAGAAAGATGCACATTCTGTTCAGCCTTACTTCCTCTGCCGGAACTCGTTCTTCATGTTCCAGCTTGTTCCAAGACGAGTGCAGTGACAAGTACCGATTCAGGCAACCCGGAGAGTTTACAAGAGGCATGCCCTTACTGTGCAAGTTACTTTGATGTACTAGCTCTTGTGGAACATGTTAATTACTGCAAGAACCTTTCAATGATTAAGGCTGAAGAGATATCGCGGGAGGATAGTTCCCCGTCTTCACACGAGGAACTGAACTCTGATGTTGTGTCCAGAAGAGTGGAAGATTTTTCATTGAGCGATAAAGAGTTGTGCCCAAAATGCAGCGGAGAGTTTAGCTTGTTAGAACTATTAGAACACGCTGATAAATGTAAAGGAGAAAAACCCAGAACAAGTTCAGCCGAGTTCCTACAAACAGATGACCATGATCATCTTGATACCGATGATGATGCATGTGGCGGTGGTGATCGACAGGTTTGGTCGAGCAATGAAACATGTGATGAGAACTACAATGATAGTTACATAATCGACAGAACAGGTAATGAAGATGGTGACATTGATATCCATCTTAGTGATGACGAAAGTAATATGTGTAATGACGACGAATGGAATGCCAATATGAGTCACAGTAGTGATGATGAACATGTTGATACTACGGAAACTTCCGAAGATGGCGCCGAAAGTGAAGAATTTGAAATCTGTCCGAGCTGTCGTAAACTCTTTCATCTGACTCATTTAACTGAACATGCATCTAAATGTCCCGCTGTTCTCTCGGATGTGAAAACATCCATGGAATCACAGGCGGAATTTTATGGGACAAGCACTTCACCTGAGTCCTCTGCAGCAGCTCCTATTGCTTTTCGTGACTGCAACTTCTGTGGACTAAGATTGTCCATACATTTAATGGACATACATTACCCTAGATGTAGGAAGAACTATGCGGCAAACGATGATAAGAATGATAAACACCCGACAACTTCATCGGGAGATTCATCACCATCATTAACTCAGACTGCAGTGACTGGCTCTACTGGTTATAAAATAGAGGCAGACGAATTTAAAGAATTTAGCTCGAAGAGATCACTTTCCTCGCTGAATTCATATCACGACTGCGAAGAACAATGCATGTACTGCTTAAAAATGTTTCCTGTTAGGTTCCTTGTGGAACATGCCAGTAACTGTGCAACCCTTAAGATGGTAAGAGTTTTTTCACTTTGAGGATATAGCTTTCTTTATCGTTTATTGTCCCACAATATAGCCGGACACTCTAGATGACAGCTTACTACTGGTCTTCATCAGGTGATGGATGAACAAGACCAGCAGTGAGCGGTCGAAACGCCACATCTAAAATTACTAAATCGTGAAACAAACGATATAGAAAGCTATCATTTCAACCACTACGACCAACAACCAGATTTTTCATAACAGTTTCACTTCGCTATATTTAAAAAAAAATGAATTGAGTACGAGCTGAGCAACCGATCTGTTTTTATATCTAACAGCTAACTGAATGCGTCTAACATTGCAGTATTAAATTTCGAATAGGCTGTTACAGAGGAATTAGAGCAGTGTTGTTACTGTCGGCGAACCTTTCCTTTAAGTGAGCTAATTAACCATGCACCGAACTGTGAGCAGAAAACAGTCTCAAGCAGTCAGGTTTGTTACTAATGTGTTATTTTTAATTCCTTCACTCCCACAGTCAATTATGGAGACATGTAGTGTAGTCAGTCTAACTTTTGAATCTGTCGACGAAATCCTATGATGTGACCATATTCAAATGAAATCTCTTCAGCTGTACTTTGCGTGGTACCATTTATTTTTCAATATACTGCAAAAATTAAATTTGGGATTTTTCTTGAATCTTGATTTTTGGCACTCTTGCTAGATTGGGAGTTAAAGGGTTTATACTACTGGCTGAGAAATTTCTGAAATCTGATTGGCTGAGACGAGCGGTATTTCAGCCTTATTTGAAATACCTAAATGTACGTTTCATTTGTCGAACGATTTTTGTTCTAGTTGGCATGAAAATCCAAACAATCCATGCTGGATTACCTAAATCTGAAACTGGATTTTCTAAAAAGTGCTGCCCATCTGATTGGTTATATAGCGGAAAATAATTACTCTGGCCAATCACAACAGACGTAGACAGTCCTATGAACCAATCAGAACTCGAAGCAAACAGGTGTAGCTGGTTCCAAAAGGTGGAAAATGCGTGCAAGCAAGTCACGCTTGGTTTGGGTTTTACTTCTGATTGGTTGAGAAAGTGGCGCGAGATTTTTGGGGGGAATTACAAAAAAATTGAAAAATTAATAGCCTTAATATAACACACATTCGACAGTTCGAATGGCGCTTAAGGTAGCGGGGGATACCTGGCCATGAATAAATTCATAAGGCAAAATTGTGGCAGAGGTGTCACTTTGTAAAACGTTAGTCGTGAACGTTTGAAAGCCGATTTCACTACAATTTAACAGAGATATGATATTGACGAATAATGGAAGTGCATAAGGATTGTTTTTTATTGAAGGGATCGCGCTTTGGTCGCGATTTCACTACAATTTAACAGAGATATTGGCGAATAATGGAAGTGCATAAGGATTGTTTTTTTATTGAAGGGATCGCACTTTGGCGGCAATGCTATAAGCATTAAAATTAGCAGAATTACCATAAATATATTTTTGCATTCGTATTAGCTCGAGAAGCCTTCGGAAGCGAACAAACAAGCAATTTTGTGTCCAAGAATTCAGCGCGGAAATACAATTTCATGGGATGACACGGCAGGGAGGTAAACTAGGTGTATTGTAGATTGTCATATCTGACGCAAAATTTTTAAATAGGCTTTCAAAGAAAAGATATGAGGCTTCATATTCTAACATGGACAATTTTACTGCTTTAAAAGCTACTGACTGTTAATTGGAGTAGTAACAAAACAAATGGCTTCAGATATGACACAGAGGTTTTGACGGATCAGTGAGTGGTGAAATCAACTTGCTTTGTGTCGTTCTCGAGTAGCAAACTTGCACACAAAATCACGTTTTTAAGATTCTTAACTTACGTACATTACAGCATAACCGTAAAGCGCGATTCACTGAATAAAAATTATTCCCCGATATATCTGTCAAGTTTTAGCGAAATCGGCTACTAAAGGCCCGAGAAATAAAGCTTTTAAAAGTGACACCCCTGCCAAAATTTTGCCTTATGAATTTATTCGTGGCCAGGTATCCCCCGCGACCTTAAAATAAATGTTTTTCGAGAACGTGTACAAACTAAGAACTTTATAAGGTAAAAGTAAAACAAAGTGAAAATGGCATGTCTAATCTGTGAAAAGGAATCACCATATTGGACACCGCTTCTCACTCCACGAGGATCACCAACTATGAAACAAAATGATCTGAGTGCGAGCTGAGCAACCGATCTGTTTTTATATCTAACAGCTAACTGAATGCATGCGTCTAACATTTCAGTATTACATTTCTCACAGGCTGCTACAGAGGAATTAGAGCAATGTTGTTACTGTCTGCAGACCTTTCCTTTAAGTGAGCTAATTAACCATGCACCGAACTGTGAGCAGAAAACAGTCTCAAGCAGCCAGGTTTGTTACTAATGTCAGTAATGTGTTATTTTTAATTCCTTCACTCCCACAGTCAATTATGGAGACATGTAGTGCAGTCAGTCTAACTTTTGAATCTGTTGACTAAATCCTATGTTGTGACCATTCAAATGAAATCTCTTCAGCTGTACTTTTGCATGGTACCATTTGTTCTAACTTTTGAATCTGTTGACTAAATCCTATGTTGTGACCATTCAAATGAAACCTCTTCAGCAGTACTTTTGTATGGTACCATTTGTTCTAACTTTTGAATCTGTTGACTAAATCCTATGTTGTGACCATTCAAATGAAATCTCTTCAGCTGTACTTTTGCATGGTACCATTTGTTCTAACTTTTGAATCTGTTGACTAAATCCTATGTTGTGACCATTCAAATGAAACCTCTTCAGCAGTACTTTTGCATGGTACCATTTGTTCTAACTTTTGATCTGTTGACTAAATCCTATGTTGTGACCATTCAAATGAAACCTCTTCAGCAGTACTTTTGCATGGTACCATTTGTTTTTCAATATACGTACTGCAAAATGAAATTTGGGATTTTTTTTATTTTTGGCACTCTTACTAGATTGGGAGTTAAAGGGTTTATACTACTGGCTGAGAAATTTCTCAAATCTGATTGGCTGAGACGAGCGGTATTTCAGATTCGCTGAGACGAGCGGTATTTCAGCCTAATTTTAAATACCTAAATGTGCGTTTCAGTTGTCGAACGATTTTTATTCCAGTTAGCATGAAAATCCAAACAAACTGGATTACCTAAATCTGAAACTGGATTTTTTAAAAAGAAATGCTGCCCATCTGATTGAGGGAGGCCGAAGCGGTTCGTGATCTTTTGGGTCAATTTAAAATATTAATTACTCGAGGTATTTATCCCAAATACCCCTAGAAACCATTGTATTACCTATACTAATTACATGTTTTAACAAAGTTTTGTGTGGATCTTTTTCTCTCCATAAATCAGAACAAATTACTGAATTGAATATACAAGGCGTATCATCTAAATTGATATGGTTCTTTTTCATTACGATGGAAGATTTAATTGAACATATTAGTGAAGAGAGGTTTACGTATTAACCTAACATTAACCGAATTAATTGCAATGCCGTCTCACACAGGAAGATGCAAGTGATGAAGTCTCAGCTAACAGCCAGTCATCGAGTAGAGAATTGCTGGAGAGATGTATGTACTGTTTTAAGGATTTTCCTGTGAGCAAGCTGATCCGCCATTCACAGAGATGTGATGGCGATATGTCAGGACCAAGAGAGAGGTTCCAGGGTTTCTTGCCTTCTGTACATGATGTAAGTCGAGAATCACGGAGATACAGCCGACAAAACTCACATAATCTTTGACTCTTTTTTATTACCTTTATTTAAAGGGGCACCAGGCGGAGACACTTTTTGAGCGTCCAGAGTACTATTTTAACCTCCATTAAGGGGACAATTAATCTGCTATGGATACTCCAAAAAGATTAAACACCCCAAAATCCGTTTTTGTAGTGGTGAGTTAGTGGATTATGCAATGCATACAGGTAATGAACAAATCAGAGCTAGTGTAAAGGCATGTGATAATGCAATTATAACAATATAATTTCATTGCCAGTTATTTAGACTTGCCACAAGTCGACTGCAAAGCCCCTGAAGTTTAGGCAGTTACAGATTCCATCTCTACATGAATATTCACTCAATCGTTATTTTTTTTTGCCGCCCGACCACCCAAAACGAAAAACCGAAAAACGGACTTTGAGAAAGTCTACCAGGTATTGTGCAAGATTGAATTTCAAAGTAAGAAGAAATACAGATATTACTTGTGTATTGCACTGTAATTACCTAAGGACAGGCTATCTATTACAGTAATATACATGTGCAGGAGCCCATAATCCCGGAGCGTGCAACTTCCATACTGCGCCTGTGAAACGGCGTTTTTACAAGTAGGTTTATTTTTAGATAAGCCTTTCCCGTGAATTGGTTTCGGAAAACCAATCACAATTAGTTAATTAACTATTCACATATTCACATAGCGACTGGAAATCAGACATTCACCACACAGGAATGTGAACATGTGAATAGTTATTAATTATGTAATTGCTTGTGATTGGCTTTCCGAAACCAATTCGCGGGAAAGGCTTATCTAAAAATAAACCTACTTGTAAAAACGCCGTTGCACGATTTTATGGTAGTTGTACGCTCCAGGTAATGGGCTCCTGACATGTGACAAGTTAACACGCAATTTAACAGCCCAAGCTTGCGGGTATTTTCTAAGGTAATTTTAAATCATGCATTTTAAGTCAAGAAACGGCAGGCGTTTTTGATTTGATTTTTAATTATTAACAACAGACAAAGTTAAGCGTTGCGTTGCGACAAGTAATCCATAAATTGATGGAGCCTCTATCATAACTCGTCTTCCATGCAGAAATTATTGGCTCGTCACTCAACGCTTCTCCCTGGTGGTAGGGTGAAGCTATTAACTTTATGATGACCTAAACAACGTCCACATGCTCTGGTTTGTTTTTCACTACTGAGGACATTTGTAGATCTGCGATCTTCTAAATGTTAGCGCTTTGATCTTCAGATCTGAAGTTTGGTGGTTCTAGCCCCAGTCTCGGTCTTTGTTTTGTTTCCTTAGACAAACAACTTTTCTCCACAATCTTCCTCCACGTAGGTGAATAAATGGTACCGGCGAACAAAATGCTGCGGGGGGGGGGGGTTACCTTGTGATAGACAAGAATTCTATCCAGGGGGTGGCAATATTCTAAGTGGTTTTTTGCTACGGAAACCGAGCTAATCTCCGGGCTAATCTCCGGCAGTTGAAGGCCACTTAGTCCATGAGACTTTACCTTATTGAGAAATATCGTTACGACATTACAAAACTTGTATCATATTTCCCTAGGATACATTTTGGTATGAAATACAGCTGTATGTCTATTTAATATAATCTTCGAGTCAACAACGTTCCATGACTAAGACATGTCTAAATTTGCATAACATCCCTCCCCTCCCCTCCCCTTTTCTAAAGGGTTGAAATTCCCAAAGGGTTCCATTTTAGTGTTGTTTTGTTACTTGTTTGTTCACTGGATTAATTCTAATTCGTGTTGTTTTCAGTTAAGCGCCATTTCGTCAGTCGCCAAATTAAACGGCACTCAACGAGCAGCTTTGCAATATGTCATCTCATTCTCGGCCCAAGACTCCAACAAAGTTTCTTCAGACCTACTTACACGAGTGAAGGGCCTGGGCTACAGTGAGAGTGACTTAACAAGGTTTGTATGCAGCTGTGTGCATATACTTCATACACATATCTCAGTATCGACGAAGTCTGAAATGGAAATAGTTTCAACTGATCAGGAGGCAGACCAGCTGGCTATTTACAAGTGTGCTGCAGTAGTTGAACTCGGTTCTTCAGTCGGTGGAACAACACAAGCTATGTGATAAAGCTGCCTCTTGCTCGGAAAAATTACCATCTCGGTTATAGCTTGCATTTCATTACACGTTTAAGCTTACCCTTATAAAGCTTCTCTTCTTGATTTTGTTCTTTTATTAAACAGGACTTTACAATGGGTACGCAGTGCCGCACCCATCATTATCCACATCAATCTTGATAAAGTTTTAAGATTTCTCGTTAAGGACACGCACTATCGGAACCAGTTTGAGACTGGAACTAGCGGCGGCTCCAAAAACTTGACGGCTAGAAGATCCTGGGAGGTGAGGCAGGTTGAAACAAACCTTGTTTAATTAGAGTGGGTTCAATTTTATATCGAAAGTAATTCGCGTTTCCGTTGGTTTTTGATTACTGCGCTTTATCGATGATTAGTTAAAAAATCTCTTTGAAGTCATTACTTATCCCAATACTAAATAAATGCTAGATTGACTTAGTTGCTTTATCTACTCGTACTTAATATACATATTGCTTTCATATGAGTGTGTGCGTGTGTGTGTTTATTTGTTTATTGTATGTTATTAGCATTTTCTCTTTTATATCCACGTAATTAAATATCCTTTATATTTTCCAACTATGAGGGCAAGGTATTAGTTTAACTATTTTTTGCCTCTTTTCTCTTTATTTCTTAATTATTCATTCCTATTAACTTGTTAATCTTTGGAGAAATAAATAAATAAATAAAAATGAAATAAAACAATTCCAATCGTGATCGCATCTGACTCATTGGATCGTTGGATTTTCGTGCGATATTCTGTAATCGGCCAGAGTCATTACTTTGGCTTTGGTACTACGACACTCAGCTGAAAACTGCTCTCGTCTAGTTCTTGCTAAAAATAAGATATAAGTATAGCCACAGCTGTTTTTGTTTTCTATTTTCGGTGAATGTTAGGATCGGATATTTAACGATGTTTACAAGCACAGCAGTCCCTCGGAGCGTGTCAAATACGGCGTGCTAAACATAGGTAAGTTTATTCGTATTCTTAAACACACAGCTGAAGATTATTATACAGTCGAGTCCCTCAGAGCGACCACTCTCTTAACAATCCAAGATCGCCTTTGGAGGTTGAGATTTGGAATTTTCCTGTATTGTATATCCCTTGTAAGTGACCGTACAGATGAACAAATCATTGCTGCACTTTAATAAGGAAATAAAACCGCAGCTTACGCTGTCTATTCCCCATTTTACATGGTGTTCTTTTTATTTCCTTCTCGTGTTCCGTTTAAGCTCGTTCAAATTCCCAACAATTATTACCTACACGCTTTTGGTACCTGCGTCCAGAGAGAAGTCATGGTTATACCATTTAATGCCATCCCAGTTTATTTGTTCAGAATATCATTTCTCGCCCAACTTGTCTTTTTATACCTATATTTGTTTTCACAGTTGGTGATCCTCGTGGAGTGAGAAGGTGTGCCCAATATGGTGATTCCTTTTTACAGGTTAAAACTGCCATTTCCACTTTGTTTTACTTTTACCCTATAAAGTTCTTAGTTTGTACACGTTCTCGGAAAGCATTTCTTTTAAGCGCCATTTGAACTGTCAGATGTGTGTATTAATTTTGAAACTTTTGTTTGTGATTCACCCAAAAATCTCGCGCCACTTTCTCAACCAATTAGAAGTAAAACCCAAACCAATCGCAACTTGCTTGCACGCATTTTCCCGCCCCTGGAGCCAGCTACACCTGTTTGCTTCGAGTTCTGATTGGTTCATTGGATTGTCTACGTCTGTCGTGATTGGCCAGAGTAATTATTTTGCGCGGTTTCAGTGGTTGAAGTGAAAACCGCTCTATAACCAATCAGATGGGCTAAAAAATTCCCCTTTAAATTTAGGTAATCCAGATTAGTTGGATTTCCATGGTAACTGGAACAAAAATCGTTCGACAAATGAAGCGCACATCCTGAAACATTAATAAACAAGATTCAGATACCATTCTAAACGATTTGCCTCCGGACGCAGATCGCTTAGATTGCAATCTAAGATTGGTTTGTCTAATTTATTTGGAAATGTATGTTTTTTTTGTTGTTTTTATTTTCCAACGATTTGTTTCCAAACTATTTTGGCATTAAAATATCTCCATCGATCAAGTTGTACATCCGAAACATGGTTTCAAAATTTAAAAGTGTCGTTGTCTTTTTGAAAATTTTTACTGGCCTGCCCGTTGTTACTTCGCAATTCGATATTTATTCACGGGAATCTTCTTTGCTTCCCTTATTTTCAGCTGAAGAAAGTTCGTCTTCGTACCACTTTCGCCTCTATGGATACATCAGCAGCAGGAGTGAAACTGTCGTGCTGTGAACATTACGAAAATGTTCTGTTTGCCTACAGCGACTCCGAGATTAAGGCGGTAAATAAGTAGAACAATTAGAAACGTTTCAGTGGGGTTAATATAGGGAAGATATCAATGACGTCACCAATTGTTATTAATGTGCCAACCAGAGCCTTATTGGCTGCCGAAACAAAGGGTTCTTTTGTTCCAGTGGTTGGCACATTTGAATAACAAAAAGAATGTTTGTAAACAAATATCATCCCTATAGACCTTTTTCATAATGGCGGGCGAGTTATTTATTCTTTTGTATCTATGTTAATTAGCCCTAGTGGCCTCGTTAGCGTGTGCAAAATTCAAAAGAATTTTTATCCTAAAATGAGGCCAATAGGGCTAATTAACATACATATAACAGAATAAATAAATTGGCCCCATTATGAAAAAGGTTTATTGCCTTCTGCCATCAACTGACTTAAATTTTAACCATCACCGGCCAATCAATTTTTTTTGTTAAAAACTGGAACTCTTCTACAAATAAAATGAAATAATACTGTTAATACCCACTTACAATATAAAGAAAGCCATGCTAAGAAATAAACTAAAAGGAATAATATATATACTGTATATAGGTATATCTTAAATAGATAGTGTCGCAGTTGCTTCATATAAAACTAGTGCTTAAACTGGTTTCTTGCTTTTTTGTTGATTAAAACGATGTATTAAATTTGACTGAGAAACCATTTTAGCAAACATGGTAAACTTTGTGGATGTTGCAAAATCGCTTAAGATCACCTGGGTAAAACGCTACTGCGAATCCACTGGCAGTCATTGGTGCGCTCGTCTCGATTCCTTGTTAGCTAAAGTCGGAGGAGCTTTTCTATTCCAATGTAACTACGACCTGAAAATGCTGAACCTAAATAATCTTCCTTCTTTCTATAAAAATATCCTCGAGACGTGGCAAGAACTGAATCGCAAAAAGCCGCTCAAGGTAAACGAATTTAAGCAAGAAATTATATGGAACAACCGGTTTATAAAGACAAACGGTAAAACGATGTACAACAAAGCGTGGGTCAATAAAGGCGTTTTAAAAATAAGTGATCTCTTGGACAATCACGACCAATTCCTTTCTTTTGAAAATTTTAAACGCAAATTCAACGTTCGATGCACCTTCCTCGACTATGGTGGCGTCATAGCGGCAATCCCTAAAGCGTGGAAAAACGAAATCACGAGCAGTATTGCCAGGGATGTTAGTGAACCCTCCAACGCTGATCATGACACCGTCACCGCGAAACAAGCCCGCTTGATGCTAGCGGAAAAGTCCTTTTCTCCGCCAACAGTCGAAATCACTCTAAGTAATCTAGTGCCAAACGTAAAAGATGTCTATGAACTTCCATTTAAAGTCACCATTGAAAGTAAAATGAGGAGCTTCCAATATAAACTTATACACAACATCATACCTACCAATCTATCACTCCATAGAATGAAAAAAAAAGAGTCACCATTTTGCGACCACTGCAATGGCCAAAACGAAACACTCCTTCATAGGTTTTGTGAGTGCCCCAAAGTTAAGTCTTTTTGGGAAGACGTTATAAAATGGTGGAATATAAGGCGCTCGGACAACTTAAAGCCTAACTCTTGCGAAATCCTTTATGGATACAAACCTGAAAATACCAAGTTTCACGCATTTAATCACTATCTTCTTATAGCTAAATATCATCTATATCTCGCAAGAAACCAATCGGAGACCCCTAGCATGCAGAGCATGAAGGTCTTTCTTGCCTTATTGGAAAGTAAAATCAAATGCGAAAGACAAATTGCTATTAAAAACTCAAACAACAAAAAGTATGAAGCGAAGTGGACCACTCTCTGCATAAGCAATGCGTTAGCTTTTACACCACTTTCAGTGTAAAAAAACTAGGCTTAGGCGTAATTAGTAAACTTATTTAATCATTATTTAGACTCCGAAATTTGACCCTTGAGCTAGTTTATTATATCAATATGCCTTTTTAGCGTGTAATTAAGCTCTTTTGTAAAGTTAAGCTCTTTTGTAAAGTTAAGCATAGTACTTAATTGCCTTAGTTTAACTGTTATATTATTATTTTGTATAATGTTGTAAAATGTATGTGTAGGTCACGTGGTGTCAAAAAAAAAAAATTGTCAAGGATCAGTCCCCCTCCCCGCCAGTTTTTATTATTCATAATAATAATAATCATAATCATAATCATAATAATAATAATAATAATAACAATTCATCCTTTGGGCCAACAATATATTCACTTCAGCACTCATAACTATAATTCCTCACTTCAATCGTCCTCGAAATTTAACCATCCACGCCGTATTTACGGCGTTTAGAGCAGTTTTCAATTGAGTATCGAAAGTAATTACACAATTGCTTTGGTTTTGCATTGCTATGCTTTGTGATTGGCTAAAAAATCTCGCGCCACTTTCTCGACCAATCAGAAGTAAAACCAAAACCAATCGTGACTTGCTCGCACGCGTTTTTCCGCGCTTGGCGCCGCCGACATGTAATTGCTTCGAGCTCTGATTGGTTCATTGAATTGTTTACGACTGCTGTGATTGGTCAGAGTAATTACTTTGGTTTTGGTTTTACGACACTCAATTGAAAACTGCTCTATTGTACCAACAGACGGACACATCCATAAAAAACGTACTATACCCAATGTATCGAGACCCTTTTCCAGCGTTTTAGAATGCCGGTTTCAAACGTTAGCCGTCTTGTATTTGGTTTTGTTTAAGCTCTCTCATAAACATCTACCTTCTTTCTCCAAATGTTCTAGATTATCGACGTAGCTACTGGAAAGGCTTCATTTCATCTATCAGATTGTATCTCGCGTTACAAAGAGGTCAGTAATACATTAAGATCATGATGCAATAAGCTTGCACAACCAACAAGCTTGCAAACAAAGATTTCTTAGATTATGTTTTTTCTCGCTGGGGTTTGAATTATCAGAATTATAAGCACACAAGCCACATTACTGCTAACGTTTTCGCAAGTGAATAGAAGTGAGTAGCATGTCGCGCCCTTTTTGCCTGGTGTTTGGTTTGGTAAATATAGTTTAAAGCTTGGTCAGTCTTAACCCTCTCCACAGTACCTCATTTCATCCAAGTATTTAATGATTAGTGGCAGATCGGTAAAGGCTTTAAAAAAACGCTGAATGTAGCCTGCGATGAATTAGCATCCAAAGAGACTATGATACTTCCAGTCGCTTTATGCTGTCGGTACACTGGCACAGTACAAGAAAAGGCCAGGGACTTAAAATCAAAACTAAGGTTTTTTTTCTCTGTGATAGTAGACAAGATCCCTCTTCAAAAACCCGCCCCGAATGCTTTATAGAGGGTTAACAGTATTTATTAACTCGCGGCCCAGGTACAAATTCACGGACCACTCAGCCTGTCAGAGAACGTCGAATGCATAGTAGTGAACGCGCGTCACCAAGGAGACTTACAGACAACAAGCCTCTTAAACCTCTTTATGGAGCGAAACAAATGCAACCTTATTTGGATGGAGCCTGATGACCTTGCCGGAGCGGCGCCTCCGATATCTGATACTTTAGGGAGCCATTCAACCACTGGATCGCTATCTGGTTCTCGAGCGAGAAGTGCACCTCGGAGACGCAGCAAGAGCAGACGACTCTAGAGTTGTTGTGTTAAAAATTATTTAGCTATCGATCTTTGGTGCGAAATTGCGTTATCGGGCAATTCCAAAAATATTGGCACTTAAAAATTACGTCGGTGCGTCGAATGTGGCACACAAGTTTCGCCAAGTTGTCCTTGTTCTAAATGTTGAATTTCCCTAATGCCTTTAGTTTCGCGCGGGTTTTAACTGAATTTAGCTGTCTGAAGGGTAGCAAAATGCAACTTGCAACATCGAGTTCCAAGAAAGGGTCGTCCGGAGGGAGTCCGTTATTTCAAAGTTCCCATATCTTTAAATTCATTTACGTTGACTTCTTTTTGTTCTTGACTCATCTGAATATCGCGAAAATCAATGAAATCCACGGAAATTCGCCAGCCAATTTTGGGCGATTTTTTCGAATTCTTAACCCCGCGAAAATAAAAAGGCATTAGGATATCTGAAACAGGCTAAAAGATGTCCAACAGAACTTTGGAAAAATTGTCTGATTTTGTTAATTACTGAAAAGTGTTTATGGAGAAATACACAATGCTGATCAAAAGACCAGGGGACAAATACCACACCATGACAAAGTCTTTCGAAGGGAGAAGTTATCGTTCCATTTCCTAGCCCCCTCCCCCACAAATACAAAGTTGAGACATTGTGGCTTGGCTGTATGCGTAAAAGTCATCATTGTATTAGAGGTGGGGAAGGGGAGGTAACGACAAAGTTAATTTAGGGAAGGGGGTGTTAAGTGTCCCAACACACCTGCAAAATATAGTGAAATCTGGGGTGTTTATACTAAATCAGATTTCAAGTCTTGGAACAGTTAACCAATTGAAAAAAAAAACACTTTACAGTTCTGCAAACGGTACCTAGAAGTGAACAACAAGACATCTAATATTTCATGCAGGGCTGAACTTGGCCGATTCCCTCTGATCATTGATATTATAATCTTTCTGACTTAAATCTTGATACACTAGATGACTCTAAGATCAAGCACCATATAGATCTCATGAACGAGAAATATTGGAAAATAGCAAAGCTTTAGTGAAACTAAGAATCAGTAACCACAAACTTAAGGGGTCCTTAAGATAAAAAATGGTAGATATGACGAAATCTCAAGAGATGAAAGTCTTTGTTCTGTTTGTGGACTCGATGATATCAAAAATAAAATTTATTTTCTGTTTTATTGTCATAATTATTCATCAGTTAGAGATGATTTCGGTAATAAAATGTATAATCGATTGCCGAATTTCAAGCAGTTTATTGCCGCTGAACGAATTGATTATAAAATTGATGAACTCCGAGGCGTAGTGTTAAAGTTCATTTCTTCCTGCAGTAAGTAAGATTTAATTCATTGTAGTCTGTTTATTATGATTATTTTTGTTTGTTTGTTTTGTTTATTTAACTTTCTATATAATCTTACGCTTTTGAAATATGTAACGATTTATAGTCATGCAAATAAAGCTTGTTGTTGCTGCTGCAAAGCAAAGATGAAATAAATTTGGTATCTTTTTCTCCAAAAAGGGCATCCAATTTCAGTGGGCCCTCATAAAGCTAACATTACAGAATAAATGGAATAGAAAATGTGTAGTCGCTCTTGACACTCAGCGCTCAGATAGTCGAATGAGAAATAAATCACTCGTGTTCACGAAAGAAGCCTCGATTTCCAGTCGTTTTATGCGCCCGCGATCCCTCGCGCCTTCCTTGTTGAGACTAGAAAAAGGTTGAAAACCGGCCTCTCTCAAACGGCTTGAAAATCGAGCTTAGCACGAAAGTCGTGGTGAAGAAACTCGAGGAGTAAGAACCGTCAGTAGTCGGTTGCCCGAATGTCTTGTGTGCAAAGAGCAGTTCAACTGTAGAAGTATTTTTTCCACCTAACATTGTCATTGTATTGCTTTGTTCTTTGTCTCTCTCGGCTTTTTTGACCTGCTCAGTGTCGACTCTGAAGCACCCTTTAGCCGGCCATTTTAAGAGCATAATTAACGATTCCACCCTCTGAAGCTATGAGAGTCTAGCATCAGGATTGATCGGCTTTTACTGCGTTTACTGGACACACATGAAAAAAGGGAACAAAAACAAGAAACTCTACTGAATCAAAACAACTCTATGGCCCCAAAGCAATGGCCGAAAACAATGTTTGCCATTGTGTGTCCGGTACCCCAAGTAAAAGACGATTGATCAGATTTCAGATTTTTTTATTTATTGCACTATTTCAGTAATTTACAAAAAAAAATTACAATGCGTCATTAAAAAAACAACAACAACATTAAATTACAAAAATCATTAAAGTTGGAATGTGCGCAGTGACCAAAGTAGCTTAGGCTTTCGAGTTGGTAATTGAAAAAAGAGTTTGCGTGCGTGTCCAGGACGCCTCCACCCACGGGGTAGCACGTACGTCTACGAGTACAAGACGCGACAAAATCAACCTCTCGATACATTTATAAAGTAAAGACACAACACGGATGCTCCCCACCGGAAAACACCATTAAAATTATGACACTTTTCTTGTTTGCTCCATGATCCACGGTATGTTCCTGCTGCCCACTTCCATTCCTTTCTGGTTTTAAAGTTCACGAACAAATGCTCACATAGCCTGCGTCGCAGGCGCCAGTTCATTTATAGGGCGAAATAATTTCGAGGACACGAGCGAGAGGGGAACGCCACCTTTCCTCTTCGCGCGTTCTCTTAATTAATTTCGCCCAATAAATAAACCGGCGCTAATGCTCACAAGATTCTTGAGTTTTACTTTCAGAAGAACGTGACATGTTGAAGGATCATTTGCACGCAATCTTGTAAAAGCACGGGAGGCACGACCTCTAACTCGGGCAAACTTGTTATTTTCGAAACGAATACAACAAAACTTCATTGCATGGTTTTTATCTGTCTATAAACTGCCTTATTTTAATAGCCTCAGAAGAAGAATTCTGCTTCTTGTCGATGCACCTTGCTGTTTATGAATTTATAATCAGTTAATCAGTTTACCGTAGAAAAGACATATCGTGCATGTTGTATAAGGGACCGTTCATTATTTATGGGAGGGGGGGGGGGGGGGATGGGTGAGAAAATGGGGGGACCTGAAATTTTAGCCACTGCAAAAGGGGGGGTCCTGGGGAAATTTTTTTGTTATGGAGGGGGGTCTTGAAATTTTAAACAGACGATGTCTTAAATAAAAAAGCAAAAACATAACTACAGTGTACCAATAAGAGCGGGGCACCCCAGATTTCATGGCTGGGAGCCTTTGGGCTCTCTATGATTCTTCTAAGAGCACAGCCTTGCACAGTATTTTGGTGCAGTCAAGGAGCATGATTTATAATTTTAATTTCTTTATTTGGTACTTCCATAATTGTACACGACAACTTAAAGTTTTAACCCACCATTAAACATACAGTATTACTGGATTGTAACAGTATTAAACCTCGACTAGTTTCTTAACTATTTGTGGGTAGGTACTATTTAAATCAATATTTGTTATTTAATAAAGTGTTTTGTTGTTGTTGTTGAGGGTTTTAGTGATTGACGTTAAAAGTATTAATTAGTATTTGTAACCCTAGCCAAAGGAATTTTCCTTATCTGCTATGTGGACATTAAGTTGAAGAACTGTTAGTAGTATCTTGTAGTTATCAGTTCGTCCCTTGTCATCCTTGTAAGTGAGTCAACCCACCCACGTGCACCACTCCCGGTTTCTGGGTTGCTCAGTTGCTCAGTAGCAGTGGTTTTGAATATTGCAATAAATGTTTATATAGCCCAGCTGAATCTTGGTTGTGATAGTAATAAACAACTATTAAAGTCTTAACTCTAGTTCTTCAAATGCACAGTGGACCAAGTGGTTGAATTGCTTCGATAAAGAAAACCACACAAGAGTCAAAATGTCATAAGTTGAAATTACTATTTATTAATAAATTTACTGAAAATTATTCTAAACTTTTTTTCATTTCCTGTTACAACATGTTATGGTTTTATTGCTTTTATGTCTGGTTTATACTAGATTATGTCTGGTTTATACAGGTTTATGTCTCCTCCATATCTGCATTCCCATCATATCCTCATTCCCATCGTACCCCAGGCCCATCATATCCCAAATTTACACCTATATGCTTAAAACTAAATATGATATTAGAAGCACAGTTTTTAATATCAAGACAGCAATACGTTCACCTCCAAATTTTCACCTACTTTAGATCTGAAAACCAACACGCTAGCCACTACATCCTCGCGCCCCCACAAAAATACGGTATGGATACATACAATACAACTTTTATTTTATAGAAATCAGATTAATAGTGGGGGGGGGGGGTACTGAAATTCTTCCCCAACAGAACAGGGGGGACCTGAAAAAATCCAGATTTACAAAGGGGGGGACATGAAAAAAAATGGAAAATTTGTTAATTTTCTCACCCATCCCCCCCCCCCCCCTCCCATAAATAATGAACGGTCCCTAAAGTTGTGCTTTGTCGGAAACGAACGAGTCAATCTGTTTTAAGTTTTCGGTTCTGTTCAATATCATTGCAAAATATGGCTATGTAAAATCTAAGTCTGTTGCGCCGATTCTGAGACTTAAGGAGCTGTTTCCATGCGGGGTGATTATCATTTGGACAATTCTCGCGAAATTTATTTCCTTTGAACACGATTTTTCTGCCAAATCGGGAAATATTTGCTTCGCCCATTTTCGAGAGAACGCGAGTGTTCGAGAATGTATTGATGTCAGTCCGAGGACCAAGGTCTGAACTCCGAAGTCTGAAGACCCTCCTTGTTGTATTCCGGCAGTTACGTCACCGGATGCTAATCACGATAGGTAGTCACGCATCGGTAACAGTACTTATTCTTGTTCGCGAAGATGGCGTGACAAATAAGGAAACCAACATGGTCAGTCCTTCACCTGTGGACAGTTTCTTCGCGACTTTTACGGGTCTGAAAAAAGTTCTCTACCGAAATGTGTCGATGTTAGCTATAATATTATTTCCTCTGACATATCAAATGATCATTGTAGAATTCCTTATCGAGGAGCATACAAGTGGAGCCTGCAACAACACTGGTAAAGTTTGGTCTAAAATTATAAAGATCGCGGTCGCTCTTTTGATTTTGTATACCTATTGCTTTTGGTTCATTTGAAGTTATCACCCCTTCAACGAAAGAGAATCTCAATAAAATCGATAAATTTATGTGGTTAATATGGGAATAAGCCCCAGGTTGATTCGTATTTTTCGCATTCACAAATTGAGTATTTGATATGCGATATTATGGCGTATGTTCACTGTGGTCAGAATTTTCAATTCATAACAATATGACGCGGTCCTGTCTGCCAGGCAGGTGTTTTCTGCTTAAACTTAAACAGTTTGTAGAATTGTATTTCTATCTCTTGAATGTATGTTATTTATTCTTTCTTGTACAGCAAACTGTCTTATAGCGAGGAATCTTGAAGACATGAATAAAAACAACAGTCGAACTTCAAAAGAGGCGAAGGTATAAATTACATCATAACAGCTAGTATAATTTTAGAATTTAGATTTCAATATAACTGTCATTGTCGGGAAACTTGAAGTCGAAAAGGGTCAGTTTTCGTTTAAATTTGATTTCAAATTAAACATGTACCCTTTAATAGTTTGAATTTTGCACAACTGTCGCCATGCCGGCATAAGTTTTACAATGAATTTTGCGCGCTTACAGCCGCTATTGTATTTTGTAAACAATTATTCACGGCCTTTGTTCCCTTTGTTTTTAACACTCATATGGTCTTCTTTTCGTCTGAATCTCAAGGTTTGTGTGTTTAATCCCAATTTATTCAGTCTGAAATTTTAACGAAACTAATTGATAAAACCAAAGTCTATCCAGAACATCAATGAGATGTGTGCGGGGTCAGTATTAGAAAAAAATTCCGTGATTTTGAATTTCCGGAAACCGTGTTTGGGTGACTTCTAAATTTGGTTGTGATTAATGTGATCTTCGATCCCTTAAAGAAAGTAAGATTTTTGGTTAATCACCGCAGTGGAAATTTGCAGAGAACGTGCGAATAAACACTGAAATGCTGCGGAAAATGCTAATATCTCTTTTAAAACTGACAATCAGTTGTCAACAAAGTGCCTGACAGGAACACACGCAGTAGAGTAATTACTGGATTGGACTGGACTAGACTAAAAAACGCGATGGAGTAAACCCTGAACTAGCCTCCTTCTCAGCCGTTATCTTAATTCTTCCCACTGAACAATTATACATCATTCAATTCCAGCAATGCCCATGGCATTAGCTCACGTTCGAATCCTGAGGGTCGGTGTACCCGGTGGCATTTGTCATCCTCGTGTTTTCGATCTCAAAGAATCCTGCTCCATTTATGACGAGAAATTTGTTGCGAACTTGTGATAATCGGTCACGAGAGGGAAAACGGACGAAAAACACTTTTTGTCTTTAAATAACTTTTGAATAAATATGGATTCAAAGAATTTTCCTTTGCACAGCTTTTTTGTCCCCGCCATCGGGCATTTGCCAATTTTTTTATTTCTTCACAAAATGCTAATGCCCGGTGGTTTTTCTTGGTGGAGGGTGGGGGGGAGGGGGGGGGGGGGGGGGGGGGGGGGGGGGGGGGGGGTGGGGGGGGGGGGGGGGGGGGGGGGGGGGGGGGGGGGGGGGGGGGAGGGGGGGGGGGGGAACTGAAAATGACCGAGGCTATGCTAACTGTAGCTTTTCAGTTGTGAAGCTCAGCTTTGTTTTATCAGCCTTGTGCAGAGACAAAAGAAAAGAAACGTCTGCTTTTGCAGAATAGCTATGTAAATATAGAACGTCATATATGCTTGTTTGTATTTTGACACGGCTAGGTTTTGGTTTTGGTTTTTCAGTCGGTCAAAGTCGTCCCATTTATTTCCTTGTATTTTCACTGTAGGATTTAATGAAACAGTCACTTAAAGGTTCTTCAATGTGTTTCCTTGTGCATGGTTCAATCCCTACTGCTACCATTCCCCATGCAGGCACATCTCCGTGGATTTGCAATTTGTTTTGCCTGACGTCTTATTCCGGTCCGGGACACAAATTTGATAGTCTCGAGGCGTCTTTGCGCAGGCTAAAAATCAACTAAAAGCAAGCGGCTCCATTTGACAAGAAGAAAGTAATTTCTTTTTCAGTCGATCTTTGAAAAAACCCTAAAAATTTTACAACAAAGAAGTGTAAAAAAACAGAACAAATAATCTCTGTGGTTAACGCAGAAATCATCTGATAAAGTCTGAAGGGAAGTACTCCGGCTGAAATTGTTCTTTTTTCTTTTGGACGTCTCACAAGGAAGAATCATAACACCAATTTATCACGAAATTACGGGGAAAAAATCTAGAATAGTCTGTTTTTCTGCTCTTAAGTGATCTTTCACCAGTTGAAATATTATTACTTTTGTATTAAGCGGTCCAAACATTGAATGCATACGTCCTTTAATTTGCAAATGATTTACGACTTTTTATTGCTGACAGCCCGGCTGTTCGAAATCAAGACAACCAATAGTCGTATTAGGAATTCGGGTATAAATGCGTTTGAAAAATGTGTTTCAGTCATGGAAAAGTCGTGGAATTTCATATTTTTGCAAAACTTGTTTTTAGTTGGTGTTGAGCATCAAAATATGCGACCACTGTTGCCATTTGTAACGGTCATGGAATTGGATCAGTAAATTAAAAGTCATGAAATTTTAGTTTCTGTGTGATGCCCGTTTTCGCGTTATCGTAAAAAAGCCTGTTTACATGAGTGCTTTTATGCCCGCGCTTCCACTTGCATCGCCGGTGAAAAACAGGCTTATATAACTGGTATATCTGGTATAAAGAGGGTGCGAGAGATTCAACCTTAGTTCTTCATTAGTATTTAGGTACCTTTGATTCTTTTGCAGACGAATTTAGTTAATATCAGGCTTGTGTTAGGCTTGACACAATACTGCAGTATGTTATTGGGGACCATTGTGCTGGCTCTCGCGGCAGACGCCTCTGGTCGACTTAAGACTCTGTTCGTATGTCTTCTCATTGCTTTCGTTGGAGGCTTGTCCAGCGCGTTTGCTTTCAATAACCTGACGATTTTCACCATTCTACGAGGAATTGTTGGATTTGCAACAGGTATGTCAATGATTAAAAGTTCTGACTTTGAGCCTTTGGTCTATGGAATCTGTATACACTAGGAAAGTTCTGAGCATTTTTACACAAACTACGTCGACGATGTTCATTTCCCTTTGGGGGAGGGGGGGGGGGGGGGGCGGAAGAGCCCGAGAGCTTACTCGCAGCCTAGAATCTACTTAACGAGATACTTTCTTTCCAGGCGGTGCTTTTCCAATCATATTCATTATGGCAGCTGAGTATGTTAGTCCCAAGCTCCGAGCTGTCGTGTTATCGATTTTGTGGGCTGCCACCACCCTCGCCATCATGTCATTAGCTGGGATCGCGTACATTGTAGAGAAACGCCAGATGTTGATGCTGAGCATGACACTGCCGATCTTACTTGCTGCCCTGTTGTGGAAGTGAGTAATTCTAAAGTGGTTATCGTAGAGCGGTTTTCAGTGGAGTATTACTTTGGTTTTGCATTGGTACCCTTTGTGGTTGGCAAAAAAATCTCGCGCCACTTTAGAGCGGTTTTCATTTGAGTGTCGTAAAACCAAAACCAAAGTAATTACTTTGACCAATCACAGCAGTCGTAAACAATCCAATGAACCAATCAGAGCTCGCGTCGTAGCCGATTCCAAGCATGTATGTAGCATGTAGCCGATTCCAAGCGCGGGAAAACGCGTGCAGGCAAGTCGCGATTGGTTTTGGTTTTACTTCTGATTGGTCGAGAAAGTGGCGCGAGGTTTTTTAGTTAATCACAAAGCGTAGCAAAGCAAAACCAAAGCAATCATGAAATTACTGGCGATACTCAATTGAAAACCGCTCTATTAACCAGTTAGAATAAAAACTAAAACTAATCATGACTTACTCGCCCTCGTAAAAAATTCCCGCGCTTGGCGCCCGCTACATGTATTTGCTTCGAGTTCTGGTTGGTTCATTGGATTGACTGCGTCTGTTGTGACTGGTCTGATTAATCACTTTGGTTTTGGTTTTACGACACTCAAGTGAAACTGCTCTATATCAGTAAAGTGGATTTGTGGAGTTGTGTGGGTGGGGTGCCTTCAGAGGAGGCAAAGTTGTATGTTCACGTCTATCTTTGACTTAGCAGTGCCTTTGTCTGGTACCGTGCTACCGTTTTGAAACTCCCTGATCGAGCGGATAATCTAGTAAGCCGGCGGACAGCTCTACATACGGCCGCCTTGACAAAACCCCATTTGAACTTTCCGCTTACGAAAGTCTTTTCCGTAAGCGGCCAACTCCGGTTGCGGACACGTTTTCTTTTTCCCGACAGGTACCATGAAGCCCTTTTAATAGAACCTCAAATTTTATTGGACCTGGGTATCACGCAGCTCTATTGTTTTCAGGGCTAGGGCCCATTCTTCTGTTGTTTGTTCTATTGTTTCCTCAGCCAACCCTGTGAGGCGTTCCGAGAGCTTCGTGGCGACCCTCTCCCGAAGGTGTCCGCATGCTGGAGCTTCGACTGTTTTAAGAACTCTTGTTATTACGGACATCAAATCGAAAGATCTTCGTTATCACAGTAGCAACCTCGTCCCCAGGTTCTTCTCGGTTTTCAATATGGCGCCATTTTGAAAACCGAGAAGCCCCTGGGAGCGAGGTTGTCACAGTAGTTCGTGACTGTAGCTTGAATAACGAGAAAAGTTTTTTTCGTCAGGATTGTTCCCGAGTCTCCCCGCTGGGTCCTCCTTCATTCCGCCGCCAGCGGTGGTACAAACGAAGCACAAGGTCTGCTTGAGCGAGCTGTCACTGAAGAGGAAAGACGGACTTCTCAGTACCGAGATTGTTTGACCATGTGGGGAAAATTCTATTCACCTCCAAAAGCTGGCGAAACTGGCCGGTGCTTTACTTTTCTGCGCCTTAAGGAGCCTCGGAGAATAACCATTGTTCTGGGGTTTGCTTGGTGAGTTGACATTTTACCTTTTTGTTTTTTATTTTAATTATTATTACAGTTTACAAATACGAAACAGAGATGACAGAAAAAAAAAAACTATTACAGCTGCAGTAGTTATGTTGCGCGGTTACAAAAATTGACGCTATAACTATTTTGAGTAAAAAGGAGAAACAAAAGAAACTAAATACAGCGCTTGAGAAGAAAAAAATATTAAATTACCATAGTAACCACAGTAAAAAGGACAACGATTACTTGCAAATCAGTGACACCTACAAAACAAATACTGGAGCCGTTTTACCGTGTTGAAATAAAGTTAATTGATTGATTGATTGATTGATTGATTGATTGATTGATTGATTGATTGATTGATTGATTTATCCAAAAATTAGTGACAAGTATCCTCAAATTTTATTTAGGCCTCTATAAAAATGAAAGTCGACAAAGTCGACAATTTACCTACCCAATACAGTTGATTTACAATTTCCATACTCAACATTCAACATCTTTCTATCAGTCTAACATGTTTCTTTTATCATTCCAGGTTCGCTGTAGGAATGTTGTATCGCGGAATAAACACAAGCTCCATTCAGCTTCTTAGTAACTTTTATGCAAACTACGCAGTTCGTGAACTTGTCAATCTGCTGGGATTTTTTATTTTTCTCATCCTAGTCACTTGGTAGGTACATTAATATAGCTAGACTAATTAAAGTCCCGTGTTGTAACGTTACGACTTTCCTGCATCTAGGCTTATAAATGGTTACCGCTTAAATGAATAATGAAAGACTAGAGTTAGCTCGTTTATATCGCATATTAGATTGGTGAAAGAAGTGTTCTTTTCCGTGGCTGTGTTGTGTTGTCGACTTGGAGAGGTATGATCGGCTGCGATCAAACTATTGTAGACATCAAACAAAATACTGGAGGGGGAGAGGCGTAACCTTACGATGGACTAGCATCCCATCTAGGGGAGTGTCCGTTACTACGCTTTGTGATTGGTTAAAAAACCTCGCGCCACTTTCTCAACCAATCAGAAGTAAAATCAAAACCAATCGCGACTTGCTCTCACTCGTTTTCCCGCGCTTGGCTCCAGCTACATGTATTTGCTTGAGTTCTGATTGGTTATTCACGGTTATTGGAAGAAATGCCCCTGTTTTGATTGGTCAGAGTAATTACTGTGGTTTTTGATTTACGACACTCAAGTGTAAACCGCTCTATTTTCTCTAATTTACTCCAGACTGCAACAGACATGTTACATACCGGTACGTTAAGTTTTACGCTAAATTCTGTATTTTTTGCAGGGCCGGTCGCCGTGTCTGCACCGTGATCTCCATGATTTTCGCAGGCATTTTCTGTTTGATATTTTCAGTTGCATCGGATGGATTTTTAATATCAGGTATTTAAAGTAAAACGCAAGTGATAATAAGTTGTTTTCAGTATTGTTTGCGTTGGTTTGATCGCATGCACAAGGCTGCAATGAAATGGCTTTTTTACATCTTGCGAACAGCCTGCGTCTACTTGTAAGCACGTTTGTTCACTCAACGCAAGTTTGTCCGCAAGTTGAAATTTTTTAAACTTGCATCGAATTGCGTTCCCGTTTGGGCAGGGCTTAACTCTTATTTCTCTGTTACTATTTCAGAGCGTAAAGCCGTGGTAGCTGTCATTCAACTTGTTGGTCGGCTGTGTGTTATGGTGTCCCTCGCTTCACTCAGCTTGTATACCATTGAACTCTTTCCCACGGTGGTCAGGTAATTCTTTCGTTTCTGTTTCAACAACAATTGTACTTGAGTCACAGAGCAATTTTTTATTAAAGGGACACTTTCCCGGCTAAAATATCGTGTTTTCATGATTATGACCCCTTGAAATTGAAAGAAACCATCGTCAAAAGTGAAAGATGCAAAGATATATGAACTAAACAGACAAAATAACGGCTTGAAAAGTCAAAATTTCACAAGAATGGCAGGTTTGATTTCTTGACCGATTGTCAAAAAATCAAATTTGACGAACTGTAATCTATACTTCAATTCTTGCAATCTTGCACTTTATCTCCAAACTACTGCTTTTGTTTTGCTCTATAGAATCTTTTTATCCAACTAAGTTGTATATTTGGTGGCATTTGGCGATATAACGTAGAAATAAGCTGAGCGAAATTTTGCTATTTCGGCGGGACAGTGTCACTTGAAGTGTCGTAAAACCAAAACCAAAGTAATCACTCTGACCAATCACTTGCAGATGCAGACAATCCAATGAACCAATCAGAACTCAAAGCAGATACATGTAGCCGGCGTCAAGCGCGGGAAAACGCGTGCGAGCAACTCAAGTAGTTTAAGGCCTGGGTCAAAGGCTCTTACCGGGAAAAATAGTTCATTCGTGATAACTTTGACAAAGAGAATGGGACTGAATCGAAATTTGGCACATGGAAAGGTCTTATCGTTCTTATCATTTTTAAGTATAATAAGCTTTCCCATAAGTCACGTGACATGTCACGTGGTCATTTTTCTTAAAATAGCAAATATTTGACGAATTGCCAATGGGTTTAAGAGAAAACATAAAAGAAAAACGCTTTTCTGATGCAGATTAATTATTTCCAGCCCTTTACGTTTGGAATGATTGTCCATTGTTCTCTAAAAAAAAATTGTGAGGACAAAGGTCATTTTTAAGTCCAAAATTTAACCTTTGATTATCTATAACTGTAATTTTAAAACTCGAGGACAATCATTCCAAACGTAGAAGGTTAAATATGTTCAACCTGCATTGGAAAAGCTAATTTATCTAACTATACGAAGAAAATTCGCTGGCATATCGCCGATTTGCTTAATTTTAAAAATTTTGATCACGTGACATGTCACGTGACCAAACTTGTGCGTTAAGGCAGAAGAAGACGTCGAGATTAACATTCAGGGAAAATTTCAATCTGGTCCTGTCAATCTAGCCGACGATATTAAGTAACAACCACATTTTTCGAACAGACTTTAAACCCAGGCCTTAAGCTGCTTGAGAAGTCACGATTGGTTTTGGTTTTACTTCTGATTGGTTGATAAAGTGGCGCGAGATTTTTTAGCCAATCACAAAGCGTAGTAATGCAAAACCAAAGCAATTGCGAAATTACTCAGTAGGTGATTCCATTGAAAAAGAAGGAATTTTTACGATTTTCTAAAACTTGGTCCAGATGGTAATTATTCATTCATTCATTCATTCATTCATTTATTTTGTCATTAATCACATTAAAAATATATAATAATAATAATAATAATAATTATGTCATGAGCATCACAAAAATGAAATAAAAAATAGGGGTCACCGTGCTCGTTTTTGCACGACATGGATGGCCATTATAGTAACTATACGACCCGCGAGGTTTCATTACTGAACCCTAACCCTAGTAATCATTGGATTAAAATAATAGAGCAGTTCAACAAAATTGACTTTGATCTTACATTGTAAACTATTTTAGTTGACCAGGAATTAAGATTATGAAAGAAATTAAAGAATTCGCGGCGTGCGCGCATACCCAACACTACCTGAAGACGTGTTCTTTACAGCATTCAAATACAAATATTTCCAAGCAGAATTTTTAACTTTTCTTTAAATCGCGGTATATTGTAGTCAACCGTGTGTCATTTAAATTTCTGCATTAAAAATTGGGGGTCACAGTGCTCGCATGCGCAAATGATGCAATTTATTATGCGCAGTAGTGATGCGCAATGCAAAACTAGGGAATTTATCCACCCAACTTCTCCAGTCTTCAGAGATATTGATAAAGTAAAGAAAAAATAGGTCCTTAACAAATTTAAGGCGAATCCTGTTTTCCGCAGGTGCTCCGCCATAGGACTGGTAACTAGTATGGGGTACCTCGGAGTGGCCATGTGTCCGCTGATCATGAAGATTGAACAATTGTCTCATCCCGTAGTATCGCTAGGCGTAATGGGATGCCTATGTTTGACGACGGGCCTGCTGTGTCACTTTCTTCTTCCAAAAACCAAAGGTTCGACAGCGGAAACGTTTGAAGATGGCTCTGAGATGGCGCGGTTCAAGGCTTGGAGTCCAAGGGTCAGTCAGCGAAAACAAACGAAAACAAGTGAAACGGAAGAGCAGAGAGAGGAAATGATTCAGAGCGGTGTTATTGATGAGTACAGCGATGAGTTCTCGGTAAGATTTCTTGACATGAAAGTACTTTCCGTGATTCTGATAGGTAACTGAGAACAACCCGACTCTGACAAAATCTTTAAAGCGCATTATTTTTTTTTTTGGAAAAATGCAGCATATAGTCACCACTCTTGTTGCATTTATTCCCTTACATTGAATTTATTAAAACCGAATTTTGCATCTTTCCACAGTGCATCCAGGCACAGTAGATCGATTAGATGTAATATTCCTCCTATCGGAATCGGAGGGTGGCTCGCAGTTCAGTACCGTGGTTGTCGAATAGAAAAACGCTCGGGTGGCTAAAAAGATAGCAACGGATTGGTTCACTGATAGCTATGCGCGAGTTGTTCAAAGGTGTTTTAGAAGTTTTAATTCGGCAACGTGACAAGACAAAACGTTTTATCGGCTTTGCTGTCGTGGATAGTTATCGTCCCTAGTTCTGTCCTAACCCACCATATTTTTCATCTTAGGATCTTCGTCAAAGTTGGGAAGTGTCGTTTGACAGGGTCTCTCGCACATCTCAGTGGGAGGTAAGATGAATGATGATCGCTTTATCAAGTTAGTGTCGCCTTTTAGCTCTGATCGTGAAAACTTGAAGTGTGAGCACTATTCTACTTGTAATTGTGAAACTACTTTAAAAAAACATCTGATGGGAATGCTTGAAATTAAAATTGCATTGATGGTTATTTATATGGTCAGTAAATATTTATTTCACTTTTCTCACCAGATGCTGAGTTACGAAGATGCTAAAAGGAAGTACGTTCAACAAAATGGCATTTAAATAGTTCACACGACACTAATCTCTCTTATAAGAGCTACGACGTTTTCTAAAATTTCCCACAGTATCATTCTGCAACGGCTTTCATTTGAATAGTCACACTGTAGGATTTCATCCATAGACTCAAAAGGTAGAACCACTTTGTACATCATAATAAACAGTACCACAGGAAAGTATTGCTCAATAGCTTTCATTTGAATGGTCACACTTTAGGAATTCATCCACAGGCTCAAAAGTTAGAACCAGTTTCAGTTGTACATCATAATAAACAGCATCACAGAAAAGTACTGCTCAATAACTTTCATTTAAGGTTACCGTGTACCTTCAGATCGAAAATTTATTGAATTTTTTTTTTGGCGTCAAAATAAAGTTTACAGAATGAACTTTCGTCCAAAAAAAATTATCGAAAAATAGTAAAAATTGACGGAGAAATGACGGTATAACTTTTGTGGGCGGAGTTTGTTTATGAAGCGATATGTTTTTCTAAGCGCTGTTTTCTCAAAGTTAATTTTTCGCTTGTAGGCGACACTTTAAAGAGCTACAACTCAAAGGGAATTTGTTCGATTTTCCTCAAATTTGGACAGAAGCTAGGCTAACATATAATCAACAAAAACGTGTCGGCGAATTTCTTATTTCCGAAAACTTTTTCGTCAAGAGCCATTTCCGTGCGATCACTCCAATTTCTTTTCTCCCTTTTTCGAAAATATTCTGTAACTTTTCATTGCAATTGAATATGGGAAATCGCCGACACGTTTTTTTAGCGCTTCGTGTCCGGAAACCCGAGAACAAATCAAATTAGTAAAATCAGAAACCCGTAAGTGGGTTGAAACGTGTAACGTGCATTCACAGCTTCCGAATATTCATTTTTGGCTTACTACCATATTTGGAAACCCCTCGGTCCCTCGTGATTGGAAGCAAGTTGTTCTAGCGAATTGATTGGTTAATATTTTTATCTTGATTTTCCAAATATGGCTGTAACAACTTCTTAGCAAATTGAATAATCGGAAGCTTGTTTTGAAGCGTACAAGAGACAGTTGCACGTTTCAACCCACTTATGGGTTTCTGGTAAAATACAATAATCGCTTTGAGTTATAGCGTTTTAAAGCTGATTCGGACGTTCGAATTTAGACGTCGTAAAAAAATTCGACAATTCATTTTATTAGCAAATGGTTTCCATATTTAGATAGCCAGCTCTATAAGCTTTAATTTGATATCTGGGTTTAGGTATATTAAGTGTAATCTTAAGACGCTAGAGCTGTTATACTGGAGACACCCCCGAAGGTACACGGTAACCTTAAATAGTCAGACTTAGAATTTGTTACACAGACTTTAACGATAAAACTGCCTTGTATAGGTAGGATAACATAATGACTCCGGCGCACTACAGGACAATCACTGGGATCAAGACAAAAAAGACCTTATTGGAAACTCTCTTTTCAATTTGAAGCCCATATCATAAAGCTTTTGACATCATGATTTCGTCTTTGAAATCGACTGCATAGAAGCTACTGCGAGTTTCTTTAGAAGGCTCTGGTACTAGTCAGTCACGGAAAAGGCTCGTGTGTTTGTTCAGCCTTGTTTCTCTTGCCTTACAGATCGGTCTACTCCATTGCTGTGGATCAATCGCTTGACGAAGAGTCCCATCTTTTATCAGAAGAAGACATTAATAAGGTAAAACGAAACGTTATTTTTATCGTTATGAATAACGAGTTGAAGCTTTTTCAACAAAAGAAGACTGACCACTGCATAGGGCAGTTTAATAAAATAGGCAGTAACCGTGCTCATAAAGGCTGGTATTCACTGGCGACGGAGTCGGAGTCGTAGTCGGAGTCGTAAGAACGCTTCCGACCAAGTGAAAATCGAAAATCGGAGTCGTAAGCGGAGTCATAAGCTCGCTTGACGGAATCGGAGTCGGCCGAGGAATCAGAACGGTTCCATTTTAATTTCTTCCGATACACACTTACGACATAAGCATGAAATCGAGGCCTAAGGGCAACATCGCGATTAAAATGGCAGAAGCGCAGCCTACAGTGTATAACTACGATAAAAAACTCTCTCAAATGCTGTGCCGCTGCGCTTTGTTATAATCGTTCCGATAATAGGAAAGACTTGACGTTTCATGCATTTCCGAAGGATCCCCTCCGAAGGTTAGTTTCTCCATCGTCCACTTTTCAACTCACTTTCATTTACTATAACAGCGCCAGGAATATCTTCTGGGGTTAATTTTTAATCTCTAAATCACAAATCGCCCTTGTTTCCGCCGCCATATTTACTTTTTTGAAGTTTGCGTTAAGTTTGGTGGCCCTTAGGCCTCGCTTTCTTGTTTACGTCGTAAGTGTGTATTCCGCTTATGACTCCGACGCTTATGATCCAGTGGAAACTAGATTGTCGCAGTCACAAGCAGAAGCGAATAAACCAATCACAATCCCCATTCTTTGCTTACGACTCTGACAATCTAGTTTTCACAAGATCGTAAGCGACGGAATCATAAGCGCAATCGGAAGCTCTACTTACGACTCCGTTGTTTGATTTTCACTAGATACGCTTCCGATTACGATTCCGACTCCGACTCCGACTCCGTCGCTAGTGAAAACCAGCCTTAAAAGATGATAAACGATATGCAGTCATGTTTGTTTTCTGGTAATCTAATGGTGTGTTCACACTAGGGTGAAACATGTTTAGTCTGATCACGATTGAAACTACCCCACGAGGTAGTTTCGATCTAAGCCAGACATTAAACACGTTGGCGCAAATGCCGTCTCCTTGCTAAACACTGCTTTTTCTGTCGTTAAAGAGCTTGACAACTGACAGCTGGCGTGCGTTTCTCGAAACTCCCGAAGACTTTTCGGGCGCGAAAGCCGTTTTAAATGTAGCTTCTAACGAAAGCCCACAAATCAGCTAAAGCTGTGTAGTAAACGTAAGATTTAATTGCTTAGCTTTCAAAATCAACAAAAACCGAATCTTTATTGGTAAACATTCTGCACGTAACACAGCTTTTCGGGTCCGAAGGTTTTCGGGACTTTCAAAAAACGCACGCCTGAACTGAGATTAAGCCACAAAATCGTACAACGCAAGTTCGAGCTCTATTTGTTTTGGTACATGTGTAATTCTTTTATGCGGGTTAATGACTGCTTCGATAAACAGTATAAATTTTAGAAGCAGGCGTGAACAGTAGCCATGCACCTCTTCAGAACCTCTAACTTATGACCATTGGACCTGGTTATCAGGCACATGTATTGTTTTCAGGGCTGGGGTCCATTGTTCTGTTGTTTGTTTTATTGTTTTCTCAGCCAATCCTGCGAGGCGTTCCAAGGCGTGCATACCGCCACGGCATGAAACGTGTTTTGAAATTAACTACTAATATCAACAATGAAATTGCAAACATGTTTAAGGGAAACGTGCTTTATTGAATAATTTTAACTGTAAACATGTTTCGGTGCTGATATGAACACAGCATACGTCCGTTGTTTAAACGAAACGAAGTTATTTTCCAATCTTCATGTTTTAAGCGACAAAACACGCCAGGATTTTTGGAGCATTTTGACCGCCTTGTCTTGGGGTTCTCCGCCCGCCATTTTGAACGCATTTTAAACGCGGAGAAGACCCTGGGGACAAAGTTGGATCTCATTCGCTTATTAGTTCCGGTTTGCCCCTTCTATTTCCGGTGTCTCAGTCGTCGTTCAATAAATTCTTTTTCAGCTGGCATCACTTGTTCCATCATCCACGTGGGTATTGGCCTATAGTACATTTCAACATGGTATGAGCTTGAAGACACTCTATCACAGGCTTAGAGAAGTGGAAACCCCTGTTCTTTTGGTAGTGAAGGATAAAGAGGGATTTGTAAGTGAGCGTTATTAACTTAGGGCCTGGTCGCACTACAGTCAAAAACAACAATTTGCGCGACTTCGTCGTGCTCTCGGGGGCTTCGCAGTCGACTTGTGTGCAAGTCTACAATTAAGCCCGTACAAAAATTTCCAAAAATTTGAAAATAAGCCTCCAAATCTCAGACGCACAAGTAATTTCATTTACAAATCCCCCAACTACAGGCCCAGTGGGTTTATCTCAAGGAGTAGTAATCACGTTCTGTGAGTTTTGAACATCATTTAATGAACTAATATGCGCTACTCTCATAAACTTGCTCTTTTAAAGTTGTCAGACGCAAAATACCACCTAATGATTACAATCCCCATCTCCACCCCACCCCTCACGTCAGTTGCCGTTGGGACGATCGTTACAAGAAGTAGGACTCGGTTTTACTTGTCGCAACAGTTGCGCTAACGGGAAAGTTGTTAGAATTCAAACGTTGCGTAGTGTAATAATCCTCTTTTTACCTTTCGTTTATATTCAGGTATTTGGCGTGTTCTCTCCGATTTCTCCTCGGATGGACCCTAATTTTTGCGGATATGGAAAGTCATTCTTCTTCTCTTGTAAACCAACTTTCAAGGTAAATAAAAGCCGAGTGCACTCAAACATACTGAAACCACAAGCAGAAATTTCAATGGAATACTTTGCTTACATCTTCATTGCTCCTTCGCAATCTCGCACGTAACTCGAAGGAAGCGGTGAAAAATATCAAACTGATTATGAATTTACATGGCTTTTTTAGATTTATCCATGCAGTGGAAAGAATTCGTACTACATGACAGGCGATACAACTGGCCTTGCTTTCGGATGCAGTGAGTAAGTACCGATCCCGTTGCCCGGGTTCGATCCCGTTTCCCGGGTTGTTTACCGGTTAAGTTACCCTTTCACTCCAAAGAAATTCAAGAAAAATCTCAAACTTAGTTATTAAAATAGTTATTAAAATAATAAAAACTTTTTAATTTTTTTAAATAAGGAAGGTTTCCCTGCCGCCATTACACAATGCTACTTTAGCACGCTACGATAACGTCCGATGACGTCATACTGAACATTTGCGGACGTCTCGGGAAACTGACTTCCGTTTTACACGACGTCTAAAAATAACTTTAGTGAAATTCACATATCACAGCCAACGCCCTAACTTTCCCTCTCTGTCCTCTTATTTTCTCTTGGTAATTTCTGGTAATACTTAATTTTTTTATGAAAGTGCAGATCTATATACACCTTACTTTTTTCAGTTAGACTAATAGCAGTTATAGAGTGGTTTTCAACTGCGTGTCGTAAAACCAAAACCAAAGTAATCACTCTGGCCAATCACAACAGACACAGGCAATCCGATGAACCAATCAGAACTCGTAACAAATACATGGAGCTGGCGCCAAGCGCGGGAAAATGCGTACGAGCAAGTGACGATTGGTTTTGGTTTTACTTCTGGGCCGAGTTGTTCAAAGCCTGATTAGCACTAATCCTGGATTAACTGTCAACAGAACATATGAGTTGTCATGGTAATTAACCCTGGATTAGCGCTAATCGTCCTTCGAACGACTCGGCCCTGATTGGTTGATAAAGTGGCGCGAGATTTTTTAGCCAATCACAACGCGTAGCAATGCAAAACCAAAGCAATTGCGAAATTACTTTGAAAACTACTCTAATAAGAGCAATGTTATTATAAGAACCTTAGCAGTTTTCGCTTTTTTGGTGCCAGTTTCGAGACGGAACATGTGGAGAACTTGAGGAAAAATTGTAGGGTGATTAATGTTAAACGTTTGCCATTTTAGGGGAACATTTGGACTTTGGTTGGACAATGAACTTTTTCGTGGCAGAAGCACCGCATGTGATACCTATGACAGCGAGATGCTCTCCGCGACAGAGGACTTCATTTGTCTTGGTGTGGAAGTCTGGACTTTTGCTTAAGTGAAGCGTGACCAATGTGTCACGCTATAGTAACGAAGCGGTGATCATCAAAGCGTAGACTCTGTCATTTCACCATAATGGAAGTGGTGTGACTGAGTTAAAGTTAAGGGTGACAAACATATGTCACACTGCAGACAGTGATCATTGCATGAATTATGGACTTCTCCTTTTGCATATCAAGAGCACTATTCGTCATGCCTCCATAATGGCAGTGTTGCTGGAATTCTGGACACTTACCACTTTACTTACCGCAAAGCGTGACCAATATCCGTCACGTAATGTATGGACGTTTGCTATTATCTAGTTCGGCAATTGACACGAGACAGAAAGCGAAAAAAAATAAATAAATAAAACGAATGTTTAAGGTATTTATACTTATTCAGAATGATATATTTATAGATCATTTGTAAATATTACCATGACCTAAAAGTTAAGAAAAAAATCACCTATATTATTAAATATAAATATCTATATTATATGACCGACAAAGAAAAGAAACCAACGAAAGGCAAACTCGTTGTTGTGAACAGATTACAACTATTTTCATTATTCACGTCACTCGAGATGTTTGCGTGTAAATTAATTATAATTTGCTGTATGTAGGAATAATTGTAAGTAATTGAAAAATGTGAAAAAAAGTATTGCAACATTTCATAATTATTCTCAGATGTAGCCTTATATGGCCTTATCAGATTAAAGTTGTATGTAAATAGAATAATAAATAATAATGTGTGCGTTATTGACAAACTCTGTCTTTTTTAGTATACTTATTTTTACTTATGGAATCCTTTTTTCCCATTTGTATTTAAATCATATTGGGAATCAACGTAACTTGCCGTCTTGTTGTTTCATTTTGTTACTTTATCTTTTGTAGTTTTGTGCTTCAGAGAAGCATACCAAAGCACTGAACGTGTTTTATTTGAATTCATTTGAACCTGTCTCTGAATCATATGAACTTATATAGTAATTTCAGTGCAAAATATTGTATCATATTGATGCAAATAATATTGTATCAAAAAATATTGTATCAAAATATTGTATCATATTGATGCGAAGGACAAAATTTTCGTTTTATTGGACTTGTACTCGCAATTGACCATCAGTCCATGTGGCTTGATAGCTCAGTGGATAGAGCACTGCATCGGTATCGCAAGGTCATGGGTTGAATCCCGTTCAAGCCTGAATTTTTTCAGTTTGCTTTTTCAACTACTTAAGTTGAGAGCACACCGCAGGATCACAAAAATTTCACTCTTGGACTTGTAGTGTAACGCATGATTCAATTTGTGGCTGCAGTGACATCGAAATATGGGCGAGTGACTCTCTCCTCCGCAGAGGCCTCCTAGTCACGCTCCACGCTTGGCAAAAAACGCGCGGAGGCTGGGTAGAGGTAAAAAGTAAAGCGCGCGGGGAACTCTTTCTTTCGCTCTTCCCATCGTTCCCGCGCTCCCATTTTCTATTTTTCTGTTCTTTACTGATAGGAGCCTCTGCGGAGGAGAGAGGGCGAGTGGTCACTTACCAGAGGTTAAAAACAATAGAAAAATTCAAATCACCAGCGTTGAAAGCGGTCGCGGTCGCTTACAAGAAGTTTGGACTACTGGAAGAAATTTGGTATTTTGGTAAAGTGGTGGCTTAGGAGAGATGTTCGCACATGGACGTTAATAAACTGTAGTCAAATTTTATCCTCGAGCCGAAAGCCGCATACATGCAACAATGACTCCATCTCAAGAGAGCTCTGTACGCACAGTGCTTACAGCTGTTTCAAGAAAGGTTGTCGGAAAAAAGTGTAAAAGTGCACGCGACAATCCAGAAAGGTATTGTGGGTAGTCATCCACGCTATATCCTAAAAACTCATTTATCCCAATGGCCCGCCATCTAAGATCGTCCCCGTACGGACGAGGCATCGCGGGTTTCATGTATTTATTTGACTTATTAAAATTCATTGATCGTATCCCATATTATTTTTCGGGAATGTCGCGTGCACTTTTGCGCTTTCTTCCGACAACCTTTCTCGAAACAGTTGTATATAATTCTACACTGCTTGAGTTACACAGTCCATGTTAATTTGAAGCGAGGCCTGACCACGGCGTTTCTACAAATTACCGTACATAGGCCCATTTTCAGCCATAACGCAAAAATGGTTACAATAGCTTGTTAACTTGGTCACTTTAAACAAACACGGACGTCTTTTACCCAGGATAACTTTATTTCTTGATTTATCTCATAATGATACAATAAAATACACTGCATATTTATATACAAATGAATTTCGTTACCTTTGTTGCGTAATATACGCCGTTGAGGTTTCCATCAATGTGTTTTTCAGTTTTAAATATCTATTCTGAGGAAATGACTGTCATCAAATCCCTGAGAAAAAAACGTAAACAGGTAGCTTCCGAATAAAACTATGCACTGGTTAAGTGCTCCGAAATAGACGAAAGAATCATGTCAACGTGGAAAAAGATCTGGGGCAAAAATTAAATAAATTGAATGCCATAATTGCCGTGCGGCATAATTTTTGACATCTTTTAATGGCCGATAGTTTATTCATTTTTTCATTGTTTTAGCTTAAACAAATATACTTTAATTTTTTTGAACACTAAATTCTGGACCAACAAAAATAAAAAAAATAATTATTTAAACTAAGAACTTCAAATAATCCCCAGTTTAATTCCTTGTTGATTGAATAATTCAAACGCGGTATGTTCAAGAAGGAGGTGTTTTCAGTATCAAGAAAAAATAAGGTTTTTGCATATCTGTGGTCAATAAATAAAAAACAAACTAAATAAAACAATATATCTTGTCATGTCAAGGTGAAGAATTTCGTTTATTATTTTCATGGCTATTTTTTCTTCGCTAGCGGAATGACTGACAGAATTTGGCGTCAACCATGAAGTATAAAAAAAAAAGAATGATGAATAAATTCAAAATAAGATTTCATAATAATAAATCAGGCCCGTAACTTGATTTTTTCCTTTAGCGAAGCGGATTAATTTTCACCGAAAAATACGCAGTATACCGGCCCATTCCCGCTAACCTATAGTTTTGTTTCTGAATTGACAACTTGAAAGTAAAAATCCTGAACGCAACATTTGCGTTAAAGTTCGTGTTTCTGGTACTCTGCTATGAGAGCCAGAACAGAGAAGTGGCATCCTATGATTGCGCCCACAAGTCCAAGCACCGCCACTGTCGTGTCGATCACAAAATCATACCACTGCAACCTGTCGTAACAGATCTTCATATGAAAAATAGATGGGAAAATAAAAGCTAAACACATACCGGTAAAACTACCAACAAGAGCCATATATAACCCGAAATGCGGAACTAATACCCCTATAAATAGAGTGAAGGAAACTATACACAGGCGAGCCGCCAGTGCTTGAGCGTAGGAAATTTTGTCTTTGGTCTCGCTGGGGTTGTCTACCTTGCAACAAGGAAAATCGATATTTTCTAGAATATCGAAAACCGTGTAGACTGGAATAGTGTAGGATGTGGCGGCAAGGAGCAAAACGAGGAGGTTTACACACATGTGTAGTCCACCGTCCGGTAAGTTATTGGTGATGACTTGATCCGTGTCTTCAGTGAATGTGAGATACCCGATGAAGCCAAATCCGACCTTTACAAAGGTGACGGCCACGTATGTTACACTCATTACGTTGCTGAATTTCTGGGGCTCCTTCATGCTGCCTTCGATGGCCGGCATGTACGGCTGCGAAGAGTAGCTCACCACGATGATGCCAACAGCTGCGCCGAAGGTCTTCAACTTGAAGTCGGGCATGGAGGCGAAATTCCATCGCTCGTGATGTAGAATGGCATACATGGCGACTGTCAAGTAGATGATTTCACCGATCATTACCGTGAGGAAACTCACCCACGATACTTCGTTCAGAGACTTGAGAAATATGTTTGGTAAAAGCAGCATGGCCCCTAGCGCCGTCCAATGGCTTTGATAAAGAGAGACGGAGGGAAACGTCGACGCCAAGATGGAGCCGCATAGGATAAGCAGAAGAGTACAGTACGAGACCTGTTCGAAGATCTGCGCCGCGTTAACAAGGTGACGGCCGATCTTCGGCGAGAATGCTTCCCCGATTTCCACGTAGCTGTTCCGAACGCGAAACGCGGTCTGATCCGGAGAGTACTCATACAGGCATTGCACGAGAATCTTGTTGGTGAAATTGGAAACGAAGGCCAAGGCAACAATACTGAACAGAGTTGCATAACCACCGCTCTTCACAACATATGGCATAGCCAAGATGGCTACCCCTTGGTTCGCATTAAAAATGTTCCAGAACGTTTGCAAGTTAGTCGTCTTGTATTTGTCGTCCTCAACCAACGAGATAGCATGATTATTTTCTTTTTCCTCGTCTTCTTGATCACTGCTTTCGTCGTCCGAGGCATTTCTGAGAAATTTGTACGCACCGTAGATGTGTTGCTGTAAAATCGACTTCATTTTGCCAGTTCCTGATGTAATTATCTTTATCTAGCAAATGGCCGCGCTTTTTTGCTTAAATCCAGCTTTTACCCGCATAGCGGAGGTGAAAAATCGTTTTTAACAACTGTCTTTTTGTCTCCCGTCGCCTGTTCAGATCTGTTCAGCCCACGCACTTACCATATGAATAAATCTATTAACCCAAGGAATCCTTTCTGTTATGTGTTACATTTTCTAAAAATAACCAGAACCGTACAGTTTGGTAACTTTGATATGATTTGCAAACATTTCTGGCAAATTTTCACTTCGCCTTTTTGTCCAAAACGTTAATAACGATATGATTTTAGGTTTTGTTGCAAAAAAGGCGTACTATGTAACGAAAACTCGTTAAGTTTGTCCAAGCTGCTAAACGCTTATGTTGGTTTATCCTCACAGGTGCAAAAAACACCCAAATCTTGCGATTATTTAAAAGCAATTTTTATTCCTTCAAACGATTAGCTGTAAAGTAATTATTTATTTATAAATTTTTCCTTAATAGTATTATTCATGAAGTAACTCAAAGCTAAACTTTACTTTTAATTCGGCTCTTATAATAGCTTTTACTAAGGCTTGATCTTTTTTTCAAAGCTTTTTTCTGTGAAAACTCTTTCTACTAACAGGACGGCAATATTTTCTAAAAAGAAAAATCTGTTTTTTACTCGTAATTTTTTCCAAAATTTGACCGGATTTGGTATAACACCAGCCAAGCTGGAAAATGACGCACTTCCACAATCTGTATTTTTAATAATAACTTAACATGTTTTATTTCAATAAAGTTAAATAAAACATATAAAAATAAATAACGCTTAAAGATAGAAGCCGTAAACAAGTCTCGGGCAAGCACTCAGTCATATAAGAAATTGGCAATCTTTGTATATGCTTGAACATTGCACCTACCGACATTTAGCGCCAAATAAATCCCCCAAACTCTGCCCTTTACGTATCGAGATTTAGTCAATTTAACAAATTTTAGTGAAATACAAGGATTTTTCCCACCGCGGAAAAGTCATATCTTGACATATCAATTTTATCTTCCCTGCGGAGAGTGAAGATATCAATATATTCACGTAAGCTAACATGTTTGGCATTTTAAAATGTCAAACGAGTTAAAAGGTGTTGTTGTTCTACAATCGAATCATTTTCGGGACTTCTTCGGGAAATGATCGGAAACGCACACCCTTCGGACAGTATTCAGACAATATATTCGGAGAATTTTCTGCAAATTGCTTTAAAATTTTGTAATAAGGCTGAGATTTCTTTTCTCGTGTTCAACCTGACATATCACTTGTTTGCTGCACGCGTTCACTCGTGATACATCAAGCTGAACACTCGAAGAGAAATTGCATATCCCCATGCACCCATGTATTATCTTATATTAATAAAAAATAACAAAGCTCAAGTTAATTATCCAGTGGCGAAGAGACAGATGGTCCTAAAGAAATCCCCGAAGAAGAAAAATAGTCTATATCTTTATAAAAACATTTATTCCACTAGGAGTATTGACCCTAATAGCCGCGGTTGTACGAAACACTTTTACCTTGGTAAAATAAAGCCCCATCCACACGTATCCGGATATTTTTTAATCCGCAACTTTTTTGTTGCGGATTAGAAAATATTCGCGCCCACGCGTAGCGTATTCGAATCGTATTTGCCCGTCCACATATATTCGGATTCGCTCTAGTACCCAAGGCTCCTCTTTAAATGTTGTCAACAAAGCATGCGCAAAGGCCAACATTTTGTGCGCCGCCTTGTGCGAGTTTGGCGGCAAATTCAATAGACCAATTCCGATATATTAAAATTCATACTTGGCTCCGAGGCTTAGAGGAATAAAACAAAAGAAATCTCATCGAGGTTCAGGTATGAATAATTTATTTCTTTTGTTTTATTCCCCTAAGCCTCGGAGCCAAGTATAAATTTTAATATATCGGAATTGGTCTATTGCTTTCGCCAAGTTCAACTGTAAACACGTTATTAGACTTGGAATAAGTCCAAGTAGAAGTGAAGCGATAACATTTCGGTCGGTCATGTTGAATATTCGCGCGGTTAAAGACTGGATCCGATACTGTTAAGTTAAAAATATGAGCGCGGTCGTAGCTGTCCAAACGATGTCTGTGATTGGCGAACGATAGAATTGATAAATGGGGTTAGTTTCTAGAGAAACTGTGGTGCTGCGTCGGTCGGGGTGAAGCACAAGAATAGACCAATTCCGATATATTAAAATTCATACTTGGCTCCGAGGCTTAGGGGAATAAAACAAAAGAAATAAATTATTCATACCTGAACCTTGATGTGATTTCTTTTGTTTTATTCCTCTAAGCCTCGGAGCCAAGTATGAATTTTAATATATCGGAATTGGTCTATTTGGTTTCATCGACTGAGTCGATAAGGTAAATTAGCTACCGTAAAAAGATTCGAGAAAGCTGATGTTTCGAGCGCTAGCCCTTCGTCGGAGCGAATCAAGGGACTGTGGGTAGTGTGTGGTTTAATATAGTAGGTGGAAATTTGGTGACGTGAAAAGCGTTCGCTGATTCCGTGGGGTTTGAGAGTGCCGATTTACGGCTTTCTGTGTTACCCTGGTGTAGGGAAAGGCCGCAGATTGTCATGTGTTGTTTAGAATGGTTAGTAAGATTGAAATGACGCGCGACTGATTTGGATGCGTCTTTGTCATTTTTTTCAACGTCTCGGAGATGTTCACGAAAACGGTCGCCTATAGTCTCCTCCCTGTTTCGCCAATGTATATCTTTTTGCAAAAAGTACATGTTATGCAGTAGATAACATTTACGGAGGTGCATGTGAAACAGTCAAAAGCATCATTTTAAAAATTTTCTAATTACTCCAAAACGACCCCGAAACTGGCAGAATTTTTTCACCCCACTAATTTCATTCAAACGTGACAAAAACATAGGCAACTTTCTAGTGACGAGCACACTGAAATCTGACGATGAACCGGGAACTTTTAAATGCGCACCCACACGATGCAACATTTGTCCTTTCATTCATAACGCGGACAAAATAACGGGACCCAAACGATCTATTAAAATCACTGATCGTTTCACATGCACCTCCGTAAATGTGAACAATCACAACAACTAATAGTGGTATAAGGTGAAAATGCATTATTGTGAAGAAAAACTCGTAGTAAATGAGGCATCATCATTATTTACTTCAAATTTATTTATTTTTATTTATTAGTATCATAATTACACATTACAAGGGCAAAACAAATACAAAAAAAAAATGAGTCAAGCAGAGTGCACATCATCAGTCGGCAAAAAAATAATACATATATGTTATTTACCGGCCGGGAGGTCCGTATAGGAAAAAACTGTGCCCGAGGTCTTGAGTACGGCCCTCGGCCTACGGCCTCGGGCCGTACTCAAGACCTCGGGCACAGTTTTTTCCTATACGGACCGACCTAGGCCGGTAAATAACTTATTTATTTTTTTCCTACTTTAATTCTGCGATTCGCCGTGAAAATCATTCATGTACAGCTTTCCAAGAAATGTTTCTTACGCGCCGCGTACAGCTAAACTGACAGAACGCGCGCAAAATCTAAATTAACTCGGTAATCTTCACAACTTTCCATTCATAAACAAAAAAAACTTAATGTGCAAAGTGAACTCATTGCTATCAGTTTATGTCTCTTGGTAGAATAAACGGCTCTTGTGTTTGCCTTCGGTGAGGATTGCCTACAGCGAAGCCGTGGAAAGCTGAATTATAACTTTAAAAACTTTTCAAATTTTTCTATTACAAAGAAAAGTCGAGCGTAATTTATTTATAGCGGGGAGAAAGCTTAAACTGAGCTATTCTAATTTAAAAATCATGCTTTCTTGAATGAAAACTTATAGAATTTAGATAAAAGAAGGTAAAAACCGAGAAATAAAAGTATACAAACCGAGCAATGTAGTGAAAGTACAAATTATCTCGTAAAATCCGATCGCTAAATGGCGTGTAAATTATTGACAACAAACCTAGTACAAGACTAGAATGACAAAAGACTTTTTAATAAAAAATTCACAGAATCTCTATTAGGAGAAAAAACACAACCAGAAAAATAAGAACACTTAAACCGAATGGAGTCAAAACCTTTGTAAAAAAGCGCTAGATTGCGTCTTATTATAGTAATGTTTTGCCACAAATGCCGCTTTGTAAAAAACAACAACAAACCCAAAAACTATAAAATCAATAAATCATAAAATCGAAACTTGTACTCGCCTTTTCGAGGAATAAAATTGGCCTTTATTTTTACGGCTGATTTCTCCTTCCATTTAGTTTGTTCTGTCTTTCTTCATTGAGTCTTTTTGTACCTGGTTTAAGCGTAGTTAAGATCTTCAGCGTGTTGTCTGGTCTTTGCATGTCAGCCGATGTCAGCTATGATGAAACTTTGCCGGTTTTCTTCATTGTTTTCTTTGTTTGTGTCGTTAAATATTATATCTGGCCAATAAAAATTCACTTTCGCTTTGCTAGCTTTCGTCTGGGTTCATAATTTACGAGAAAATTCAATGATATAAGCAGTTCATCAACAGAAAATCAATTCAGTGTCATTGCAATCGTGAAACCCGGTCCGTAACCCCGGTCCGTATCGTAAAAAGCTGGACCGGCTGAAAGCGCGGGAAAGCGCGCGATTAGCCAATCGGATTCAAGGATTTAGGATTCCGGACCGCTGAGATGCTTCAGAAAAAAATAAAATAAGTTAATGCCTACATACCATACGTACGAGGCATTATTTTAAAAGTGCAGTCATCAGCTTTGCTCTTTCCGGTATAATTCAGATGGATTTAAACCCAACAAGATATAAAACGATTTGTGTGGTCTCTGCTTGGAAATTTTGACAAAGCTTTTCCCTATGGTTGTTTCCAGACGAGCTAGTTACAAAGAATTTTAAAAAATCCATCTATTTTAAACTGAACACTGTTATAGAAAAGTCAGGTAGAGTTTAGACTACAAAACAGTCTACCAAAAAAAGCGACGATAGCTGAAGCGGCGGAAAAGAACTGGAGCGAGTCTGAATACTGGGGTGAGACTGGGGAGAGACACAGGATTGGCAGTTTCACAGATACCACGCAGCTCTTAACAACCTCTAATTTCATTGGACCTGGGTATCATGCAGCTCTATTGTTTTTAGGTCTAGGATTCATTGTTGTGTTGTTTGTTCTATTGTTTTCTCAGCAAATCAGAGAAGACCTTGTAAGAGCTGCGTGCTGCCCCCAGTTTCAGGCGTTCAGATGCGCCATAAAAGAGATGACTCAAAAGGACCTCATTAAATATTCTTTTAATACACTACAGTCTTCGGATCAGAGAAAACATCGTTTGATGTTAGTGTTGAATATTTATGTCCAAGATTGCTCGCAAGTATTGTTTAACAAACACTTCATATTAAACAGAGTTATTTGTCATTTACATATTACTGACAGAAGCGTTATGATGAACATTTATAGATGAGGACGCTTGGTGATTCCTGCCATGGAGTAGCGTGGCCCCCTCTGCGTGCAATCCAGGTCCCGGTTGCATAAAGCACCCTAAAGGTGGATTTCCACTGTCGCGTTTTTGCCTACGCACGTTAACGTACGTAAAAATTTTTAACGTACGTAAAAATGAAATTTTACGCGCGTAACTACGTGCGTTGACTTTACGTTGTCCAATTTCCAGTGCCGCGTTTTTTTCTAGGTTTTTACGTACGTTATACGCACGTAAAGGCACGTAGCCCTCGCGAGCGTTTTCGGAAAAGTTGAACTGGGTTCAACTTTTTCGCGGATGTCTGCGTTTACGCGGCGATTTAACCAATGGCAATTTCGGATTCTGTCACATGACACCAACTCCATGTAGACGCCATTTTGTTTTATCTGCTTTACATATTCCTGTAGTGCAATCCACAATGCATCGCACACCTCAGGAATTATTCTACTCACGGTTGTATGGCCAAGGCGGTAGCTAAATGATATCGTCTGTAAGGAATCACCAGTAGCTAGAAATCGAAGAGTAACAGCGAGACGTTCACCGGGACTGATTGGCTCACGATACAAGGATTTCTTAGACAGCATCGGTCCCACAAGAGAAAGAAGGTGGTCAAATCTTTCAGGTGTCATCCGGAAGTATTTATAAAATGACTCGTGGTCATTTTCGCGCATTTCTTGCACTAGAGTGTGGTATTCCCCCACTTGAAACCGATTTTGAAATAGCTCTCTGATCCGAAATCTTTTCCGATATTTTTGTCGTCTTTTTCGTCTCTGTCTAAGGTACAACAGGAGAAAGAACCGCTTGTTTATAACGGCGGCCATTACTTTAGCGGCAAATAACCTTTTCGCGCCAAAATTTCAGGATGGCAGGTATTTACGTACGTTTAACGTACGTAAAGCGGAAACGTTTTTTATTATTTTTTACGCAACAGTGGAAATTGGTAACGTAAGTTTTTTTAACGCACGTTTTACGTACGTAAATTTTTACGCGACAGTGGAAATCCACCTTAAGATTAAGTGGGATTTTCTTCAACCGTTTCCTGCGTTTAATTTCAAATGACTTTCTCGCGCTCTCTTTGTGTTTCCTATACCCGTTAATGCGCCTTCGGTCGAGTTATCCATGATAACGCGCAATAAAATCCTCCGGAACGGCTCCGGAACACAGAGAATGGTTGCAGAAAATATCACTTAATCTGAAGTTGCTTTATACAACAGGGCCTGGGACATTTCAAAACCAGCGCGCGAACGAGCGGGAAAACTAGGGGAGACTGGGGAGAGGGGGCGCCTCGCTCTCTTACGCGCCTATTCTCCTCCGTCAGCACTCCCAATATTTTCTCTTCGCGCGCCGCCTAACCTTCTCTCCCCACTATCTGAACGCCTGCAACAGGCTTCTCTCCTGGCGAGTGTCTCCATTAAGAGGGAAACACTGACTGTTTTGTAGTCTAGATAGTCAGAGTTGTACTTATACTTAGAAGTATGAGTATTCCTTCTGAATGTGATACTAGTCCACAGTACCATAGATGCGTCTTTGCCATTTCTTTCAACGTGTCGTAGCATGGAAAGCAGTCCTTTCCCTCCTAAAAGCATCAAAGGCACGAAATGGAGCGCCACGTTTTAGCGCTTTTCATGCTCTTAGGAAAGAAACGAATGGTCCACGGTCTACCCATTGATACACCTGGGTGGAGAGAGACAATGTGGAGCAAAGTTTCTTGTCTAAGGAAACAACACGACGGAAGAGAACAGGATTAATTTTAGACAACCGAACTTCAGATCAACGCGCTAACCACTGCGTCTCCACTGAAAAGTGTTATAAAATGTCTAAATTGTCTTGGGCAAACACTCAGTACCACGCTAAACACCAAAACATGAGCCAGTTTGGTAAAACACCAAGACATGCCATAGCGAAGGACCACGTGCCCAACATACGGGCTTCTCGGATTGATGACGTCACGGCTTGATGGACAGTCGTGAGTGTAGATGCTAGTGTAGAGGTGATGTCAGCGTCCATCTCTGCCGCGAGTGTATTGTATGCTAATGACAGAAGGAAAAGAATCATGGGCGGAGACACGAAGAGTAACAGGAGAGCTTGGATTATACGACGAATTCTGCAAACAAAGAAAAAAAAGACCGTTTGAGAGAAAAGTCATGCTATTTGGCTATTTTAAGCTATTTCATTCCAAGAATCGAGAGGACTCAGTAATGTCCTTCTTACTATTGACTCTGCGAAGGAAATGAATGAAATGGACCCATTTAAATGAAAGCTACTGAGCAGTACTTTCCTGTGGTACTGTTTATTATGCTGTACAAGGTGGTTCTAACTTTTGAGTCTGTGGATGAAATCCTAAAGTATGACCATTCAAATGAAAGCTACTGAGCAGTACTTTACTGTGGTACTGTTTATTATGCTGTACAAGGTGGTTCTAACTTTTGAGTCTGTAGATGAAATCCTAAAGGGTGACCATATAAATGAAAGCTACTGAGCAGTACTTTCCTGTGGTACTGTTTATTATGCTGTACAAGGTGGTTCTAACTTTTGAGACTGTGGATGAAATCCTAAAGTATGACCATTCAAATGAAAGCTACTGAGCAGTACCTTCCTGTGGTACTGTTTTTATACTCTGTACAAGGTGGTTTTAACTTTTGAGTTTGTTGATGAAATCCTAAAGTGCGACCATATAAATGAAAGCTACTGAGCAGTACTTTCCTGTGGTACTGTTTATTATGCTGTACAAGGTGGTTCTAACTTTTGAGACTGTGGATGAATCCTAGAGTGTGACCATTCAAATGAAAGCTACTGAGCAGTACCTTCCTGTGGTACTGTTTATTATGCTGTACAAGGTGGTTTTAACTTTTGAGTTTGTTGATGAAATACTAAAGTGTGACCATATAAATGAAAGCTACTGAGCAGTACTTTCCTGTGGTACTGTTTATTATGCTGTACAAGGTGGTTCTAACTTTTGAGACTGTGGATGAAATTCTAAAGTGTGACCATTCAAATGAAAGATATTGAGCAGACTGAGCAGTTCTTTCAGTGGTGCGCTGTTTGTTTTGCTGTACAAGGTGGTTTTAACTTTAAGTGTATCGATGAAATTCTAAAGTGTGACCATTCAAATGGAAGCTATGGCGCAGTACTTTCTAGTGGTACTGTTGCGCGGTAGAAGGTGGAAGATCAGAGAGCCTGGAACTGGTTGTCAAAACAGCCACTTAAACAGGAGTCGCCGGCAAATATCCAACTCACCTGCTAGCAGAAGGAGCCACAAACAAGTATACAGGAACATGAAACATGGCTACAAAAAACGCGAGAGAGAAGTTCATGGCTGCCATGGCTCCCAGAAGAACTGAAAACAGTATGAGCGCTCCACACTTGAGCATGTGATGGCTTCTCTGCGTCACGTGATCGGGAAGCGCATCACGAGAATACCTTGATTGGGGAAGAGATATGAAGTAATTATTTCTAAGTGCTTTTACTCATTTTACAACCAATATCTGAACGTTTGTAATACAGTTAACTCAAATTGAGCGTCAACTCTGGTAAGCGACCATCTCCTTTTAGCGACAATCTCGGTCTCGCAACTGCATGAACCACTGCAGCGTGTAACACCCCCTGCAATAGTCAAAATAATTGCGAGACAAGCTGCTGCAATCGCCGTTGCAGAAAGTAGAATTGGGTTCTACTTTTTGCAACGATTGCAGCAACTTTATTGAGCATTGCAAGGTGAAACACCACGTTTGCAGCAAGTCTCACAATGTTTTGGTTTTAAAACCCCTGTGCGCATGCATGACACCTAAATCGTTGCAAGCTGCACGAAGAACGTTGCACCGTGTAACACCCCGGTTCGTGCAGTAGCAACAATCTTACATCAGGTCTCGCAACGCCGTTGCGAGACTTGCTATACGAAAAACTGCAGCGTGTAGCACCGCCTTTAGAGTGTCATACTGAGATGAGGCACAAAAAAATGACGAGTTCAGGTTAACTTTTAGTGACTGTTAATGAGAGTTTATTCGTACTTACTACGCGATAGGCGTGTATACAATTGCGTGCAAATAAAGCGAGAATATATTTAGAATTTTTTAGAGAAGAAAGCCACGTCACTCACTGACCGTTTTCATGCGAAGAGCCTTGTGTTCTGGTGTAAATAAAAAACGGAGTCGCAATCGGAATCGGAAGGATCATAAGGTTTCCTTTTTCTTCCGATTCCACTTCTGCTTCCGTCGCTTACTATCCGCTTACGCCATTTTGATTTCCACGAGATCGTAACTTTCTTGCGATTCCGATTCCGATTCCGCTTACGTCGCTATCGGGAACCATCCATTCTTTTTCACCCTTCGAAGACGACTGCAGTGTACGCAGCCGAAAGCTTGTTTTTTTTTAACATGTTAGCCAGAGAACGTTTTTATATTTATTCATTATGATAAACCCGGGCTACGGTTTTACAATTTTCTCTAGTTTTATACGGTTGATTGGTTTAAAGTATCCATAACCCTTAAATACATATTTTCAGAATCAACTCTTTGTCCACTAAATAGTTGAATGGTGAAATATTTCTTGTTTTGGGGAACGTCGCGTTAGTGAGTTTTAGATATTTGAATATACAAAATGCTAATAAGATGACGTACATTCAGGACTCATTTATTTACAACTACTTGTTTTCACCTCCAAGCAATATATATTTTTATGAATCAATTGACGATCCACAGTTTATATTTAGTATTTATCGTAGAAATAATGGCAAAGTCCTGAATGTATATCATTTAATTAACATTTTGTAAATTCAAATCACTATAACTCACTAACGCGACGTTCAAACCAAGAAATATTTCACCATAAAACTATTCAATGTACGTAGAGTTGATTTTGAAAATATGTATTTAAGGGTTATGGGCACTATAAATGTAAAGAGCACATACCATTTCAGAGATTTTTTCGCAAACCTCAGAATTCAGAAAAACCACAAATGCAAAAAAAAAAAACATTTGCACCTGTTCCTAAATAAATTATTACAATAAAACTCGAATTGAAACATCGCCAGAGAAATAATCAAATGTATCACTGTACGGCCGACAAAATGCAGTCCGCATTTCTTGATAATTCTGATTTGAAGCTACGATAAAAAAAAAAAGACAGAACATAAATTATGAAAGTTCAAAACAAAATTTTAAATCACTAGAAGTGTTAATGAAGTCTCTCACTCAGTGAACATATTTGCTTAAAATAGCTAATAAACAGACAGTTAATTTGTAGGTAAAAATATGCTTTCCCCCTTTTTCCTGAAATATAAAACTACACTACTTAATTTAAGCACCAACTCGCCTGCACTGTAGCTAAGTGATAACTTTTGTTGTTAGGCGAAAAACGTGAAATACACAGAACAATGTACCCAATTTCCTAATTAGAAATGTTTGAAAAAGTAATTTGTTTAAAGCACTGCCATGCACGATAATCAAATTTTTCCTGCAGCTGTTATGTTTCTTGTCCATTAGATAGCGTTCTTTACAACAAAAAAACTGCCAAACTCATCTAAACATACTTTGTGTTTTAGTTATTACTTCTAACTTCGAAAATCTAATGTAACGTGCAGAAAATATCGGTGCTATATATTTGAACAGGTTATTGTGTCCGATGAAAAAAAATCTGTATGTCAACAAATTGCTGTTAAAAAGCATTAAACGTCTACTGGACTTCCCTGCTTAAGGAGATAGATTACGCTCTCAACTAAACCTGACTACATTTCACCCCAACGTCGATAGCGAAATGGAGAAAAATTAGACGGCTTCGCGCGATGATTTCTACTGCAATCATCATCTTCCTTTTAAACATCCATGGAATATATACCGTATTCGACGGGCATCGAGTCTTCAAGCCGGGGGATGTAATATTGGGAGGGCTTTTCGATGTTCATTTTAATGGACCCGAAAACGACTGCGGTGAGTTATTTACCATGGGGCTTGGACAAGTTGAAGCCATGTTGTTTGCCATTGAAAGCATAAACAATGACTCTAGTTTTCTATCAAACGTCACTATCGGTTATGATATTCGGGATTGTTGCGAGAACTCTGGAAAAGCGATGGCAATGGCTTACGATTTGGTCAAGAACGCAGATCCTTTTTGCCGATCCGGGAAGAACCGTGCGGCAGATAACAGTTCTTCAAAGCCAGTTGTGGCTCTCATAGGTCCGTACGACTCGGCCAGTGGTGTTCTCATTGGCAGCCTTCTTCAAGTACAGGATTTGTGTGCTGTTAGTCCAACAGCCTCAAGCCACGAGCTTAGCTCAAGGATGTACCAGAATGTTTTCAGGACAGTACCTTGTGATAACTGGCAGGCAAAAGCCATGGCGGACATTATTGAGCATTTCAACTGGACATACATCGCTGCGGTAGCGATTGATGACTCGTATGGTCGCCAGGGCGTGTGGGCGATGGAGAAGGAGGTGTTCAAGCGAAGAACCTTCTGCATCGCTTTCTCCGAGTTTATTCCGCGGCTCGGTTACGCCGAAAAGCTAAACCAAATTGTTTCCAAGCTCAAACAACAACGGAGCATCGGTGTGGTGATCGTGTGGCTTTCTGGAGGGCATGGGCGAGCTTTCCTCCAAGAAACAGGCAAACAAGGCCTCAACGATCGCACGTGGATATTCAGCGACGCCATCACAGCCGAGGAAGCAGTGCATATTGACCCGCGATTCTCGGGACTCGACGGGTCCCTCGGGATCCAGCAACGGGACTATCGCAATCAACCCTTTGATGAGCACTTGAGGCAAATGACTCGAAAGAATACTTTGAAAGGTTATGTAGCATGGTGGGATGAATTCTGGGCACAGCAGTGCAACAATTCGTATCCAGAATGCAGAGATGGCGTTTTCTCGTATCAGTTGATCAAGAAGGTGCGAAGTTCGTTCGTTCCCTATGTCACGGACGCAGTGTATGCAGTTGCCCATGCTATTAATAAAATCTACCGATGTGTGGAGCCCCATGGCCTGCTTCCTGGGGGCAAGTGCCCTGATGTCTTACCCAGTATCGCCGCGACACACCTTCGACTCTACCTTCAGAATGTTAGTTTTGATGGGATAACAGGCAGAGTGAAATTTGACCAGTTTGGTGATCCAGAAACGGCATCATACGACATTGTTAACTTTCAGAGGGAAAACCATCTGGGAAATAGGTATGTAATTGAAAAACAATAGTCCACTGCAACCCTTGGTGAAATGGGCTTGTGTTTTTAAGGCTTTTCAGATGAATTAAAACCAGGTAAACGCGACGACAGCCTGGTCAGGCATTTGGAATTTCTTTCACAAGATTACGCCGAGTACCGTGAATTCAACCGTTGCAGTCATGATACCTCTATAACGTATTTCCATATAAGATGTTGAGTATAAATAGGCGTAGTTTATAGTAACTTCTCTACTCTCGTTAACGCGACTATTTCTCATAAGCATCCTCCCTTCCTTAAACCCAAGGATGCTCGCTTACGGGAGATTAAATGTTATTTTGTCTCAGGTACAAAAAGGTCTTAATCGGGTCTTGGACAAAAGACGCAAAGCCCCAACTGGCACTAGAATCTACTGTAATTTGGAATGCTAACATAGAACAACTCGGCACTCCCACGTCCGTCTGTACCGAGAGGTGTCCACCAGGAACAAGACAGTCACCGACAACACCGTGCTGCTGGAAATGCATAAAATGTCCTCGAGGTACAATAAGCACAATCCACGGGTCATATAACTGCAGCGAATGCATGCAGACACAGCAATCTAACGAGGAGCGAACACAGTGTACAGAGCTCCCGATAGTGCGCTTGCAAGCGAGTACCGTTACTGGTGTCATTGTCGCCGTTTTGGCGAGTTTTGGTCTGTTCATGTCACTGTTCACATGGGTTATCTTCATGGTGCATTTTAACACGCCTGTTGCTAAGGCCTCCAATCGAGAGATGAGCCTAATTCTTTTAGCAGGCGTAACGTCTTTGTTTATCATGCCTCTGGTAAATCTACCTGAATCTACGGACGCTATCTGTTGCTTCACTCACTCTGGGCGATTAACAGTTTGGGTGTTGTGTGTCTCCGTACTACTCGTCAAGACCATGCGAATCGTGAGCGCGTTTCAAGACGATCTCATTCTGCCGCATGTCAAGCCATTCCTTGCTAAAGCAAGCACACAGCGCGCTATTCTCGCAACTCTTACAGCTGTTCAGATCAGCTTGATGATTGCTTGGCTTAAGTTGGGCCCGCCTTACAAAGAAACCACAGTCACTCATTTGCAGCACATTTCAATCATCTGCAAAGCACACAGTTCGACCGCTGGGAAAAACATTTTACTAGCTAACATTGCATACGGCTTTTTCCTCTCCATGCTGTGTACATACTATGCCTTCAGAGTCAGAAACGTCCCAGAAAACTTCAACGAGGCTAAACGTATCGGATTTTCCATGTACATCTTGCTTCTGTCCGTTCTCGCCTACTACCCAGTCGCCTTTGCGACCGGTGGTTGGCACGTTACTGTGCTGGAATGCGCCTCAACCATCATCAGTGCGCTGGGATTTCTCTTCTGCATGTTTGCTCACAGAGTTTACATAATTTTGTTTAAGCCAGGACAAAATACGTCGCTCGCTTCCCGAGTGCAGGTTTCCAATTATTCCTTCGCAACAATGACACCTTCACCCAATGCCGTTAAGAAATAGTTAATCAGTACATATTTTACAGTAAGATACTCAAAATATTGATCATATAGTGTAACATCTCCTTTAGTTACTACTTGTGGATACTTGATACCATGGTGACTTGTTACCAAGATAAAAACTAGGAGAGAAAACCCACAATAGTTGACTACTGTTTTTCTCCTGGTGCACTAGCAGACTATGCGGCAACAATCCTGCTACGCACATGTTTCACGGGAAGAAAGGGAATACTCATGTTCTAGCAAAGTCATTAATTAAAGATTAAGGATAGAAAACTCACCTTTTAGTTAAAGGAAACAGCACTAATGCAAGAAAAGAGCCAGCCAATCCGGCATAAGCAGATTGCAATGGGTCCGCTCCTGTAACTTCTCCCAGCTTATAACCAAGATCAGGAGAGTAAAATACTAACACGCCAGCCATGTGTGTTGCCATGACAACAGGTACAATGCTTCCAATGTTGGGAGGATAACGTAAGAACGCCACCTAAAAAGAAGTTTCTTTACAATGATCAAAGTGGTGGACATTTAACTATTATAGCGTGAAAGCACGCATGATATTATGTAATATCCTTCATATACTACAATTCGCATTTGCTAACTGTAAGAAAAATAATGTTAATGTGGCCTGAGATTTGATGAACTTGAATGCCGCTAGTAAATATTCAAAAAAAACAATGCTTCTTTAGACACTGTAAAACTGATTCAAGGAAGAGTTCCTGAAACTTTCACCTCTTGTATTTTATCTGACCTCTCTTCAAAATATCAATTTCCCTGAGTCAGATAAAAATTCCCCGACTTTTCCATGACCTTGAAGAATTTTTTCTCCTGACCATTTCCAGACCTGTGGCAACCCTTATAGTTACAGTTTGATAACATCCATCAACTGAAGGACAGATTGAAAATAGCTCTCAGCAGTGTGTCAGAAGAAACTCATTTGACCATATCAAAGAAACTCTTCCCAGTAAACCGTGACTCCAACAAATATTTTGGCCACATTTGAGGTAACGATCGTGATTATGTGAGTCTATTTCAGATGCATCGTGTGGTACATTTGTCTGTTCCACATGATGGCATATGTTTCAGAGTTGTCAAAAAGATTTTCAGTAGACAGAGAATCTCAGAAAGTAGACGGCACTGGGGGCCGTTTTCCTCTATTCTTTTGCTTTGTGGCTTTTGATGTAACATCAAATTCTTCCTGTGTTTCACAAGGGAATACAAGGCAATTTGGAATGAGAATCTGGCAGTTAATCAGAGGTCACTTAGGGACTTATTCCACGCACACCTTCAATTGTAACCGGCAAACTATGAAAGTAGCCGGCAATATTGCTGGTCGCCAGCACTTTTTGACAACCCTGTGTTTGAGTTCAAACACTGTACAAAGGAATTGCAATAATATTGGGAATATAAAAGAGCTTGTCGTGTGGTACAGACAAATGTACCACGCAATTTGAAATGGACTCGCGGAATCACTATTACTTACCTTGAAGGTGGCCATAAAATTTGTGGGTTTCACGGTTTACTAGGAAGAGTAGTATTCATACATATACCCAAGCTTAACAAACCTTGTCTTCCAAATCAAGGCTCTGTGCTTCATTAGAATCGTTTCTTTCTTCACTGCTTTCCACCTCAGCCTCTTTCAGCCCAGATGCTTCCTCTGTTGCCCCGCCCTCTTTTGAGGTGTCACCCTTTGGCTCCTGCTCTGGTCCAGTCCCCGCTAATGTCCAGAGCACTATGGTCATGATGACAGGTCCTATCATAAGACAACCAAACGGGGGCATGTACAGACCAATAGACACGTATCTGTGAGACTCGGGGAGGAGGTAGAAGAAAAATGATTGATGGAACTGCTCCAGTAAGTTGTTCAAGCTGCGGAAGATACCTTCAATGACCCTAATTGAAAAAAAAAATGAACAAACAAATGAGAACAAATTATAGACTGAACTTTAATAAAAAAAAAAATTAAGAAACCAAAACAATATAATAATATTATAGTGAAAAGAGATTAGTAGAATAACACAACTGACAAGACCACAAAATAGTAAATGTAGATGAGGCATGAGATACGGGCCCCTCAGCACTGAATTAATATTATGTAGATATAAGTAGAATACAGAACCCTGTTCAACCCGGAAAAGCTGAATTGTAGTGGTTCTTCTGCTACTGATCCCTTCGAAATGTCTTCATCTCAGACATATTGCTAGCCATTGACTTCGTACGTGCCTCCTCTCACTTAGGCCACCATTGCTAATAGCTCTGACTATGGACCAAAACAATAACAAACACGCACGTATCATCTTGGTAGACAGAGAGTCTTTAACATTACAAACAAATAAATAAACTTTACAATTGATTAATTAATTACCTATAATTAATTAACATACGTACTTTCCTGTTTCCAGATATCCATGACCATAATCCCACATCTCTCCCCCGCCCCTCATTGTAAGAGCTTCAATGCGATATCTGTGAAATAAGCCATGATTGCCAGACGGCCTGCCAGATGCTTGGAAAAACATCATCATCACCATGGTAACAAGGGACTGAACTGAGTCTCCCCAGGCCCCTAAGTGTTCATGGTATCCCTGAAAATGACGTAGAGATAGCGGTCCATTTCACTGACAATTTCAAACCACTTAAAGATCAGCACTAATGAAGGGACTTAAGAAGACTTAAGACATGTTCTTGTTTCAAGAACATGTCCTATGAAGTATATTAAAATTTGTTTACTCAAATAATAAAGATTAATACTTTTTTTCATCTAAAATAATGTCCCCATCAAATCGTTATTAAATGGTCACAAGTTAAAATTCAGAAACTAATGCCTTTGAGGTTTATAGGGCAGGAAAGTCTACTATTCAGTCCATTCAGTTGTTTTTAGAATAACATTCTAACAACTTCTGTGTGCCTAGCTGGAATTTTAGTTGTTGATTTTTGAATTGATGCCTTCTCCAAAACATCTGAGTTTGTAAAAAATGTCTCAGGCATTCATTTGAGTATTAAATTAAAATACAGATGCAAAATTTGAGTGTCCGATTGTTCAAAATCAAGGGGCTGGTTACTGGACTTGTACTGTAGCAAGACTACATGTATGTACATGTAAGTTCTAATGCCTTTTATTTTCATGATGTTTAAAAATTGCAACTGAATTAGCAGAATTGCCCAGACTGATAAACAGGTAATTGTTTTCACTCCTTTTGTGTTAGATCTCTTCATACTTTCAATTTCCACTCAACTCTCCCCTCTCCCTTCTCTTTCTGGTGCCTATGTTCAACTTTGAGGTTTGTCACCTCTTGAAAATGTTCAAGGGTCAGAAAAAAGCTAGGACCAGTGGAGAAACCAGAACAAAAGTATTTGTGTTTTGTTTTGCTTGTCCTGCAGCATTTACCTCGGTATGTAGGGCTACTGGGATACGCTCTTTGCGGCACAACCTGAACACTGTGTTTACCAAATCAAGGTTAGGGAGCTGTCCATTGATTCCTTCAATGGCTATTTCGAAGGAGTTGACTTTCTCGTCAGAAAACTCTAAGTTCAGTGCAGCTTGAATAGAGCCAGAATATCCCCCAAGAGGAGCTGACGAGATGTCTGTAAAAGATAAAGGATTATTTAATGCAACCCACAAGGAGGAGGAGGAGGAGGAGGAGGAGGAGGAGGAGGAGAAGGAGGAAAGTAAACTAAGGAAAATTATATTCCTTAGCTTACTTTCCTCCTTCTCTGCATTATTATTGTGGTTAATTCCCAAAACCAAAATTCAAGAAAAATCCCAAATTTCATTTTGTAATCAATACAAAGGTACTGCAAAAGAGGTTTCATTTGAATGGTTACACCAAAATATTTTGCCCACAGACTCAGATGTTAGCAGAACTATTATCTAGATCTAGATTCCAATATTCTATTATTTGGTACGAAATATTTGCCATCTAATTGACTAATAGTTCTTTTTGCGGTTAACCTTTCTCATTAATTTGCATTACAATGAAAGTCAACATGGTTGCGAGGCAATTTCGGGCAGTTTTGTAGTTTCTGCCCGAAATTGCCTGAGAAATGTTAAACGTGAAAAGGGCTATTATGAGGGTTAGGGGGGCTAATAAAAAGTTGACTTGTTCCGAGTTAAAAACTTGTCATACTCACAAGAATTTGAGATGCCATGATATGCATCAAGCCATGCCTGAGTCCCAAGCTGACCTTTATCTGTCACAAGAAAAATAATATCCTTGGACCAGTAACTTTTTCCTGGAAGAAAAGAGGGATTGGGAAAGATTTCAACTGATGAAAAACAAATTAATTATAACCAGAATATTGCAAAAAGCATACTTTGATTCTAAGTTGCTGACTCAAAAATTATATCATATTATATAATATGTACTAGTAGTAATCATAGATTATAGTGCGTCTCCTTATCCCGTGGCACCTCGTCTTGACCTAGTACCTTAGTTTCATGAATTAATTCAGCCACTGTTTAAAAGGGATTTGTCGCGAGATAAACGTCGGGCCGACATCAAACAAATTCACGATATCGCCGTGGGATCGGGCAAAATCCTGCCGTGCTGTGTACTCCGAAAGGTCTCAGATTTTTACGACATATAAATGGTATATTTGTCTTGATTTCATTTCGGTTATTTCTCCGATTCTGAAATCATACTCCTCAGTACATGTACTAATACCGGAACCGGAAATGAGAAATTTCTGAGAAAAGCCTGAAAAAGTGCTCCCGTGATAAACTTCTTGGACACCGACGATTAAGTCACACAACATTCAACGTGAATTTCGCAGGATTTTTCGGATAAAATTACAACTACCAGTTGCAAGTAAGACACAAGACTGTTGAATATAATTCCTTTATTAGCTAGACAAATTTTAGTTACAAAATTGCGAAATCTTTAGTCGCAAATGCGCCCGATACAGGCGCAATTTAGAGCACTGTAAAGTTAATCTGCGTTCGCCTGGCGCGGCCGGTCAGTGAATTATTGCTACAAGACATAAGCGCATTGCACCGTACCGTAGAACATCACGAAGAACGACGTCGGTATTTAGGTGAAAGCTTCCCAAATCAGGCAGAGAACCACAGCAAAATCAAGATAGAACATTCAAAACATACCAGAACGGCAGCGAGGAAAATCTGTAACTTCTTGCTTGATTCCAAAGAGACCCAACAACTTACTTGGTCCGGAGAAGAACCTTCGTCCAATTTTTCCACTGCGTACTTTTACTAGGCATTGAAATATTGAGCCGTACGATTCCAAAATCGGGAAAATATCCGAAACTAAATCAAGACAAATAGATTATTCACATGTGACATTTCGGAACCCCAGCTCCCCAGGATGATGTCTGATTTCCACGCGATGCTGGATACTATTGTGACGTTTCAAAATGGCGCAGATTTGGTACCGACACTTTTATCGATTCGTTCCGCTTAGCCTAGACGACGCGCTAAGAATGCTGGATACTATTGTGACGTTTCAAAATGGCGCAGATTTGGTACCGACACATTTCTCGATTCGTTCCGCTTAGCCGACAAGATTAGGAAGCGTCTCCTTCGTCAACGCAACTACATCTCAATTAAAAATAATAATTATCATCACAGAAGCAAAAAAAGTTTTCAATTTCATCAGAAATAATGAAAGGTGGTTGCTTAGGCCACACCGATAAAATATTTCATTTCCCATTGCCCAACCAACCTGGGCAATATTTTGGAAAAGTTAAAAAAAAAACCTTATTCACCAAAAACAGGACACCACACAGGTTTAAACTTACTTCGAGAATGGTCGGCAAATGCCAGCATTAAAGCCAATGCCCCTTTGTTGTTTCCTTGATTATAAGGAACGCTGATCACAACAGCCTCAGTCCCTGCTATTCTGGGAGCTCTAAGAATTCCATAGATATTCATGCCTGTCAGTGAACGGGTCTCTGTGACTCCAGCAAATGGCATGCGAACCGTGAAGTTCTGGTGATAAGTGTACAGGCCAATGTTCTCCATTGCATTTGTGATCATCTGTGATGCAGCTTTGCTGAAAACATAAAGTTAAAATACAGTATAGTGTAGTGCACAGCAACCACAATGTAGAACAACCTTATTTACACTAGTTGTGGAATTTACAGTTTGCTCTACTGTTATTTAAATTGTTGACTGAGTAAAACGTTTGAAATTAGGAGAAATGTTTGAATGATAATAACATTATTAATAATAAGGGGGGGGGGGGGTGGTTGCTTTATACTGTGCATTTACTTGACATGGATGAAATTAGCATTCGCCCACTCACTGAAGCGAGTGTCAAATCTTTTTGGGCAAATGCAAATTAAACATTTTTTTGGTGCAGTTCTGAAAGTCACTTGTCTTGTCCACATGGTGAGTGCTGACAAAATTAAGTTTCCAACAGTCTGCTTAATTTTTTGTTTGTTTAATTGAAACATCAAGGGAAGAAAAAATGAATGGATAAAAGATCCTGAAGCAATCTACATTCAAAATAAATTATTGATCAAAGCATTAAACAGTTCAAAATCAAAAGTTAAATATTAGTTACAGTGTTAATTCAAATTCAAAACAATTTTTTCATTCCTTAAGTACCTACTTCTGTTCACCAAGTACACAACTGTACCATATTATTACCTTGACCCTTTCACTCCCAGAGTCAATTATAGAGACATGTAGTGTACTTCTAACATTTAAGTCTGTTGATGAAATTCTATGGTGTGACCATTCATATGAAACCTCTTCTGCAGTACTTTTGCATGGTACCATTTGTTTTTCAAATTTACAAGTTTTAGTGAAATTTGGGATTTTTCTTGAATTTTGATTTTTGGCACTCTTGGGAGTTAAAGGGTTAAAAATCATATTAAAAAAAACAAACCTCATCTCTCCTTCAGGTAGAGTAGACAATTTCCCAAACAATTCAGAAGCAAGTCTGTGATTCTTGAATTCTGCTTCAACCAAACCAGGCAGCAGGGCATTTTCAGAAAAATAAACCCGGCCATTGAATGCTCGATCAGACAAAGCACACATCCAGATTATACCAGCAATATAGCCAAGAATACTGTGAAACCAAGCAGAATGATACAGTCACAAACTACGACAAAAACATCAGTAATTTAAGTTGCTGAACTAGTGAATAGGGAGCTCAAGTAGCCACGGCAATGACTGCAGCAAGAACAGCAGAAAACAATATTGGTTTAATGAGCGAAAACAATGCCTCTGCACGTGCGTTTTACATTTTGATACATTGCTTCAATGCCATTCCCTGCCAAACAACAACGTCAAATGATCAAAAATGACAGTTCCATTTGCTGCTGAAATTTTCAGAAATTCTAACCACAATTTTTGGTTGACTGGATTGAGCCCAATTGCACCCGTTCCTATCCCTTCTCTCTCAGTAGTTCCCATTCATTTTTCTATCTTTTCCTTTCCTTATCCCTGCCCTACACTGTACCCCCACCACCCACCCCTCCAATGAGAATAAACAATCTATGATAGGTGCAGCAAGGTGTTTGGGTGTCCTATTGGACACCCACTTTTTGCTTTGCTTGTTAATACACAGGTAGTCCAGTAAGTGTCTTAAACAACTTCCTCTTTCAGGACGACAATATTTCCACCGCTTCAATATGCAGTTTCACACTGTACAGGACTGTAAATGAATGCTCATCTCACACACTGGGTTGCCTGTGGCAAATTTCAGTTACACTGTATATTAATGTACCATAGTTTTGAGCAATGGGTGACTAAAATATCCACCAACTTCTTGCGTCCGTGAACATCTGACAAGAGACCCATTTCTTTTTAGGCAAAAGAGCTCCAAATAATTACCTGTAATCAAAAGGAGACAAAGTTTTGCACTGCTTTTATGTACCAGTCAATTCCAAGACCGCCCATCCCCTTCCCCCGGGCATACCCCGGGCATTTGACGAGAGGTTAGCTCCGCATAGTGGGGCATTTGACGTGAAACAAGGCCCGACGAGGCGGGCATTTGACCTTAACAAAAACGTTGGTCAGTGGTCGCAAGGTAAAAGATTTCGTAATCCATTCTTTCCGGTTCCACGTGTCTGTTGACTCGGTTGACCTTTGTCGTAAAATGTAAATATTCATTTATATTCTGGAGTTCCTGAGATGCCTTTTTTTAAAGTGTGGAGTGAAAACAAGGACATCCAAAAAGGCGTTTCAGCGGAAAATTATTCCGAGCTAGATAATATACGATTTATATGTTGGTCGAATTCAAAACCACAACTGAAATAGCGGCATGCATCTTACAGCGTACGTGATCTCACCTCGAAAACAATCCGAACAGCACCAGTTTATAGATTTGTCTTGGCAAGTTTACAAAAATAATGTTAAAGAAAACCATCCAGATCGGCTAAAAATTGTTTTGACTTCGCAAATAGCATTTAAGAACAACTTCAGACTTTACATACAGGCTTCGTTGGCACCGAAGTTGCCAACTTCGTTTTAAAGTTCGCAATTTGGGTGGCAAACTGACAAATGTAATTGACAACTTCGCAACGTAGTATCAAATTTTCCAACGAACTTGGCAACTGGCGCGGCCAAAGTAAGCTGAAATCCACTGTAACTAGTTACTTTAATCCCTCCTTGCCCGGACGGTGGGGCATTTGACGCTCTGTGAAGCCCTGCCCGGTGGGGCATTTGACCGTATAAACTGCCCACATAGTGGGGCATTTGACAATTTTTTTAAAAAAAAGTCAAATGCCCGGGAGTTTACCCGGGGGGGATGGGCGGTCTTGGAATTGACTGGTACATTATAAATATCGAAACAAATGTGTACAGTTTTAAATTTGCAGCTAAAATTTTAACAAAAGTGCATCATGCAGAATCATGAATTCAACTTAATACTTTCTGTGTACTTAAAAAGCTTAAAAATATGAACAAAATGAAGGTAGGATTCATTTTCTTACCCGCAAAAATATCTAAGCTTGAAGTTTTTCCGCCATCTTGAATAATTCTCGCCTAATTCTCATTTCCAGGTTCTTTCAAAGGCGCGCGCTCCCGCGAGGCTTCATGGCTGTCATGCGCATTGGAAAGTTATGCAATATTGCCGTACAGAACTCTGGGTAAAAACCACGTCCATTTCAAGATGGCGTACAGGTTCTGCCGGCTTCGGGATATTTCAAAGCGATTACAAGATGTTTTTAAGGTAAAATAAGATTGTTTATGCGGCTACAGTTGTTTTCTTTAGGTTAAGACATCTTGGGTGAAAGGTAATCGATTTTAGCACTGAATGCTGAAAGTTATAAGTTAGTACTGTTAGTTTGATGACTTGTCTCAAGAAACGTTAGTACTTTATATCAGTTTATATAGTACACCGCTACTACTGTACATACGCAAATAAACTGTACATATCTTAGAAATCTAAGCCAAATTGTTCGCGTTGTTTGGCTATTTCTTTCTATTGTCGAATACCTGCGTTTTCAATTGAGCATGGGGGTATAAAGCGTAGAATTACAGAATTACATGTAGGAGCATTCACTCAATTGTGATATTTAATATCACCATTATTAACACGCTTGTTATGCCGTTATTTTCTGTTGAATGAAGTTGATTTCTTTGATTACTTTAATAGTATTTGAAAAAGCATTTAAAATATCATGACAAAATTTATAGTCAGTGATCAACCCCAAACACAGTACGTAAATAGCGGGAGTATACCTTCAGTAAATCTATAATTTTCATTGGGACTTCAATTCCTGTCCATATTAGTGGGCTGTCCATTAACCATGGTGTCAGCAAGGCTGGAGCAAATTGTACCCATACACTAAAATTTACCAAAGTTGAGTGATTTTCCAACCAGAATTTCTGGTTTCTCTGTGTAAATGGTAAGCATCTAAGATGTATGGATGGTTTGCAACTTGAAAATCATGAATATGACTGTCAAATTTTAAGTACAGCACACAACCACATAAACACTTTATCTCTTTTTTTTCTAGATCTCTATTTAATTGCATTTCTTCTTACAATTGCTAATATCTAGACCCAATCCAGACTAGCAACCACTACAACAGCAGAAGGAGCAAAGAGCAACCAAAGTGTAAGTTACATATTTAAGTTGACTCAGTTCATCTTTGCATCTTGGCCCAGAGAGAAGCCCTGACATGTATCTTCAAAATACTTGCAACACCTGCAGGGTTGTCAAAAGTAGCTGGTTGCCAGTGCAAGTTACTGCCTACATGTGTATTTTATTATCTCAACTGGCTGCTCAGCTGGGCTGTTCTTTAGAAGGGATGACCTTTCCCCAATCTCAGCTGCCTACAACAACAGTCCAGTCATCTACTTCAAAACTTTGTGACAACCCTGCAGCTGATTCATTTGTGATTTTTGCTCTTGCAGTTGTGGTTTGCTTTTGGTACTCTTGCCGCTGGAGGACTTGCAACTGGCTACATACTTCAGCCCAGTGTCAATGCTGTAGATCTTGAACTTCATCCTCCTCATTTTCCTTGGGTCCACAAGGGTGCATTTAGCTCACTGGATCATGCAGCGTAAGTACTCCCTTGTGCTTTTATCCTGTATCTTTTTAATCAGGAATAAGCCAAGCGTTGAACGAGTTACATAGCAGCACTTATAATAAGTATTTCATCCACGGACTCAAAAGTTACAAGTATCTTGTGCACACAGCATAGTAAAAGGCCACAAGAAAATTCCCCTCAACAGGTGTCAATGTTTTCATTCTAGGAAGGAAAGACTTACAGGGATTTTTTTTACTCATTATCCTGGGGAGTCAAGTCAAGTCATCTTTATTTAAGCAGGCAGTGTAAATAATGTGAAGCATCATGGAGTGAAGTGTTATTTTAGTAGACAGGGTGAACTACCTCAATTCAATACTTTGCTTTGTAGCATTCGCCGAGGCTATGAGGTTTACAGACAAGTTTGTGCTGCCTGCCATTCAATGGATCAATTAGCATTTCGCCATCTTGTGAACGTCGCTTACACAGAAGATGAAATGAAAGAGATTGCTTTAGAGGTAACATTATGCAACACATTCATAACATTAATTTTTATTTATGCACAATAAATAAGTCAAGTCATGGACATGCAATGGTTGTATAATTATTGTCTTTGTGGCCATTTATAGATCAAAGGATTAATAGTGTATTGGAATCCATTTTCATTCCAGAGTTAATAAATTAATGATGGGTGTCTTAAACTTAACCCATTCACTTATAAGAGGAGTGAATAAGGACCTTATTGACTAAGGAGGACCAACAGGAATCCAAAGTTATGTCAATGCATGTACAGAAGTGCAGCCTCTTGCTAGTCTTCTAAAGAATTAATCAAGCGGGAAGCTTTTTGTTTTTCTCGTCTTGAAACTTGAAACACTCGACTTGAAACTCGAGGTTCACAACTCGAAACTCAAAACTCGAAGTTCTAGTCGAGTTGTTGAGTTTCGAATGACTGTCAACTTAACATTTGACCAGTACTGTATCAAAATTTTTCCCCTTGACAGACTCAGGTTGAAGATGGACCAGATGATGATGGAAACATGTTTAATAGACCAGGAAAGGTGAGAATTTTCAAAGAATCTGTGGTAGTTTGATTTGTCAGTCCTTATGTACTTTTATAAAGAATACTCAATTTGAGGGTCATGCGATGTTTAGGAGCAAAGCTATACATATAAGACTGTTAATTCAGACAATTTGACAGTCATTTGTATGACTAACGGACAACTTTGCTTGTCTTCCTTGTCTGTAGACATTTCCGAATTTGGCAACCTGTAACTTTGCTCCAAAGCATCGCATAACCCTCACATTTGAGGTGTGTTTACAGTCATGTAAACAGCTTTGAAGGGGTGCATGGAAAAAAGCCCTAAGTGGCTTTAGGTCATTTTGAGAAAAACAGCATTTTGTAATTTTGCTAGTTTTAACCCTTATTCTTAACTACATGTAATATGGCAGTGACTAACTTTGAAATGAAAAAAAAAATGCATTGCAATGCTAAAGAAGTAGTTTTCCATTTTAAAATCTCAAAGGAAAGGAGAAAATAGGAAAAAAGAGTGACAAAATAGCCAACTTGTGCTTTTAAGGACGGTCGCGTGAAAATCTTCTAACATTGATTTTCTTCTAAAACTTTTGCTTCAGCTAGGTAATGAGTTACTCGTGTCAGAAATGCAAAAACATTGGGGGAGGGGGGGGGGTCACCGAGTTCGTTTCGGAGATAAAATATCTGAAAGGCCACATTACAGTAATTTGGAAAAATTGGTCTTCCTTACTTGATATGGCCCCAATGTTTGTTAGTCTAAAAATATTGCAAATGAATATCTAGAATGGAACTTTCTATGCCAAATTTTATGAGTGGGTCTATTAAGCAAATGAAATCAACTGGCGACGTCCCTTAAAGTGAATCTTATTTTTAAACGACAGCATTTGCAAACCATGACAGCTGCAAGTTGGCGGGATTCGATGTTGCATGGGTAGAAAAATGGGAAAATTTTAAACTTCCTACATTGACTTTTTGTTCATTTTTTCACAATCTGTTGAGAATTAGAAAAGAAAATATCTAGTAGCCAAAAAAGTAGGGGTCACTGACCATCCAAGCGAGTGAAATCTAAGTAAAGTTTACTCAACGGCGACCAGCCTTTTATCTGTTTAGATTTCTTACTTTGCACATGCGCTTGTGCATGACGTAGCATGGCATTGCAACATGAATTGCACGCACAGTAAGGATGCACAAAAACAATTAGCGCGAGCGTCCTTATATGAAACAAATCTAATAAGGTGTGAAAAAAAAGACTGTGATAAGAGTGAATTCTCCAAACATTCACCCAGGTTGCCCTTGTATTACAAGAAGCAAAGCAGTGGTGCCTCTTTTATTCCTAAGAAAGGATTAGATGTACCATATACACTGTACATGTATCTGAAAAAAGTGTCAATGATTACTTTGCTTTACTTTCTCAGTTATCAGACTATTTTCCCAAGCCATATCCTAATGAACAGGCTGCAAGAGCTGCTAATGTTGGTAAGGAATGTTAACTTTGCATGTACATGGACAGTACCTGTTTATGAGTTTTAAAAGTATCTAACAAATGTGAAGGGAAATCCCATTCACCACCATGTTGTCTTAGCTGTTTGTTACTTCAGTTTCATGTTTAAGTGAATGATTCACAGTTCAACATCGTTCAACATTTTGCAACTTGTTGAACAGAATAGAGCTTGTCTCTTTTTGTTCAACAACATTCAACACGTTGCATGGCCTATTTCAACATCACTTCAACGTGGCGTGATAAACTGTTCGACATTTGTTGAGCAGCAGTCACAATGTCTGTTGTTCAACAAATGTTGAACCCTGTGTCATACCATATTTACTCAATTAAACGCCACCCTCGAATACAGGCCGCCCTTCATTTAAATGCCACAGATGGAAGCAAAATTACCAATAAACACCGCCCTCTAATAAACGCTGCACCCAATCAGAAGAATGTGGTGTTTATTCGAGGATTATAAGAAAAAAAATGACAAGTACGGTACAACTTGGTAATCTACACCATCCTTGGAAATTTATTTTCCTGTATAACAATGTTTCTAAGTTTGAAGTGGCCATACTTTGCAGCTCTTCCATCAAGCTCTCTCTTAATTAATCTTAGCTTCTCTTGATTTAAGAAATATGATTTTGAATAAACGCCGCCCTTGAATGAACGCCACATCGGAGACTCTAAAAATGTAATAAACGCCGCAGCGTTTGATTGAGTAAATACAGTAGGCTTAATACATGTACATGTGTATGATAAAAATTGCTCCTAACCTCAGTGACTTTTCATTCCATTGTATAGGTGCTTATCCACCAGACTTGAGTCTTATAACATCAGCGCGGCATGGTGGAGAGGTAACAATGCAAACACTTTATTGTTTCTTATTCCATCTGTGATTTTATTACCCGTTTTCTTGTGTCATCAAGTAAACAACAGGAACCTTAAAGGGTCTGTATCGCACTATGTGCATGCTGCATGCTTGCAAAAATCTTTCCATTGCTTGGCTTAAGTCATTAAAGATTCTAAAATACCAATTTGTACAAAAACTATGTAATGCATATCAAGGAACACCTTCAAATAACAAAATTGGGAATGGTCAACACTATGTTACACAATATCCTACAGGCCAATGATAAATTCGCTTTAGCTTGAGTGCTGGTAACTGCTATCGACTGTTTCAATGGGCCTTGAAAGGAAGCCATCTGTACCATATTTCTAGTGTTTACTGTAGAATTGTGCCTTACTTATTACTCATGCGCAAAGCGCACAAGGTAAGGTTCCGGCTTTGTTTTTCCTCGTCATTTTTTTTGGTGTCACATTTGTACATGCAAATTTATGCACGCATATATTATTACTAGCCGGGTAGTCAGATCACATAAAAATTCTACAAAAATGGGTGCTGCGCTCGGTATGTGCTTGGTTTTCAAAACCATAGTTTTGTCTTGTCGGAGTAATAACACACATTCAAAATATTCAAAATGGAAAGAGAAAGCTTTAAAGAATACTTAGAAGCCGCTGTAGTGGAGAAAAAGGAGAGCTTTCTTTAAGCGACGAAATCTTGCTTTGGGGAACTTCACGTGTTTTTATCAATGCGGGGCGATGTTTCTTTCAAAGAAGCGTAGTTTTATAATTTTCAAGCAGCCGAGGGACTTTATACCATAAAAGAAATTACATTATTTTTTCGGTAAGAATTTAAGGTTACAGTGTACCTTCGAGGGTGTCTTCAGTATAACAGCTCTAGCGTCTTAAGATTACACTTAATATACCTAAACCCAGATATCAAATTAAAGCTTATAGAGCTGGCTATCTAAATATGGAAACCATTTGGTAATAAAATGAATTGTCGAATTTTTTACGATGTCTAAATTCGAACGTCCGAATCAGCTTTAAAACGCTGTAACTCAAAGCGATTATTGTATTTTGTTAATTTGATTTGTTCTCGGGTTTCCTGTCACGAAGCGCTAAAAAAACGTGTCGGCGATTTCCCATATTCAATAGCAGTAAAAAGTTACAGAATATTTTCGAAAAAGGGAGAAAAAATGTTGGAGTGATCACACGGAAATGGCTCTTGACGAAAAAGTTTTGGGAAATAAGAAATTCGCCGACACGTTTTTGTTGATTATATGTTAGCCTAGCTTGTGTCCAAATTTGAGGAAAATCGAACAAATTCCCCTTGAGTTGTAGCTCTTTAAAGTGTCCCCTACAAGCGAAAAATTAACTTTGAGAAAACAGAGCTTAGAAAAACATATCGCTTCATAAACAAACTCCGCCCACAAAAGTTATACTGTCATTTCTCCGTCAATTTTCACTATTTTTCTATAATTTTTTTTTGGATGAAAGTTCATTCTGTAAACTTTATTTTGACGCCAAAAAAAAAATTTCAATAAATTTTCGATCTGAAGGTACACTGTAACCTTAAGTTGATATCAATTTGTGGTTGACTTTTTCTTAGTTTATGTTCTCGTTAGTTTTGAAGTTTTCCATGATATTATGTAAACAAAACAAGACTTGAATTTTATCAGTTTTATTAAACTTCACATGTGTTGCCTTACGCAAAGATGTGAATTTTGATTTACAAATCAGTTTCTCGGGCAATTTTTCAATACTATTTTATTCGGAGTAGTCATACTAGTTATTGACCAAAAAATTAGATGCACCGTTTTGCAAATACGCATTGTTTTCTTTTGTACAATTGGGCAAAACTGTAGAATACCCGGCCACTTATTTGCATGTCATTGAATATGAATGGTTTCTTTTGTTTTCATATGCCTCGTTCTACCAAACGTTTAGGAATATGTAAATAAGTGGCTGGGTATTCTAAAATCGCTCCCTGAATTTAAATATTATTTTGTGATGTTTATAAATAAATATAATTCGTAGACGCTACCAGCACTCTGCGCTGCAATTATGCACCTATCAATGTTAAGCCCGAGGGAGGGGGGGCGGGCAAGGGGTGGGGATTTTGACTTTTTCTCAAAAAAATAGTTAAAAGTTCCACTCCCCGGGAACAACACGATCGTCAAAAATAGCAAAATTTTCCACCCTGGGGCAGGTGCAGGTGGTCAAACCTTAATGCAATCTAGAGTTGTGGAAACCAATGGTGAAACAACAGCTTTTAATATTTCTGTTGTATTTTCTGTGCACATGTTTAATACTTCAACAAAGCTTCAAGAAAAAACAAGCTATGCTGTTGTCTGTTTTTCAGCTTCATATAATCGATCACAAAGCAAAGAAAACTGAGAGCCATTGCAATCACTGAAAATGAAGCGATCGATTGTCTCCGGCGTCTTTTTGAAAACTGAAGACTTTCCGACTTTCCCTGAACTGAATAAAGAACGTGAAACAAAGCATAAAATATTGAATAATAACACTCGCTGATGTACGCGATGTATTCACCTTCACCTCCCGATTCATCGCTAAAACGAAGACAGAATGGCAAATGTTATTAACAAGATAGAGCAGACTCCACAAAAGACGAATGTAATGCGAAGTGTCCTAAAACAATTGGGTAGTAAAAATATAAAGCTGAATGCAAGGCTGGCACTACGGCAACGGGCAGATTTATTATTAAGATGGCCAATATTTCGACTAATAGAACTAGTCTTCCTCAGGGCCAGGGCTATACTGAAGATCGCCCGGAATGCCATTGTCTTTCGCGACATGTACTTGCAGTGCCCAGTTTCTTGATGCGCAGCATATTATAATTATTTGCATATGCAGAACCAGTCGGTTGTATTTGCTCAACAGATTAAGCTTTGGGAATACTCTAGTCTCTAGTCTCTTGGCAGGTTCAACTGCTGTCAATTACACGGTTTGATGCGTGATGTAAATCCCAAGGTGTGATAAAGTTAACAATCGTGCTGTAATTAAAGGCGGCCGCGCTCTTTTCAAAGCATTTTGTCAATAAATTCGTGTGCGGCAAGATTTTATTTTTTTTTTTAAATCTTTAGATTCGCAATGGTTAGAGCGCGATGGCAAAAACATTTTCCGCAGAACATGGTTTTCAGTTAAAAACGTTGCCAAATAGAGAGCGCTATGCGCGGGTCACTCGCTTGTTCGTTACACTTTTTTACTCGCGCTCTTTACAGAACTTTAATATGGCGGACGACTGAAGAGGCTCGAAGACCGGAATTTTTTACCAAACTATCGCGTTTTAACATTGTTTAGATCGTTTTACAGTTATTTTAAGTGCGTCGAATGTTTATAAAAGAAGTGATGTCTTATTCTGCTTGCTCTTTTACATAGCGTTATGTCAACAAATTCGTGTACGGCAAGATTTTCATTTTGACTCGTTAGATTCGCAATGGTCAGAGTACGATGGCAAAAACATTTTCCGCAGAACATGGTTTTCAGTTAAAAGCGTTACCAAATAGCGAACGTGAATCACGGGTCACCCGCTTGTACGTTCCGCTTTGTTTCTCGTGCTCTTCGCAAAGCGTTTTGCAGTCCAGATCTGGACGCGCTCTTTTACTCGATCGGTTAACGTAGTTCAGAACTAGAGTACACTATCTGAGGTTTTAATAAATAATACAGGCTTTTCTATTTGCCGGACAATGAGAAATGTGAAATAAATGATGGCTTCTCTTTGAAATCCTAACTTGAACAAGCAAAAAGCAAGCGCCCGCCTCTCACGACTGAGGGAACATTGTTTGTGTTGAGATAATTATTCAAATTTGAATCCGTTTGCCGGTCTCGTGGGAGTTCGTAGGAAGATATTTTGGAGCGCCATTTTTAGTTTACGGAACACCTTCTAGAAAATAGCGCTTTGGTACTATTTCCTCGCATCGTATTAAATCCAAACTTCGCCAATTTTTTGTTTAGACACGAGGCTAACATTTCCAGGGTGAACCTTAGTTAGCAAGTCCTTTCTTGAAGAGAAAGACCATCCTGAATATCAATGGGGTGTTTTTTTCCATACTGAAATCAGCGAAAAAACGAATTTTAGAACGCGATTCGATAGTAGTTGTCCAAATCTCAGGGAAAAAGCCAGGGTGAACCTAACCGCCAAAGTACTCAGTTTTTTGTTATGGAGTAAAACATACACCTTGTTTCGTCATTTTCCCCCATTTTCTTTGTAATTTGGCTCTTTTGTCAGAGGGAAGCTTTTCAAATTTAGCGCTCTCGACCGTAAGAAGGTCCCGGATATGTCGCTGTATTCTCGGCGATGACACTTTGTGATGCCAGTCATGGAGTAGCGTGCACCCCGCCAGGACACTTTGTGATGCCAGTCATGGAGTAGCGTGCACCCCGCCAGGACACTTTGTGATGCCAGTCATGGAGTAGCGTGCACCCCTCCAGGACACTTTGTGATACCAGTCATGGAGTAGCGTACCACCTCCCCAGGACACTTTGTGCTGCCAGTCATGGAGTAGCGTGCACCCCTCCAGGACACTTTGTGTTCCCAGTCATGGAGTAGCGTACACCCGCCCAGGACACTTTGTGATGTCAGTCATGGAGTAGCGTGCCATCCCCCAGGACACTTTGTGATGCCAGTCATGGAGTAGCATGCAAGCCCCTAGTACATTTTGTGATGCCAGTCATGGAGTAGCGTGCCCCCCCCCCCCCCCCCCCCCAAGACACTTTGTGATGCCAGTCATGGAGTGGCGTGCCACCCCCCAGTACACTTTGTGATGCCTGTCATGGAGTAGCGTAAAATCCCCTAGGACACTTTGTGATGCAAGTCACGGAGTAGCGTGCCACCCCCCAGGACACTTTGTGATGCCAGTCATGGAGTAGCGTGCCACCCCCAGGACACTTTGTGATGCCAGTCATGGAGTAGCGAGGCATCGCCCGGAATGACATTGTCTTCGCGACATGTACTTACAGTTCCCAGTTTCTTGATGCGCAGTATAATTATTTGCATATACAGAACCAGTCGGTTGTATTTGCTCAACAGAATAAGTTTTGGGAATACTCTAGTCTTTAGTCTCTTGGCAGATTCAACTGCTGTTAATTACACGGTTTGATGCGTGATGTAAATCCCAAGGTGTGATAAAGTTAACAATCGTGCTGTAATTAAAGGCGGGCCGCGCTCTTTTCAAAGCATTTTGTCAACAAATTCGTGTGCGGCAAGATTTTATTTTTTTAATCTTTTGATTCGCAATGGTTAGAGCGCGATGGCAAAAACATTTTCCGCAGAACATGGTTTTCAGTTAAAAGCTTTGCCAAATAGAGAGCGTGATGCGCGGGTCACTCGCTTGTTCGTTACGCTTTTTTAGTCGCGCTCTTTACAGAACTTTAATTTGGAGGAAGACTGAAGAGGCTCGAAGACCGAAATTTTTTATCAAACTATCGCGTTTTAACAGTGTTTAGATCGTTTTAAAGTTATTTTAAGTGCGTCGAATGTCTATAAAAGACGTGATGTCCTGTTCTTCTCGCTCTTCACAGAGCGTTTTGTCAACAAATTCGTGTGCGGCAAGATTTTCATTTTGACTCGTTAGATTCGCAATGGTCAGAGAACGATGGCAAAAACATTTTCCGCAGAACATGGTTTTCAGTTAAAAGCGTTGCCAAATAGCGAGCGCGAATCAAGGGTCACTCGCTTGTACGTTGCGCTGTTTCTCGTGCTCTTTACAAAGCGTTTTTCAGTCCAGATCTAGACGCGCTCTTTTTCTCGATCGGTTAACGTAGTTTAGACCTAGAGTATATTAACTGAGGTTTTAAAAAGTAATATAGGCCTTTCTATTTGCCGGACAATGAGAAATGTGAAATAAATGATGGCTTCTCTTTGAAATCCTATCTTAAACAAGTAAAAGCAAGCGCCCGCCTCTCGCGACTGAGCGAACATTGTTTGTGTTGAGATAATTATTCAAATTTGAATTCGTTTGCCGGTCTCGTGGGAGTTCGTAGGAAGACATTTTGGAGCGCTATTTTTAGTTTACGGAACACCTTCTAGAAAATAGGACTTTGATACTATTTCCTCGCATCGTATTAAATCCAAACTTCGCCAATCTTTTGTTTAGTCACGAGGCTAACATTTCCAGGGTGAACCTTAGTTACCAAGTCCTTTCTTGAAGAGAAAGACCATCCTGAATATTAATGCAGTGTTTTTTCCATACTGAAATCAGCGGGAAAAAAAACGAATTTTAGAACGCGATTCGATAGTAGTTGTTCAACTCTCAGGCAAATAAAAAGGGTCTTAAATGATTCCTTAACACCTCTTCTGAAAAAGCCAGGGTGAACCTAACCGCCAAAGTACTTAGTTTTTTGTTATGGAGTAAAATATACACCTTGTTCGCCATTTCTCCCATTTTTTTTTGTCATTTGGCTCTTTTGTCAGGCGGAAGCTTTTCAAATTTAGCGCTCTGGACCGTAACAAGGTCCTGGATATGTCGCTGTATTCTCGGCGATGACACTTTGTGATGCCAGTCATGGAGTAGCGTGCACCCTCAGGACACATTGTGATGCCAGTTATGGAGTAGCGTGCACCCCCACGACACTTTGTGATGACAGTCATGGAGTACCGTGCACCCCCCCAGGACACTTTGTGATGCCAGTCATGGAGTAGCGTGCCACCCCCCCAGGACACTTTGTGATGCCAGTCATGGAGTAGCCTGCCATCCCCCCCCAGGACACTTTGTGATTCCAGTCATGGAGTAGCGTGCAACCTCCTAGGACACTTTGTGATGCAAGTCACGGAGTAGCGTGCCACCCCCCAGGACACTTTGTGTTGCCAGTCATAGAGTAGCGTGCACCACCAGGACACTTTGTGATGCCAGTCATGGAGTAGCGAGGCATCGCCCGGAATGCCATTGGCTTTCGCGACATGTACTTACAGTGCCCAGTTTCTTGATGCACAGCATAATTATTTGCATATACAGAACCAGTCGGTTGTATTTGCTCAACAGAATAAGCTTTGGGAATACTCTAGTCTCTTGGCAGATTCAACTGCTGTCAATCACACGGTTTGATGCGTGATGTAAATCCCAAGGTGTGATAAAGTTAACAATCGTGCTGTAATTAAAGGCGGGCCGCGCTCTTTTCAAAGCATTTTGTCAACAAATTCGTGTGCGGCAAGATTTTCATTTTGACTCGTTATATTCGCAATGGTCAGAGTACGATGGCAAAAACATTTTCCGCAGAACATGGTTTTCAGTTGAAAGCTTTGCCAAATAGCGAGCGCGATGCGCGGGTTACTCGCTTGTTCGTTACGCTTTTTTACTCGTGCTCTTTATAGAACTTTAATTTGGCAGACGACTGAAGAAGCTCGAAGGTCGAAATTTTTTATCAAACTATCGCGTTTTAACAGTGTTTAGCTCGTTTTAAAGTTATTTTAAGTGCGTCGAATGTCTATAAAAGACGTGATGTCCTATTCTTCGTGCTCTTTACAGAGCGTTTTGTCAACAAATTCGTGTGCGGCAAGATTTTCATTTTGACTCGTTAGATACGCAATGGTCAGAGTACGATGGCAAAAACATTTTTCGCAGAACATGGTTTTCAGTTAAAAGCGTTGCCAAATAACGGGCGTGAATCACGGGTCTCTCGCTTTGTTTCTCGTGCTCTTTACAAATTGTTTTGCAGTCGAGATCTAGACGCGCTCTTTTACTCGATCGGTTAACGTAGTTCATACCTAGAGTATATTAACTGAGGTTTTAAAAAATAATATAGGTCTTTCTATTTGCCGAACAATGAGAAATGTGAAATAAATGATGGCTTCTCTTTGAAATGCTAACTTGAACAAGCGAAAAGCAAGCGCCCGCCTCTCACGACTGAGGGGAACATTGTTTGTGTTGAGATAATTATTCAAATTTGAATCCGTTTGCCGGTCTCGTGGGAGTTCGAAGGAAGACATTTTTGAGCGCTATTTTTAATTTACGGAACACCTTCTATAAAATAGCGCTTTGATACTATTTCCACGCATCGTATTAAATCCAAACTTCGCCAATTTTTTGTTTAGACACGAGGCTAACATTTCCATGGTGAACCTTAGTTAGCAGGTCCTTTCTTGAAAAGAAAGACCATCCTGAATATCAATGCCGTGTTTTTTTCCATACTGAAATCAGCGAAAAAAGCGATTTTAGAACGCGATTCGATAGAAGTTGTCCAAATCTCAGGGAAATAAAAAGGGTCTTAAATGATTCCTTAACACCTCTTCTGAAATAGCCAGGGTGAACCTAACCGCCAAAGTACTTAGTTTTTTGTTATGGAGTAAAACATACACCTTGTTTCGCCATTTTCCCCCATTTTCTTTGTAATTTGGCTGTTTTGTCAGATGGAAACTTTTCAAATTTAGCGCTCTGGACCGTAAAGGCCCGTTCACACGAGCGATTTTTGCTGCGATTTTAGGTGCGATTTTTGCGGCGATTTTTATGGCGATTTCATGGCGACGCAAAATCGCGCGTGTGAACGGGCGGCGATTTTCCTGCGATTTTGGAAATTCACGTCGCCGCGATGTCGCAGGTGTTTTGAACATGTTCAAATTTCACTGCGATTTTGCTGCGATTTTCGTCAGAAAACTGCCAAAATGTGTACCAGGGACCCCCCCAGAGGAAATTTGTATCCGTGTTTTTCGTCACACGACAATGGCCGGAAACATTAAGGAAACTCTCCCAAAGTCAACAACAAAAATTACATGGAGAGTTGAAGAAGAAGAAATACTTATAAATGAATGGGGAAAGTATGAATGTCTCTTCCGGACAAACTGTGACGATTTCAAGCGGACAGACCGCAAGCAAGCGGCGAGGGAAGAAATACGAAGGGTCCTTGCCGAGGAGACCTCAAGCACTTTCAATGGTAAAAATGTTACAAAATGTATTATTTGAATTCATATTCAAGTTAGAAATAGTGAAAACAATTTATTAACCCCCAAAATAATTATTCTCGACTTGTCTTTTTATTTAGAAAATTTAACGTGGAATCCATGAGTCTGGCAATGAATTTTTCTTGAATCGCATATGCCAAAGAAAAACAACGTTTCCAACGAGAAAGCCATTCCAAAGCCAACTGTCAAGAGCTATCGAATAGAAATCAAGACTGATTCAAAATCATTTCATTGATTTAAAAATTCATCGGTATTCATGACAAAAAACACTAAATATTTGCAAGTTTTCACATTGTTACAAAATTTGCAACAAAGAGCTGTCGTAACAGCTGTCGCAACATGCAATGTAACTACGCACGCGTCTTGCTTAAAACCGCTTTCAAAATTGATTGTATTTTATAAATCGCTGGAAAAATCGCAGGTCCAGGTTACAAAAATCGCAGTAAAATCGCCGCCCGTTCACACGCGCGATTTTGCGTCGCCATGAAATCGCCGTAAAAATCGCCGCAAAAATCGCACCTAAAATCGCAGCAAAAATCGCTCGTGTGAACGGGCCTTAAGGTCTCGGCGATGACACTTAGTGATGACAGTCATGGAGTAGCGTGCACCCGCCTAGGACACTTTGTGATGCCAGTCACGGAGTAGCGTGCCACCCCCCAGGACACTTTAATATGGCAGACGACTGAAGAGGCTCGAAGACCGAAATTTTTTATCAAACCATCGCGTTTTAACAGTGTTTAGATCGTTTTAAAGTTTTTTTAAGTGCGTCGAATGTCCATAAAAAACGTGATGTCCTGTTCTTCTCGCTCTTTACAGAGCGTTTTGTCAACAAATTCGTGTGTGGCGAGATTTTCATTTTGACTCGTTAGATTCGCAATGGTCAGAATACGATGGCAAAAACATTTTCCGCAGAACGTGGTTTTCAGTTAAAAGCTTTGCCAAATAGCGAGCGCGATACGCGGGTCACTCGCTTGTTCGTTACGCTTTTTTACTCGCGCTCTTTACAGAACTTTAATATGGCGGACGACTGAAGAGGCTCAAAGACCGAAATTTTTTATCAAACTATCGCGTTTTAACAGTGTTTAGATCGTTTTAAAGTTATTTTAAGTGCGTCGAATGTCTATAAAAAAACGTGATGTCCTGTTCTTCTCGCTCTTTACAGAGCGTTTTGTCAACAAATTCGTGTGCGGCGAGATTTTTATTTTGACTCGTTAGATTCGCAATGGTCAGAGTACGGTGGCAAAAACATTTTCCGCAGAACGTGGTTTTCAGTTAAAAGTCTTTGCCAAATAGCGAGCGCGATACGCGGGTCACTCGCTTGTTCGTTACGCTTTTTTAGTCGCGCTCTTTACAGAACTTCAATATGGCGGACGACTGAAGAGGCTCAAAGACCGAAATTTTTTATCAAACTATCGCGTTTTAACATTGTTTAGATTGTTTTAAAGTTATTTTAAGTGCGTCGAATGTCTACAAAAGACGTGATGTCGTTTTCTTCTCGCTCTTTACAGAGCGTTTTGTCAACAAATTCGTGTGCGGCGAGATTTTTATTTTGACTCGTTAGATTCGCAATGGTCAGAGTACGATGGCAAAAACATTTTTCGCAGAACATGGTTTTCAGTTAAAAGCGTTGCCAAATAGCGAACGTGAATCATGGGTCCCTGGCTTGTACGTTGCACTTTGTTTCTCGTGCTCTCGTGCAGTCCAGATCTAGACTCGCTCTTTTTCTTGTTCGGCTGAGGGAACATTGTTTGTGTTGAGATAATTATTCAAATTTGAATCCGTTTGCCGGTCTCGTGGGAGTTCGTAGGAAGCGCTTTGATACTATTTCCACGCATCGTATTAAATCCAAACTTCGCCAATCTTTTGTTTAGACACGAGGCTAACATTTCCAGGGTGAACCTTAGTTAGCAAGTCCTTTGTTGAAGAGAAAGACCATCCTGAATATCAATGCCGTGTTTTTTCCATACTGAAATCAGCGAAAAAAAAACGAATTTTAGAACGCGATTCGATAGTAGTTGTCCAGATCTCAGGCAAATAAAAAGGGTCGTAAATGATTCCTTAACACCTCTTCTGAAAAAGCCAGGGTGAACCTAACCGTCAAAGTACTTAGTTTTTTTGTTATGGAGTAAAACATACACCTTTTTTCGCCATTTTCCCCAATTTTCTTGGTAATTTGGCTATTTGTCAGACGGAAGCTTTTCAAATTTGGCGCTCTGGACCGTAAGTAGGTCCCGGATATGTCGCTGTATTCTCGGCGATGAGAAAACATTGTAACGGCTCCTAAAATTTGAAAAATACAACGTTATAAATGATTGGCTAATACATGACATGTAGACAGCGCACTTGTAAACATAAGATAAAAATAATATATAGTGTATGAGTTCAGCGTTCGTTCCTTCGGTTAATGCCTTCTGGTGATAAAGTGTTCCCTATATTAATTAAAGAGGCCTCGCGTGCTTTTCGACGGGAAGCATTGATGGCAGGCTGCAGTTCAGGCGGAAAGAGTCTCATGTCCGCGGAAGAGTGACCTGGTAAGTTGAAATGTGTAGGGACCGCTGCTGTAGAGTTGGCGTGATGTGGGTTGTTTGTCCCTTGTCTGTGTTCGTGAAGCGTTCACGAATCGTGCGCTTGGTTTCCCCAATGTACTGTTTTTTTTTTTAAATTTTTTACCAGTTCGATCATATATGTGAGGTCACTAGAATTACAGGTTAAATGTTGTTTTATTGGTAGTACAAGACTTTATATACCTGCTCGAAATAACAATTCGCTCCGCCATGGTGAAGCACATGTTTCACAAGATAAACCGCAGACAGACATTCGGCGTTCGGCATTCAGCGTTCGGCGTTCGGCAAATTACCCCCTGCCGTTAAACAAGCGCTATGGCGCAGAGTATTCGTCTCCGTCTTATTCATGTGTCCATAAGTCTTATTCATGTTCGTTAATGTTTCTGATGTTTTAGCGGGTTTCTGTCCTGAATTCGAAGGTATCATAGAATTAATAACGAGATTGTGAAGCACTTTCGCAGTGTCTTCTTGAGTAATTTTCTTACCCATATTGAGTATGAAACTGTTAGATGCAACAGAGAAAACACATCTCGCACTTTTCACGTTCGCCTCGCATCGACAAACAACAGTTTGAACTCCACCGCTGTCAAACGAGAGAAATTTGCAAAAGTTAACCAAAGTACTTCAAAGTTAAGGTTGTCATTTTCATTGTTTAAAGTTTAATATATTAACAATACACTGTCAATTCACTAATCGTTTTGAAAGTTTACTAAAAAAGTTCTAAACGTTTGAAAACTATGAACCGCACAATTTTGCTCAGGCACGAAGCGTTTTGATCATTTTTCAACGAAAAGAAGCTTATTATTTTAAGAAAGATAAAAAGAAAGTTACATTAACTAATTATTTTATACATCCTTGCCCACGTTTCCACTTAATATTAAATGAAATCGCACTAAATAAAACGAAAAACGCGGTGAAGGTTTGAACATTCCCGCCAGTCCTCACAGTTGCGCAATACTGCACATTTGTGTACGACCAAACTGCATTTTTATACTTGGTCGCCACGCCCAAGTAATAATTCACGGTTTGGGAAGTATTAGACTAGTGTGGGTTTGATCAGGAATCAATAAATTAAATATTCAAAACGAGTACAGAAAAATTGGTGTCTTGAGTGACGGTGCAATGTGTGTCACGTAAAATTCGTTGAGGAGGGAGGGGTGCGTGACCCGTTTAAAATAAACGTTAAAACTTTCTTACGCAAGCGCATGAGTATAGGCTACTGGTAGCCTCTTGTTTGCATGAGCAATGAGCAATGAGAATGGATGTCAATAAAAGCAACCAGAAGTTGTGTTTTTCTTTTATAACATGCTTTTGATTCTCATTGCAAGCAGGAAAGCACCTCCGACTTTTAATAGGTGTGCGGGTTACACACACCACGGTAAATCTAATGGCATTTCCCATGGTATATCATCCCGCGGTGCATCACACTTGGGTTTAGTATACCGTGTTAACCAGCGGTTACACAGGATTTGTGATTTGCCAAGGTAAAAGAATATCACGCAGTTCAGTTAATCACTTTTCCTTTACGATTACGTGTTGATGTCAAACAGAGCATCGTGATTGGCTCTTGTACCTTGGGCATCAAAACACCATTGCAACTTACCACGTTAAATGTCATGGGCACTTCGTGTGATCTTTTTTATGTATCCATGGATATTTACCCAGAAATTTACCATGGGAAATGACGGTCACACTCACTAAATGCAGTTTACCGTGGTGAAAGGATCATTTACCACGGCAAAAAGAGCCCCGTGTAACCGCACTTAATGCCTGTGGCATGACATGTTGATGTTACAATTCCTAGAGAGGGAAACAATCAACTTGTTTTCTTCCATTGATCTCTTCTGTTGCACTAAGTTACTTGTATTTATTTAATAACAGGATTATGTGTTTTCGATCCTGACTGGGTATATGGATCCCCCTGGTGGTGTAGAGATTAAAGATGACTTGTACTTCAACCCGTACTTCCCAGGACAGTCAATTGCTATGGCTCCAGCACTGTATAATGAGATCATTGAATATGAGGATGGTAAGACAGTGGAAAGTCGTAATACAATATTGTTTTCAAGAAAGGGTACAAACCCCAAATTCTTTCAAATACTGAACCAACTCAAGCAAAGCATTATTTTCAGATTTCCTTTGTGGTCTGTTTGAACTGAAACAAAAATCAATCAAGCATCAGCTCCTTTTGTGTTGTTTGCTGGAGCAGCAACAACTTGGCGAAATGAGCCTAAAATTTTCAAGTTACAATCCATTTCCATTCTAACCTGCATCCGCTGTAGATTCGTTGCACTATATGGTAACTGTTAACAAAACCAGACCATTGTTTTCATTTGATACAGATAGACTTTATTTTTCACTGCTAGTTTACATGCCATGTTGATAATGTTCAGCAATGATCTTTACCTTTATCTTTATCTTGATCTTTTTTGTGTGAAAATTCTAGGAACACCAGCGACAGTCAGTCAGATGGCTAAAGATGTGTGCACATTTCTAAAATGGGCTGCAGGTAAAACATTTTTTCTTTTTGTACAGAGCTGTAAGCCTTTCTTTCAGGTGCCATTTTTGTAGACTGCTCATACTTCCCTATTTTCCGATGTGTTCGTCGAGTACGTAATCGTTGAGTTTGTAGGTGACATCTTGAAATAATTAATCTCATGGCGTGGGAAAGAGGAGGAAGGTAAAAAGGTCCTTATTTTTCCTCAACACCCCTGTACTAATCGCAATAATAGTTGTCATAGAGCAGTTTTCAATTGAGTATCGAAAGTAATTACACAATTGCTTTGGTTTTTCATTGCTACGCTTTGTGATTGGCTAAAAAAATCTCGCGCCACTTTCTCGACCAATCATAAGTAAAACCAAAACCAATCGTGTCTTGCTCGCACGCGTTTACCCGCGCTTGGCGCCGCCGACATGTAATTGCTTCGAGCTCTGATTGGTTCATTGGATTGTTTACGACTGCTGTGATTGGTCAGAGTAATTACTTTGGTTTTGGTTTTACCACACTCAATTGAAAACTGCTCTAATAGAAGATATTTTTTTAACAAACGTTGACGTGTTCTTGTTGTTGTCGTAAATTGTTTATTTTCATTCCTTTTTTTGTTTCGTGTACAATTTGTAATGTCTTTTTGATCAATCTCGTAGAACCTGAACATGATGATCGTAAAAGAATGGGAATGAAGGTAAAGTGTAGTCATTGTGACAACATTTGCTGTGTTACCTTGCCTCGGCGCTTTGTGATTCGCTAAAATATCTCGCGCTACATCCTCGACCAATCAGAAGTAAAACCAAAACCAGCTGTGTGATTGGCTAAAACAATCTCGCGCCACTTCCTCTGAAATTAATCAGAAGTAAAACCAAATCCAATCGTGACTTGCTCGCACGCGTTTTCCCGCGCTTGGCGCCAGCTTCATGTATTTGTTTCGAGTTTTGATTGGTTCATTGGAAGGACTGCCTCTGTTGTTGTGATCGGCCAGAGTGATAACTTTGGTTTTGGTTTTAGTTTTACGACACTCGAAAATCGTTGACATTGATGTTAGTATGTTTTGTCCCCAGGCCCTGACAATATTAGCCTTGCTTTCGGCGGCCACGTACTACTACAAACGTCACAGGTGGTCGCTGCTCAAGAGCCGCAAGATTGTGTATCGCCCATCTCCTCACTCGTGAGGGTTAACTAACCTCGACAGGTCTTTTTATTGTGTCTGTTGCAAACATATGTGGAAGCAACAGATTAGAAAACAACAAATTTGAAAGTCCCCGTGTTTTTCTTGGCGGTGGAATCATAATTCTGCTCTTACACACAGCCGGAATCAAACCCTTGTTTTGAGATTTTAAAAAGGATTTGCTGTAAAGAAATCTGATGAGCAGACAATCTTACAATTGGTGATTTTTCGTCTCTTGTTAACGGAGCTGTACAATATGTTCTGCAGTGCAAAGCTGTTGTTAAACTCTGTGATTGGTGTTATTCAAAGGCCGTGAGGTGTTTTCATTTGCTTGTAATTTGATGTAAAGTGAATAAACGCCATCAACTATTTTTGAGTCGTTCCTACTTCACTCATAGCAAGTTGCTTTTCAGCCTTTTAGGGGCACCCAAGGAGCAATCTTTAAGGAAACGCTTAAGGAAACGGGTTTTTTTCGTATCATTTTAGTGTCTTTGAAGGAAACTACGTGAAAGCTTATGCATTGCTTCGCTTTGTGATTGACTAAAAAATCTCGCTCCACTTTCTCAACCAATCAGAAGTAAAACCAAAACCAATCGTGTCTTGCTCGCATGTGTTTTCCCGCGCTTGGTGGCGGCTACGCACATTTCCCTTTCGTAAACGGTCGATGCCATTTTAGCGACACTTAGAAAAATTTTCACAAATTTTAGAATTATTTTTTCTATCAGAAAAAGAAAAATGCAATTAATTACCTAGAATCGAACCCGGAACCTCTGCATGCTAACATCTCTCCTTTACCACTAGACCACTGGGTTGATCCGGCAAACCCACGAAAAATTTAATTATAAAAGATGCTTTTCTTAATATATATCAATAACGGGTCACCCTAACCCTAAATCTTACCTAACCGCGAATCTAGCTTAGATTTAACAAGACGCTGTGGGAGCGTATACTTGGGCGTCGTTGTATTAGGCATATTGGAGAATAATTGTCTTGGGAATCTGCATGCACGTTATTTCACGGTTTGATGATTGGGAGTATTCGGATAGTGTGAGTAGTCTAAAACAAGAAGACACAGTACACTTAGCGTGTGAGATCGCACGCAAATTATTAAAGTAGCGTGTCCACTGTGTCAAAAGACGAGTACATACTGAAAAATACAAATCGATGCCTACCGTTGAAAAAAAGGCCGTATGTCAGAGTTTGTTATTGGTTTTAGCTAAATCTTGTAACTAGCTGGTCTGTGTTTCCGACACTTTTGAAGTGAATGCAAATGTAGCCGCAAAGTGGCCTTTCGAAGCCATGATGTACGTAATTGCCTGGTCCGGACCCGAGGTCAAAACAACTTTTCCAATTGAAAGTTTCGCTGGAAGTATTCCCGCCGTTATTACTCATGCGCAGTAAACGCATGAGGTAGAAAATGGGTTGCGTTTCTTCGTCTTTTTGTCACATTAGTGCATGTAAATTTATGCACGCATATATTATTACTAACCGGGTCGCAGGTCACATAAAAATTCTACAAAAATGGCTGCCGCGCTCGGCATGTGCTTGGTTTTCAAAACCATAGTTTTGTCTTGTCGGAATAATAACACACATTCAAAATACTCAAAATGGAAAGAGAAAGCTTTAAAGAATACTCAGAAGCCGCTGTAGTGGAGAAAAAGGAGAGCTGTAAGCGACGAAATCTTGCTTCAAGTTTTATCAGTGCGGGGCGATCAAATCCGAAGAAGCGGAGTTTTAAAGAATTGTCAAGCAGGCGAGGGACTTTACCATAAAAGAAATTTCATTTTTCGGTGAGAATTTATGTTGATACCAATTTGTGATTGACTTTTTCTTTGTGTCATGCTTGTTATTCTAGACCGAGAAAAAGTTGCTTTCGTGAGCTTTTGTGCACTCTAAACACGGAGTCAACGGACTGTCGCGTAATACAGTTTTTGAGAATTGCTAAAATTGAAAAATAACCCGGTCGTTTACTGATTTTAAGGATCTTTTAAAAGAAGTCTTTTCAAATGTAACAGAAAGCAGTCACGATTTGGGAAACATTAGACGCAAACTTGTTCGAATGTTTTCTTCATGAAGCCAGCCAATAATCATGGTAAGGCACACTAGTAATGCGCCGATCAATTCGAAACATCAACATCCCCCCCCCCCCCCCCCCCCCCCCCCGGGCAAGCCCCGGGTATTTGAACATTTTCTGTGCCCGGGGAGTCGGGAATTTGATGTGAAAGGCCATCCCAGGGGTGGGGAATTTGAACCGGAAGTGTTTAAAATATATTTTTTTGGCCGGCGCCTATCAAACACATGCGGTAGCAGTTCAGATTCAACATGGAGCAATTTAAAGGGGAAAATATCGTTTTTGTTAGTGAATGGCTAGTAAAATGGGCTGACAAAGCTTTGCAGTGTTTTTGAAGGTTTGTATGAAAAGTTAAATTCAACTGCCATTCAACGCGTTTTAGATTTCGAAGTCAAAATGGCTGACTGCATTGCCAGTCCTGTGCCAGTCTATTAAATGTACGCAGATTTTAAACGGCCATTGATTGAAAGAAAAAATACTGCAAAATGAACTCTCTCAAACAGAAAATTCTTTAAGGAAACATTTGTCAGTTGATATAAAACGCGTTTAGAATAATAATTTTTCACCTCGTGGAAATTAACGCTTCCAAAAATGAATCAACCGCGTTGCTAAATAATTTTGCAATATTTGTTGATCACACGAGAAATTACTCAAATAAAAAAATATCGAAAAGTAAATCCCCAAGACAACCATAGGAGTGCCACAGGAGTGCCGTGAAATATCAGTTGCAAAGTATACGCGGTTCAGTTGAGTATATTCTCGAGGAAAACAATAGCTAGAATAAATCAGAAAAAGTGAATGCAAAGTGTATTTTTTAATCTCACCAAAAACATTTTATCGTTAGGAGGGGCATTTGACAGTCAAATACAGTGCTAGGGTGGGGTATTTGAATGCAATTTTGGCCCAACGGGGCGGGAATTTGAACAAGTCGATCTTCAAAAGTTCAAATGCCCGGGGCATTGCCCGGGGGGGGATGTTGATGTTTCGAATTGATCGGCGCATAAATATAATTGAATTAAATAGCGCTTTCTGAAATAAAGTTTGCTTTCAAGATTTTTTGATTCGCGAAAACATTATGCGAATCATCTTTACGGATAAGAATGGCATTCTATATACACAAGAAAAGTCGGAAAGTTTAGAAAACACTAGATATAATAAAGCAGGTTGCTTAATTTAAATATTACTTTGTGATGTTTATAATATAATTCGCAGACGGGACTCTTTCTGGAATAACCCAATGTAATAGAAATAATTCACGGTTAACGTTTGGGAAGTATTACACTAGTGTGGGTTTGATCAGAATCATTAAATAAAATATTCAAAGTGACTACAGAAAAATTGGTAGCTTCAATCAACGTGTCTTAGAGTCTCATGCGCATGAGTATAGGCTATGTTTAGCCTCTTGTTATAATAAAGTTTGAATGAAACTTATAAATTTAATCAAAGTTAACGACAGAAGTGATAATTTAGGAGGAGAGAAACAAATTTAGCCCTTTGAAATATATTTTTTCAGTTGAGGTAAAAATGTTGCAATTTGCATAATGTGAAAGTAATTTGAAACCTTTCCAGTAACGCATAACGCAGCTGTTTCGTAAAACATTTCGCAATCAGACACACGAAAATATATCCAGTTTTTATTCCTCTGTATCCGAAACACAGAAAAGAAAATTAAATGAAAAAGTGATCGCTTTAAGGTTATTTTCGCCCGAGAAACATTCACTAGCTAAAGCAAAACTCGCAAGAAACGTCTCGCAAGACACCGCGTGCATTGTTTACATGTTCTCTCGGCGGTGAATTTTTGCATCCAAAGTTTCAGTTGTCTGTTCTGTTCTTTCAACTTCACGAAATAAAAATTAATGAAAGGCAAGCAACCGAAAGAAGTGAAATTAATTTGGATTCCTACCACGCTTATATTTCTTCCTTCGCTGTCCACTGTTCACTTCTTATTAAATAAGCGCTATGTATGTATTCATCTAAATTATCTTCTTCGTGTTCGTTTTAACATGTTTTAGCGGGTTTCCGTCATGAAGGTATCGTAGAATTAATCGCGAGTGTCAAATACTTTCGCAGTGTCTTCTTGAGTAATTTCCTTACGCATATTGAATATGAAACTGTTAGATGCAACAGAGAAAACACAACTCGCACTTTGTGATGTTCGCCTCGCATCAACAAACAACAGGTGTACTCCACCGCGGTCAAACGAGAGAAATTTGCAAAAGTTAACCAAAGTACTTCAAAGTTAAGGTTGTCATTGTCACTGTTTATTAAAAGTTTCATATATTGACAATACACTGTCAACTCACTAAACGTTTTGAAAGTTTACTAAAAAAAGTTCTAAGCGTTTGAAAACTACGAACCGCAGAACTGTCGGCGCCATTTGCCAACACAATTTTGCTCAGGCACGAAGCGTTTTGATCAGTTTTCAACGATCGAAAAGAAGCTCGTTATTTTGAGCCGGAAAGATGAAAAGATAATTACATAAACTAATTATTTTATACATCCCTGCCCACGTTTCCACTTAATTCTAAATGAATCCGACCAAATAAAACGAAAAACGCCTCGGACGTGTGACCGCGGTGAAGGTTTGAATAATCCCGCCGTCCCCAGAGTTGCGCAATATTGCACATTTGTGGACGACCAAACTGCATTTTAATACTTGGTCGCTACGCCCAAGTAATAATCGCTTTACCTAGGCCCAATTTTATCAAATAATGATAACCTATTTTCGTCCCAATCCAGGCATAAACTAGAGAGAAATAGCATCGACCATTACAAAAGGCTTGGTTACTAATGAATGCTAATGATGGCATCGACCGGCGGCTACCAGTATTTGCTTCGAGTTCTGATTGGTTCATTGGATTGTCTGTGTCTCTTGTGATTGGCCAGAGTAATTACTTTGGTTTTGGTTTTACGACACTCGATTTTTCTGTTTAATCTATCCATGGTGCCCAAACTCCCCCTTGTTTGGCCGGATTAGAGCTGGGATCAGGGTCTGGAAAGCGAGCGGGTACCGCAGTAGCGTTATACTTTTCTATCCTGGCCATTAAATCCCGCACCACATCTGGATGTTGTTCAGAAATCTCTTTACGCTCTTCCGGGTCGTTAGTAACATTGAAAAGGTAAACACTGTTTGTTCTTTGGCGTCCGGTAGAGGACTGGGTCGGTTTGCCCATTTCCGCCGCTGGAACCCAATCTCCGTTTCCTGGGAAACCGAGCAGTAATTTCCAGTCTCCTCTTCTAAGTGCGGCCTGGCGGCAGTAGCATCGGCCCGGGCTTCCCAAGAATGCGTCAAAACAGTCAATGTTATGAAGGATTTCTTTTCTCGAGGAAGATGTATCTTCACTGATACTTTCCCACTGATTAACACCATCTAATGCAAGCCCTTCAACTGACGCTTCCGCCAAATGCGCGAGGGTTGGAAACCAGTCCGACACGTGCATGAGCCCGCGGTGAATTCTCTGCGGTTTTTTAATCAGTTTACTATTCACAAAGCCCACTGTTCTTATACCGCCTTCCCATAATGACGCCTTCCAACCTCGCAGAGGCCAGTTATTCCCGCCACCTATGACCTGTCCCCCGTTATCGCTGCTAAAAATCAGCACGGTATCTTCCCATAAACCACGCTCTTTTAGCGCTCGTGTCACGTTCCGAACCGCTTCGTCCAAGCATGAAACCATGGCAGCGTAAAAGCGGCGATTGTGATCTTTAATGTAAGAATACCTTTTCAAGAACCTCTCTGGCACCTGTAGCGGCATGTGCGGCGCTTGGAAAGATAAAAACAAGAAAAGAGGGGTTTTCGGGTCGTGTTCTTTGATTATTCTCTCGGTTTCTTTACCAAAAAGAAACGTCGTATATTTCCCTATTACATCCTTTACCACGTCTTCGTCTCGCCAAAAATCATAACCGTTTAGTTGCGTGTATCCAGGCTTGTGAAATCCAAGTCTGTTTATATGCGTGTAATAATCCTGGCCACCAGTCAGGAACCCGTAAAACGAATCAAAACCTCTTCGTGTAGGAATAAATTCTTTGCGATAAAACCCAAGATGCCATTTGCCAACGATGTGCGTTCTGTAGCCGCTCTCCTTTAGTTTTGACGCAATTGTGGTTTCGTTGCTCGGTAGTGCATTCGCCTGCGAAGGCCAAATAATGCCATGTTGTAAGCCAGTGTGAATGTTGTATCGTCCTGTTAAAAGCTGTGCTCTCGTTGGGGTGCAAATGGGTTGAACATAGTAATTTTCCAGTCTAACTCCAGTGCGGGCCAAGTCATCCAATACATCTGTTTTGATTTTTGAGTTATGGTAACCAATGTCGTTGAAACCCAAATCGTCTGCCAGAACGAAAACAATATGAGGTTTTTTACTGTGGCTGATAACTGCCAGATTAATGAGGATCAAAATGAGGAGCAGGATTTTGATGCCAATTTTGAATCTGAAAGCCAACAGACTGCCCATCATAGAATGTTAATTTGACGGCAGTTAGTCATTTAACTCGTTACGTTAATCACGCATACCTAGATTATTTCTAGCTTTTCGTTTCTTTGTTACAACATAGTTAATTAGCCAAGCGAGTCATAACAATTAAGGACCTGATAGCTATTGATCAAAAAGTTTCTTCTCTTAAGACAGTTAACATAAAACGTTTTTAAAATATCAAGGAGAATTTAATACTGGTACGAAGGTGGCACTACTGCAGGTCTTGCATTGTTGCATCAGTGTTAAGGATTTTTCGATGTGTCATCGAAAATTAACGCCCGGATGTTAAAGGCTCCCAAAGACGTTGCGTTCGTTTATTTTTGTTTTGAAATGCTCCATTGTTCATACGCGTGATCTGATTGGTTGCACGCATAATAATAATAATAATAATAACTTTATTAACGTATCAATAAAATATCTAGCAGAGAGGAAAACCCTCGGCTAATAGGGGACACCTAACTAAACATAAAAAAGAATTAAACTGATCTAATCTATATAAAAACATAACTAAAAAATCTGAAACTGTACATGTAAAAACGATTAAGAATATATAAAAAAAATAATCGAGGAATTGCATAAATAGCAGCCTGTACAACCATCTTTTAAGATGCTTGATAAGTCACGCTTTCTTATTTGCAATTTGAAGGTATTAAGATTGCTTGCAAGTCTCTCCTTTCTGGATAAGTTATGCCACAGTTTGGGACCAAGGTATCTTAATGAATGTTTCCCATAAGTAGTAGTATTAAATCTGGGTAGCGCAGTCAGTTTGTCTCAGCAGACAAGTATGATTACTAAGCTGGAATAGATTACAAATCGGTCTCGGACATAAGTTATGTTTCGCATTGTACTTTAGGATACATGAATCTTGGAGCCATCTGTTGCACAAAGAAGGTAAATTTGCTTTATCTAAAAGCTGTTGGTAATTAAGATGTGTGCCCTTAAAGACAGCCCGCAAACCACCTGTAGCCTCTCTAATCTACAAGTGTCTGAGGCTCTGCAAAAGTGCCATACTAAATGGCAATAAGTGAGGTGGGGAAGAATTGCCGATTTATAGAGTTGTAACTTAGCTATTAAGCGTGAATTTCGTGTTACACGAAATTCAGAACAGAAAGAGATCACGGAGCGCACAGCATTTTGGGTGAAGGTGGGCCTTTAAAGGCACAGCGTCCAGGCTGATATATCGTGTTTTCCTGATTATGACCAGGGACTTTATGCTTGTTTTATCGGCGTCTTAAAATAATTAAACTGTTCGATTTTGGATAAATCGCTGAAACATTTTTAACACCTGTTTTTTCATGTTTGAAATATAAGCGGTCAAAACATTCCATAGGTCTCACAAATTATCATTAAATTACCACAGAAAATTTCCTCAGACTCAAATTATTACTCCCTGCAAATAGCTCTGACTAACTCCTCGACAATAAAGAGATCGAGCTTTTCATTCAAACAGTATGATCATAAAGCAAGGCTGATTAAACGGTACGGAAATTGTATTTGAATCCAATATTTCGAAAGGCACAGACTTTCTTCTTCAGGGTCTTACAGGTTTTGACTCTATAGGCAAAAAACGTTTTTTGGTATCAAATTAAGGTTCATTGAGCTAAAGTAAGATTATGTATAAGCGCATTCAAAAAGAGAAGTGTGACCACAAAAAAACTATTTGGAGCCACCTTAAACCACAAAACAAAACGTCTAGCAGAGGCGGAAAAACACACAACACGCTTTGTCTTGACAGTAACGATAGGACAGCATCCTAAATTCGTCAAACAAACTTTATTTATTTGACGACTGTAGAACGGGTTCTAAAGTTCAATTCTAGCTTAAACCACAAAGCAAAACGTCTAGCAGAGGCGGAAAAAATACACAAAACGCTTTGTCTTGACAGGAACAATAGGACAGCATTGGCCTAGATTCGTCAAACCATTCAGTTTTATTTATTGACGACTGTAGAACGGGTTCTAAATTTCAATAACTACAGAGCTTACCCCAAAAAGCAAAACCTCTAGCAGAGGCGGAAAAATACACAACACACTTTGTCTTGACAAGAACGATAGGACAGCATCCTTAATTCGTCAATCACTCCGACAATGACTTTATTTATTTGACGACTGTAAAAACGTGTTCTCAAGTTCAATAACCATAGAGCTTAAACCATAAAGCAAAACAAAAAGAAAAATACACAACACACTTTGTCTTTACAGGAACGATAGGACAGCATCCTAAATTCGTCAATCAAACTTTGTTTATTTCGTGACGACTGTAGAACGGGTTCTAAAGTTCAATAACTACAGAGCTTAAACCACAAAACAAAACGTCTAGCAGAGGCGGAAAAATACACAACACACTTTGTCTTGACAGTAACGATAGGACAGCATCCTAAATTCGTCAAACAAACTTTATTTATTTGACGACTGTAGAACGGGTTCTAAAGTTTAATAACTACAGAGCTTAAACCACAAAACAAAACGTCTAGCAGAGGCGGAAAAATACACAACACACTTTGTCTTGACAGTAACGATAGGACAGCATCCTAAATTCGTCAATCAAACTTTATTTATTTGACGACTGTAGAACGGGTTCTAAAGTTCAATAACTACAGAGTTTAAACCATAAAGCAAAACGTCTCATCGATCTAGCAGAGGCGGAAAAATACACAACACACTTTGTCTTGACAGTAACGATAGGACAGCATCCTAAATTCGTCAATCAAACTTTATTTATTTGACGACTGTAGAACGGGTTCTAAAGTATAATAACTACAGAGCTTAAACCACAAAACAAAACGTCTCATCGATCTAGCAGAGGCGGAAAAATACACAACACACTTTGTCTTGACAGTAACGATAGGACAGCATCCTAAATTCGTCAATCAAACTTTATTCATTTGACGACTGTAGAACAGGTTCTAAAGTATAATAACTACAGAGCTTAATTAAACCACAAAACAAAACGTCTAGCAAAGGCGGAAAAATACACAACACACTTTGTCTTGACAGTAACGATAGGACAGCATCCTAAATTCGTCAAACAAACTTTATTTATTTGACGACTGTGAACCGCGTTCTAAAGTTCAATAACTACAGAGCTTACACCATAAAGCAAAATGTCGAGGAGAGGCGATGGTTCAAACATTTCATATTGACGAGTTGTCTCATAGGAGCCTTTGATTTAATCTCTCTTGTTGGAAGAAGGAGAGCTTACTCGCAGGCTACCTTTTTGAGAACGAGACACAAATTAGAAACTGAGCCACTATGAAATCAATACTGCAGATAGCAAGTTAAAATGAAGTAAAAGCGTAGTACGCAAGAAATGAAACAGGAGGCGCGCGCACTGAACGCCACTAAAAATTGCCATGGCAACCGGAACATGTTTGTTTGTTTGAAAAGCAAAACAAAATCCTCTAATAAAATATAATGTTAAAGTTTTACTGCTGTTCAGGTTAGCATTCATTTTGTGTCCAGTCTGTTCTGCGTAATATAAAACAATAAAATTGTTTTTTAGTTGAAAACATTTCTGACGTTTAAAGTGAATGTTTTTTGAGTGCGAAAAACAGAAAATGAAAAAAAAAAAAAGGTTGAAAACTCGATTAAATCTTACCTTCTTTATCAGCTCATTGCTGAAACCCGATAACAAAATGAAAAGCACGCACGCCAAGAGCAGAAGTACCTATCAACAGGTTTCGTATCGTGGTTTTAACTAGAAAGGAAAATTCTTTCCTTGCTGGAAACGCACAACGTACTAATCTTCCGCGAAAAAGAGCGAAGATTGAATGTTTGACGTCATAATAACTGTTCCACCCATAGCGCGCGCTATCAGTTATGTGACCAGTTCGTTTCCAGTCTCCAGTTTCCTAGGCCAAGATGATCACGCCGTTTAAGGCGGCACCGCGGCAGAACGTTTGCGCATGCGTAAACTTCAAGCACTTCCGGTCCGTTAAACTACCAGTCAACATCGATGCGAACAGCATAAAACAACACTTTTGCATGAACCAACAGACCTAGATTTTCTAGGAAGGACCAAAACCGAAGAAAATTATGGTACGTACACGATCGGTTCTTGCATGAATACATTTCGAGATGGAGTGAAGATTTGTTTTTTGTGAAAAAATGCGATGCAAAAATTATTTGTTCATATTTCGCTGTTGGTGTAAACGCTTGAAACTTGAACGATGAAAAAACTTTTCAACGAAACAAACTTTTTCTCTACCTTTGTTTTATAACTCTTACTTTTTGTTTTCAAACTTCGCGGTACGAGAGTTTTATGTTGTTTATGTTGTAGTTCATTTTTTATTTCAGGTAATTTTTGTTTTTCCTTTGTTTCAAATTCATTAGCGTATATTACCATACCCAAAAACAATGGAAAAATAAAAATTACCTGAGATAAAAAAATTAACTACAACATTTACATGGGATTACAGTATGTCACCGGAAATGCATAATTCACCGGATGCTCAGTTTTCTACTCATGCGCAGTGCGTTCTGCCGCGGTGCCGTTTAAGGCCATGTCAAAACGAAGTCGCAAATAAGGGCGCTTTTGCAGATGTACTTTTTTACAGAAATCCAAGATCACGCACTCGGCCCAAAACTCTAATTTGGGGGAAAATGCAAAGTCTGCTTTTGGATTCCAGAACGGAAATTGCCTCGAAACCACGTTGACTTTTATTGTAATGCAAACGAGAAAGATAAACCGTGAAAAGAGATATGGAGTGTCAAAAGTAATTTCGCAGTTGCTTTGGTTTTGCATTGCTACGCTTTGTGATTGGCTAAAAAATCTCGCGCAATTTTCTCAACCAATCAGAAGTAAAACCAAAACCAATCGTGATTTGCTCGCAAGCGTTTTCCCGCGCTTGGCGCCGGCTGTATGTATTTGCTTCGAGTTCTGATTGGTTCAACTGATTGTCTACGAGTTCTGTGATTGGCCAGAGTAATTACTTTGGTTTTGGTTTTACGACACTCAATTGAAAACCGCTCTATTAAACAATTAGATTATGAGCTCGAGATTTCTATCACGTGATAGAAATCAAGAGCGAATAATCTAATCGTTTTAGTATAAATCTACTGGACGTTCAAAACTTAACAACAAATACTCTTCACAGACACTTCGAAAACGCCAAGCGGCCGCCATTAGGCTACTCGCTCTTCTCACTTTCTACAACAGAATAGTGAGTAGCGTAAGAGAACAGCATTCGTGATAGAACGCTAGTAGATTTATACTAATATAATTTGACGTGAGTGCTACGCAGTAAAACATTTTTTGTGTAAGTTTCCCACTGTTTGGCCTCCCAAACACAAGTGAACGCAAATGAACGCACATTGTTTAAAACAGTTTTAATATGCGAGAAAATTACGTTCGAAAAAAAAAGGTAAAAAAAAAAACACAACAGACGTTACAAAGCTGTTTCCTCAGAGATTAAATCTAACTCGTCGGCGGATTTAAAACTTCTAAGGAAGAGGCAGCAGCCTCGAAACGTTTTTTTTTTATTATTTTATACGTAATTGTGGCGCATATTTAAACAATTCTTACTCTAACATTAATTTTGCGCCACACAGCTGATGCAACTATTGGCTGTTTTTTCAGTATGCTTGCTTTGTAAGGGCGCATTCCCGCGGGTAATAGCGACCTTCAGATTTGACTACGAGTACGACTTTGGAATTTCGAGATAATTGTATCCACCGAACTGTAACTCCTTCCTGTTGCTGACTAACACGTAAATAAACGTTATGGATAAGATTGGTGTGATAATTAAGTACATGAGGCACACGAATTTGGTTTGAAAACTCGTACTCGTACTCAATCTCGTACTCGTAGTCCAATCTGAAGGTCGCTAATGATTTACCAAGCGAAACGAAAACAGAGCTTGATCGCAGGTTACTCAAACTAGGGGTCACCAGTCTTAACTCCAATGTGCCGTGCATTGTGAAGGAGAGGGGAATTAACTACTGCTGTTTGACAAATTGTCTGGAATTTGTACGTTTTTATTTCTAAAAAGTGTACGCATTAAAACAAATTATAGCAAATAAACACAGAAATGTACAATAAAAGAGAATAGATGACAGCAAATTCTTTGGTTATCCATCTTCTTCAGTTCGTCTTGCGAGGCTTCCCCTTTTTTTTTTCTCACAAATATATAAAACTAAACCTAGGGAAGAGTGAAAAAAAAAAACAGGACATAAATTTAGGAACTAATTGCTATTTCGTTATATTCTTAAGAGGAGGGAAAAAGTTGTACGTACATTGCGACGCGCCTTACCGGGAGGACACAACAAACTTTTTTTACAATCAGAGAGCGCGAATTCAATTGACGGGTACGCCTCCTCGCAAAGTTGAGCACGATCAAATGTAATCTTGTCACTCCGTGTTTATCACAAGAGTGTCAAGTAAGTGACAAAATACGAAGATTTTATTAACTTTATTGCTTCGCACCGTATCCGCAGTTACGAAAATGATCATAAGAATTAGATGTTGACAAGTATATCGTGGAAACTTCAAGGTAACGAGCGTCAAACTTAAAGGCCTTTTTTGTTTTACAGGGAAGCTCCATCAGTTTTATGAAAGAAAACCCGCAAACCAAGAAATTAACAAAAACAAAAGTTTTTTATATATTTATATATTTTACTACTGACGACGAGCTTTAAAAAATTGAAATAAGACTCTAACACCCTCGCGAGCTCTTTCCTTTACAAACGACTGACAAAATCCCCGTATGAGTGCTATAACTGTTGTAGCTCCAAAATTAAAACGAAATCCCCTTACCATACCCGAAATGCCTGTAGAACACTAAAAGGAAGTTATCAAACTTGAGTTTTCCATGAGAGAATAAACCGTTATTATAGTTTTAGCAAGTTTTCCAAGATTCAAGGTGATAAAATTGGCACAATTTTTTCAAACTGGCCATTTGCAGCAAGATGATGCACCCACCTACTGAGTAACTGTGGAAGACTGGCTATGATTGGTCCATAGCCGGGCGAATTATCATAAAGCTCAAACAGCGGAGCAGCAACCAACTTGTAGTTACGTGGGACAGCAAAATTAGCTGAAATCAAACAAAGATGGACATATATGAATATAAATACATGTATATGAAAATTGTATATACTGTAATAATAAATGTGAACCTGGGATTAAAACAGAAGTGAAACCTGTGATCCTCGCAGTGTGCTATCAACTTAAAGGGACACCGTCACCTATTTTTAGTATCACTTTGAAAAGCCAAAAAACATATTTGTTTCAATGGAAACCTCAAAATAATGGTCCAGTTTTGTTAACAAATACTCTGTCAGTGCTGACAGAAACTGGTATTCGTTATCTTCAGCTGCGTATGGCCAGGATGGAAATGGATTGCAACTTGAAAAAATTGGCCAATTTTTTCAAGTTCCTCCCAAGAGTCGTGGAAAAATCGCAGAAAAACTTATTATGGTTTGTTCTTCCTTGAAGAAATCACTTGATATTATCTTCTTGGTGTTCTAAAAGCAATTTTATGTTTGAGCAAAGGTACTTTGTCATATATTTAGTACATTTTGACCAAAACACAGCAAAATCTGCATGACAATGCCCCTTTAAGCAGTTGACAAAAAGTTAGATGAAAAATATTCAGGCTTCAACAGGATTCAAACCAATACCAGTGCAATGCTCCATCTGCTGAGCTACCAAGCCACTGTAATTGGGTTATTACGAAATCACAATTATGTATGGCAAGGTCATGAGTTCGAATCAGTTCAAGCATCAATTTTTTTTTTCAGGTTGCTTTTTCAACTGCTTAATAGCCCAATTTCGATATATTAAAATTCAGCTTGAAACAAAAGAAATCACTACGAGGCTTAGGGGTATGATAGTAGGGATTTATATGGTTTATTCCCTTACAGTCAAACCGGATGTTCTTTTGCGGGCAACTTTGCAAATTTCTGCCGCAACATTGGTATTTTGATTGACAGTTTGCTTCGAGCAAGTTGGAAGTTGTGCGAACAAGTTGCAACTTTCGCGAGCAAGTTCCTATTTCAAACTTGCTGTCAGTTGCCGGATTTCTGAATTGAAAGTACTTGGTTTGGTTACCTTGCAGTATTTCACAAACTCTATGATGTCAGGAGTAGAAACTGTTCGTTCCTTCCAGCTAGGTTTACCGGGAAAATACATCTCGTGTTGTAAAAATCTGTTTACAATATTGGACACAGTTTGCCTTGATAATCCAATAATGCTTGCGATTTGTTCTTGTTTTACACCAGACGACCATTATTCTTTCTCTTTTCTCAACCGAGGTGGTATTATTGCGATGTACGTGAGCCATAACTGAAGAAGGACGTGTTTTCACAATATTCGCAATTTGCAACTGACAACAAGTTTGAAATAGGAACTTGCTCGCGAAACTTCCAACTTGCTCGAAGCAAACTGTCAATCAAAATACCAATGTTGCGGCAGAAGTTTGCAAAGTTGCCCGCAAAAGAACATCCGGTTTGACTGTAAGCCTCGTTGTGATGTCTTTAGTTACAAGTTGAATTTTAATATATCGAAATTGGGCTTTTTGATAGCACACTGTGAGGACCACAAATTTCACTCACAAAGATGGACATCTTACTACCACTTTTAGAATCTTGACAGATGCAAAATGAATTACCAAATAACCAAATAAGCTTAACAAGTTTGCGAAAGTTATAAGAGAGTTGTAATAACATAACATTGTACATGTACATGTACCTTTTTCTCCTAGCTGAACTAAGAACAGCTTTCTTTGTTCTTTGGGCTTTGTTATATGAGCAGGAATGTATGGATACTGAGGGAAAAAAGATAAAAATATACATAAAAGTTGAGTAAAATAAAACAATGATATAACAACGTATGCAACCTGAGATAGTAAAATATTTGATAGTTTAAGCCAAATTGCAGCCCCCATATTGATTTCTTAGCCAACTAAAGATACCTTGCATCACATTGCCTTTCGCAAACCAGGACGATAAATTTAACAAACTGCAGGTCCATGCTATTGGAATGCTTGTATCATTTTATTACGATGATGTGCCTACAATGTATTAAAGACCTTTTATGATTTATTACAAAAATACACTTTAGTTTTCCATAGGGGCTCACAGGACTCTAAATAAAGCAATACATTATAAACTAGCAACTGCGCAGTCTATCTTCGGGGTGGGGATGGATGAAGCGACAATTCCCCCCTCCAACCCCCCAATCCCAACAGCACTACATGTGTAGTTTTCAGGCTAATCATACAACTACAATATAACCATAACACAAGTTTTTACCCTGATAAATGGAATAGCAACTGCAAAACTGAATGGGGTATATTACTTTTTTAAATTCTCCCTGCCTCTTGCTTTTATGTAGAAATCTGCCAGCTACACACTGTTAAGGCAACAAAGCTCTTCAGTTGTACAATACAATACCTGAGGGGCTTCAAAGTTTGGTCTCCACCAGTTCCCTAGGCTGTCCTCCACAACCCAGTCCACCTCAGCACCCTGCTCTGGACGGCCCAGAATCTACATGTAAGCAAAAACAAATCCATAATTAACGTCAAACAATTCTGTAAATGTCCAGCAATTCTACATGACTAGTTTATTTGCTATTGAAAGCTGGTAACTGTCCTTATGGGCATCTCCGCACTATGGACACTCTCTATTACGGACAGTTCACCTGGTCACTAAGAGTACACAACTCATACAAACTCTACCTCTATAATATAGACACTCATTATTTCCCCTTGGTGCCCACATTAATTAAAAGAGTTTCAACTGAAAGGGTTGGAGCATAACCAACCTATGTCGAATTTGAGACCTTTTTTGCGCTCATTTTGCCTCATTTTTGGCATGTGACCTACAAATTTTAAAAATTTATTAAAATTGCAAAACGTTGTTCAGAATTCCTGGTCAGGAGTATTGCGGTCGCATATTCTCACAGCCAATCTGCTTTGTAATGGCGTCATTTTGGAGAACGTTTCATACAGTTTTGGAAGGAACTATGTGCTGATGTACGGTCAAATCACTAGAGGGTGAGAACTCATCTTTCTTCAGGTAGTTTAGTTTAGTTATTTTTTATTTTTTAACATACGTTTTTTCTCTAAAATGATGGAAAAACCAGCATACAAATTTCCGAACGACGTTTTGAAGTTAATTTGTAGGTCACATGCCAAAAATGAGGCAAAATGAATGCGAAAAAACAAAATTACATGTACAGTAAAAGGTCTCATATTCGACATACATTTAGGTTGGTTATGTTCCGAGCCCTTCAACTGTACAAATTATGTACTTAGTAAGTATAAAAATGCTGATGATACATGTAACTACTGTACACTTAGCAACTAATCTTGCATTATTACCCTAATAGAAATGATGAACTTCTTGGAAATCACTGACTCACCCAGTCAGTAACTTACCTCAGTCATGGATCTTTTAAGACCATCAATCTCATCCTCCCCTGCTACCAATTCACCACCAGGCCTTGCAAATAAAAGGTTTAATTCCTATTATTATTATATAATCTAAACTTCAGTGAAAACCATGGAAAAATCATATCTCGACACACATGAAGATATCAATTTTATCTTCACTGTAAAGAGTGAGGATATCAATGTCTTTACGTTACTAGCTGCCATGTATACTTGCTCTGGCTTAAAAAAATTCCAATTGAGCGAACAGGTGTTGGCCTACAATCAAAACATCTTCATCCTCGGAAATCTTCAGAAAATTCAGAAAATGATCAGAAAATGTTTGTACAACCTTCGGACAGTATTCAAATAATTTTTCAAAATCTTTGGAAATTTTCAAATTATTGCGTAAGCCTGATTTTCGTATGTCGGGAAAATCTCAGATTTGGCCAACTTATGAAAGCACTCAATAGATGATATTCGTATTCTCGGTATTGAACTGGAACTAGCTTGCAGTCGAGGGTCATGCGGGGGAATCTTTTCACATGCAAATATTTTTAATGATATTCCCCCGCATTAGCCTCCATTGCAAGCTAGTACCAGTTCAATACCAAGAATACAAATATCGTCTGTTGTAGACATCCCCGATCATCTGGGATGGTCGGGGACAAATTGGGAGCGTTTCTATGTTCCCAACGCGTCCCAGATTTCTGAGATGATCGGCGATTTTCCCGATATATATCAGCAATATATGGGCCGATCGCAAACAACAAAATCCCCGATCATCTGGGAATCTCCCAACATATGAAAACCAGGCTTTAAAACTTTGTTATTAGTGTTGTTCATATAATAAACAAAATAATGCATGGTTGCTTGGAGACATGAAATTTCTATTCTTGTGTTAAATTTGATATCAGTTCTCACTCGTTCACTGCCCTTGCTTGTGAGATATCAACTTGATCACACAAAGAGAAATTTCACATCTCAGGACCTCTTTGAAAATCATGTTATGAAAGGGCATCATGTTATGAAAGGGCATCCTATTAAAATATTAGTTAATAATAATAATAACATCTCCGCACGTGAGTCACACCCCTTTTTCTTTTCTCTCCTACCTGTATATACAACAGAAATGTTAAGTTACAGTATTAATAAAAGTGAACTAAAACACCCTTTGATTTTATTACAAGTACTGGTAACTCACAATTTAAAAAATGTTGTCCCTAGCTGCAGAAGTAACACATGTGGCAATCCATGTTCATGAACAATCAGCACTCCCTCAACTGTCTTCCTCATTCCAAACTTATCATATTCCTCTCTGAAAAAAAGAAGATGAATTCACACTTGCAATAATTTTAAACAACCAAAATGCAATCATAAATACGTAATGACTGGTCCTGAGAGAAACAGCGAATTTTGTTTCCAGAGAATCTCGATGTTTCCCAAGACAAAGTCACAGTTTGAAAAATGTGCTGAGCACTCGAAGTAAACATCAATCGCATCATAATCATGCCACTTATTGTCAAGGTCTGATCACGTGCACTAGCTGGTAACAGTGCACTGTTACCCTCCAACATCAAAATATTGCCCGATTTTGCAAATGTTGCCCAGTCATGGACATTTGGCGGGAAACATGTCATGTGACAATGAACGTGTGCGTTGTATTGAGAAAAACTTCAGCTAATAACAATGATAAATGTGTGTACCATATAAACCTGTACTTGGCAAAAACTCATTGTCTACAACACTTGTTTCCTATCTCGCCAATGAAAAATATTGAATGACACTCAAGGAGTGTATGAGAGAAGGACAAGACAGTATTTGAACTAAAGGTCACTGTATCACTACATGTATGTCAACTGGTGTACTTCTGACAAATAAAAAAATGAAAGTCACAAGATTTCTAATATTCCCCTAAGTTCACTGCTGCCATTAAAAAGTCACCAATGTTTTCTTACCTCATCCTGGTAAATCTTGCCTGAACTGAGCTGGAAAACAATTTAGAAAAATACAAATACAGGTAGTATATTTCATGTTTTGAATACTATATGTTATGTCTGAATAGTATATTAATAACATTATTATTAATACAAAAATTATTTTATTTTATTTTACATGTATCACTTACCTGTCCTTTTCATATAATGCTTCTTTGGTTCCAAATGTGTAATTTGTCAAAGGATACCTACAAAAGGAAAACATGACCAATACATCTCTTTAGCTTGTATGTTTTGTTTTCCAAATGTAGATCATGTGGTGTTACCCTAGAGAACTGTTTCTTTTAAATTTTGTTTTCTTTTCTTCTTTTGTTCGTATGTATGCATAATTTATGAAAAGACAAAGGACAAATTCCCTTGAAAACATCACATGACCTACATTGGAAAACAAAACATACAAGCTAAAGAGGTCTATTGACCTAAGTGATGATGAGCACAACTGGTTTAAATACTCAATCTTGCTTATTTTTAATTTTTTTAAATTAAAGTTTTAATAGCTTGAAAAACTTGAGTTCTTGCCTAAGCGCATTTCATGTAAAGAACATGCCGAAGATGCGCCACAAAGATGATACTGAAAAAAGCACAGATCCTTGGCGTCGTACAAGAAATGCAACCTGGAGCAGGTTTTGAAACCATCGCTAAACAACAAAATGCAACAAAACGATTCCAAGAAAAACAAACAAAGCATTTCTTGACATGAAGGCTAAACTACAGAATACGGAGGGCCACTTTCGTAGAAGTAGGCGGCTTATGGTACGTAGTAGGCTCGGCGGCTCGGTAGTGAACTCGAATTTGGAGCCGCCAAAAACATACGTTTCTTAATGTACCTTTCTCGTTCGTTTTACTATAAGCTTACTAAAATATCAGCTTACATGTATGTATATCGTAAACTAAACTGAGGAGACGCTAAGCCGGCGAGCCACCTAAAAACATACACACGTGTCATACGTACCTTCCTCTTTCTATGAGCTAGAAATGAGCATAGAGCTAGATTCGCATTTCTTTAAGTTTCTAGATATGATTTTAAATCTTTTTGCTTCGACTACTGTTGAGCCAGTTTTAAAAGTACTTCTTCTTGAAAAGTGGCCCGGTGTTTGTTGCTGACATGAATACTTACAGTCGCACAGTGCGATCTATCGCTGCTCCCTGTTGACCTGACATGTATTTTCCAGCGTTGCTTGCCGCTCGATTTCTTGGCCAGCCTCGTGCATTCATTCTGTCATTGACCGCCATTTTGATTCTAAGCTGTAATGCCGAGGTGGTCCTGGGAACTAGTTTACCAGACTCCTTTCTCCGTGACAAAATTGGCAGAGAAGAAACTAAAAACGAGGTTTTGGTGGTTTACCTTCAAGTAAGGAGAACTGAATTGTCTACAAGAAAAAAACATGGCGACGGGATCATGTAGACTTTGGTCAAGTTTGCGGCGACCGGTAGTGGCTTTTAAGAGTAATCTAACGCTTTGTTGTGCAAGAAACCAATTAAGACTAAACAGTTCAGAAGCATCACAACACCCTGGAAGAAAGGGAATATTTCAAAGAAGGGGTTTTTGGCTTTTAGTAGGAAGTGGTACTTTGGCGTTCGCAGCGCATAACAGACTATGGGAACGAAAGCAACGCAGAAAACTTCGAGTTCAAGTTGAAGGAATTGGACGATTTTTCAGGTCAGTTAGAAACTTTGTGCTAGTTGTTTCTTTGACCTCCAACGGGTACAAATATTCCGTCATCCGTGACAAAGTTAACTGAGCAATATTACTAATTGTGCATGAGTATAATTATATAGCCTGGGGTGGGCTCCCGTATAAAATCGTACCTTTTAGGGGTTAAAATTCGTGGTTTGGTACCACTAAGAGTGTTTGAATTGAAAATTACCACTGTCAAGAGTTATTCTGATACCTTTTAGGGTATTAAGCCAGAAAAATATGCTGACAGAAACAACTTTTCCAAAAAAAAAAATTGTTAACTCTTAGAAGTAAATGTAAACATGAGCCACACCCACAAAATGGGTTTCTGGTACCTTTTAGGGGTTCCTTTCAAAATTTACACTGATCAGCCCCAACAATTTTACATGGGAGTGCCCCCAACCCTCCCCCCTTTTTTTTCTGGGTGCATTTCATGTGAACCCTGTGTAAAACGTATCTCAAGTTCTTTGAGGTAAGGTAAAGTAAAGTTGCACAAAATCCACAGATGACCCACACGGCCAGAGCTTAACCCAGTTTCTGTAGCATGAAGCAACTTGGAATATTGCTATTCCCCCCTGATGGGATGCTAGTCCATTGCCAAGTTACCCCCCAGCATTTTGTCGCTGGTGCCCCTTTTATACACCTGGGTGGAGAGACAAATGTGGAGTAAAGTTTCTTGTCTAAGAAAACAAGATGACAGCAGAGACCAGACTCAAACCACTGACCTTCAGGTTGAAAGTCCAACGCGCTAACCACTAGACCACCAGGCCTCCTAAGTTCTTTGAGGGTCTACGCAAATGGCATAGATGTTTCAGCTCCAACAGTTGAGATCACCAGTGTGCACAAGCCATGATTACTGTGCAGGTTGCCTAGACTATGCCATGCACATTTTACAGTGGGACCACACGAACCGAGGCCATCCAGACAAATTTTTGAGACAAATTTTGAAATTAGCCAATCACAAGTCAAGATCTAGACAATCAAATAGCGCATAATAAGACTTGACCAGTTGTTTGGTACCGCCAAGCGAAAAATTCAAATTCTGAACTGCGCGCTGTGTCGAGAATCTTCGATGACCAAAGGCTAAAAATGAATTGCCGCGTTTGGATAAATTAATCCGGAAGGTATTTTGTTAACGGCGCCGAAACTCACTAATTCTACGCGAGGAAGTTTTGAATTTATATCACAAAAAATTTGTCACTTCTCAGCGAGAAATCATGAGCTCGTGAGCTGAAAACCGCGAGTCTCTCAGGCGTGTTGAAAAGCAAACATGATCATTGCCTTTTTATTAATTCTTCGAGTTCTGATTGTTGAAACAAAAAAAATCAACAAAGAAGCAAATTGTTTTCTAATAAGAGACATGTATAAATACGTGACAAAAGTGGGCAAAGTTGGCGGCGAATAAATTTAATGAATCACAATCGCACAGGTGACAGGAGGATAACACATTCCGACGTGCGATCAAAAAATAGAACTCTCAAAAGAAGAAAGTTTAAATATTTTCCTCCTTTCTTCAAATGAATAATTCACTGCAGTTTGCTCCCGATTTCTCAACTCAACGGCAAAAATCGCGTGGACAAAATAGCACTATTTTCTGAGAAACAACTGCGAACTATCCGTACAGATCCGCTCATTTATCTAGTTGTCAGAGTTGTGTATACTTTGTTATCCAGCGACCGTACACTGAAAGCGGGCATTTTACTTTTTATACAAAATGTTCACGTTACTTTATATAAAATCCCTTTGTCGTCTCTCTGTTCCCTACTATACATGTACAGGCCGGGTTGAAGCTTTGAAGTCCTAAACTATAAATTGTGATCGAAGTTTCTCGAGACACAAGGTGCCAGGGGAGAGTGAAAAAAATAACAAATGAAAACTCTCAGATGTGTGAAGAATCGCTCTCAAATTGAAATGGAACCGGAGAGAAAGTTAGAAATTACTGCTTGAATGTACATAAAAACGTCTTCGAAAAATGAAAACAATCTTTGTTGACAGCTCTGTTTAGTAATCACCGATACTGCGAATCGCTCGCGGCGCCCGGTTTGCGTGAAATGAGCTTGAGCGGCCGTCACGTTTACTTTGGATTGTTCAAAATTTCTTTACTACTGGCTTTGATTCTGGCCAACCCAGACATTGTCATAAAATTTTCCAGCTTGATTTATACAAACGTGACAATTCTTCATTGTTATCATTTGGTTAATGAAGAATTTATGGATATCAAAGGTTCGCAACACATCACAGCTCAGAGTTTGAACTCAGGTCAAGTATAATTTTCCGCTATTTCATTGTCTAGATCTTGCCGTTTGATTGGCTAATTTCAATTTGTCTCAAAATTTGTCTGGGTGGCCTCGGTTCGTGTGGTCGCACTGTAAGAAAAACAACAGTCATTGTTTAAAGCAAAGGGCAATAAGCTGGCATTGCTATAGTAACTTGACTGTCACTTGGAAACCAGTGACACATAAAACTTCGATCACATTTCATAAACTTGGTTAGGTATGGAAGCAATAAAAGCATGTCTTCCCTGCAAAATTTTGATTTCAAAATATACACCCCACAGCAAAAAAGAATTAAGTCAAGCCTCCTAATAATCTTAATTTCATTTTTCTTACAAGGTGTTTTTATGTTGGAATGAAAATATCCTTAGACTACTGGTGGACTCTGCACAGTTTAGATCCTGTAAGTAAAAGAGAATTTTTTTATTTAATTTGCAAGGTACAATAACATTAATTGTATACATATTTATCAGTAATAAAAGGCTCATTGTTCAAATAAACATAAGGTTTATTTTGTTTGTGGTTCAACCCAAAGATCTTCAAAAGACACTGCAAGGAAAAAAGAGTTTTTTTGCACACATTTGTTTTTAAAAGAAGTGCACATCATTCGGCAAAAAAAACAAATGAAATGATATTAAATATTTTTGTCATGTCAAAATAAGACAGTCTATCAAAAATTAGCTTGATTTGGCAAAAACAAAATTGGCAAAAAAAGCAATGCTCCTTTTGCAATAAATTCTGTTGCACTAAATAGAACAATGACTTTTTGTAGAATGGGGAGCAGTATGCACAGGCTATCAAACATTGCCACCAGAGAGCAGCTGAAAGCATCGTTGTTGGAGCAATTGACAATGGAGGTCTTTATATCAAGTTGGGTCAGGGCCTTGCTTGCTTTAATCACATACTTCCAAGGGAATACACAGTTACTCTTCAAGTATTGCAAGATAAGGTACTCAGATATCCAGATTTACTAATTTTAAATATATAAACTGTACAATGCTTAAAATAAGAATGTCCACCTTCTTCCCTCACAATGACCATGCATGGGTCTCCCTAATGCCAATTGGGTCTCTGGCAGCCCAGGTCCACCTGCAAGCAGTCTTGTAACCGATTAATGTGATATTTGGAAGCTTTAATAGTGGACAAAATTTTTGGCACAAATTCTGATGTGTGCAAAGGAAAAATCCTTGCCCCCACCATGTTATACCCCCCACAATGTTGAGCCTGCCAGTCCCTTGTTTCACATCCCTGCTTCTCCCTTCCTCCATCTCCCCCTGCTTCTTCCCCTTTACCCTCTCTTCCCGACCCCTGCTCCTCCCTCTCCCCTCGCCTCCCCCTCTCCCCCTGTCCAACTGCTCCTCCCCTTCTCCCCTCTCTCTCTCTGCTCCAACCTTCCCCCTTCTCCCTCCCCTCTTCCCCTTTTCCCCTGCTCCTCCCTCTCCCCCTGTCCTCCCCTTCTTACCCCTCTTCCCCTGCTCCTCCATCTCCCCCTGTCCTTCCCTTCTCCCCCCTCTTCCCCTGCTCCTCCATCTCCCCCTGTCCTCCCCTTTCCCCCCTCTCTTCCCCTGCTTCTCCATCTCCCCCTGTCCTCCCCTTTCCCCCCTCTCTTCCCCTGCTTCTCCATCTCCCCCTGTCCTCCCCTTCTCCCCCCTCTTCCCTTGCTCCTCCATCTCCCCCTGTTCTCCCTTTTTTCCCTCCCACTGCTCCTCCATCTCCCCCTGTCCTCCCTTTTTCCCCTGACTCCTCCCTTTTTTGCCTCTCTTCCCCTGCTCCTCCTTCTTCCCCTGTCCTCCCCTTCTTCCCCTCTTCCCCTGCTCCTCCATCTCCCCCTGTCCTTCTCTTGGACACATGAAGAGTTCAAGATAAACAAAATGGAAGTGTATATTTAGTTTTTAATTTTGTGACTTCTTCTGCTTTTAAAGTTACTGAGCGACAGTGTTCCAATTTTTTTTTTAGGCTCTTCGAAGAAAGCATGGAGAGGTCAGTTGTTTGTGATGATTGTTACATTATGCTGGTCCAGAAAATATCTATACCTCCCCCATATGGATGGTTTAACCCCCCCCCCCCCCTGCAATTGTGACTTACATCTGTAACTGCACACATTTTCCTATGCTTGGTGCTGACTTCATGTATTTGCTTCGAGTTCTGATTGGTTCATTGGATTGTCTGTGTCTCTTGTGATTAGCCAGAGTGATTACTTCGGTTTTGGTCTTACATCACTCAATAAAATTGCTCTATGGTGCAATATTGTGCTATTTCTGGCTTGTTTCTCATGCTTCCCATCTCTAGCTTCAGAATTTGCAATGACCTACCACAGGGGGAGTAAGGATATTTCCTAGAACCACACATTATTGTAAAACTACATAAAGTCTAACCCTTGATTCTTAAAAAAAAGTGCTACTGTACCTTGTAAACATTAGTGCTACATTTTGTGCCATTTCAGGTGGATGAACTATTTTTTGAGGACTTTGGTAAGAAAGCTCAAGGGTTGTTCTTAAAGTTTGATCATGAACCAATAGCAGCTGCAAGTCTTGCTCAGGTCCACCGGGCAGTGAGGCATGATGGGAGAGAAGTGGCTGTTAAGGTACATGTATCAGTCCGTTCTGTGCGTCATTCTGCATCTGCTAATGGAATTTATAAGATCTTCTAGTCCGATCGCACGTGTTGTGATGCTCTATAATATTGTAAATGGCCACTCCATGGACATAGCACCACAGTTTTTTAGAAACTACTAACCCCTTTCATTCTTTCTTTCTTTCTTTCTTGATAAATTATTTCTTAGTAGTGGAGGCGCAGATCCGATCCGTAGGTGTGTGGTTCAAGGCCTGGTCTTGGCTACATGTTGTTTCCTTAGGCAAAAAACTTTCAGGGTTCTGATAGGTCACGGAAAAAAAAGTCAAATTTCCCGGGATTTTCAGAGACAAATTCGCGGAAAAAAACGGCCGATTTCGCGGGAATTTTCTGGGCAAATTTTGCTGGAAAGCGATCGGTTTTGCGCTGATTTGATGAACGTTTTTAACGAAAAAAGACGACAATTTTGCCAATTTTTTTGGGAAAATGATGACCGTTAGCCTATGCAATAACAACAGCAACTTATAAATGTTGCCTTTCTAAAACCGGCAATTTTGCAACTCGTTTGGACTATCGTACTTGCCAAGAAAGGAATATTGAAGGCGGTTTGCTTTTTGTTTGACCACGAGGTTCATTTTAACAGAGATCATCATTTGCTCTTTCAACAACAATGCGCTCGGAAATGCCCAATGGCAAAGCTTTTTACATCGTGGCCACTGCCAGTTTTTCGCAACGCCTGGTAGTTTTGGGACGTTGTTTACTCGTTGCAGTGACGAAGTTTCAAGATAAATTCACAAGTTTAGGGCAAGTAAACAGCCCCAATAGCCACGATAAGTTTCGAATATGTTGTACCGACATATATTTGGTAAGATATCTAGCGAATTTCGCGATATTTCGTGTGTTTTTGTGAATTTCGCGGGATTTCATGGATTTACCTGAATTTCACGGTTCCGCGACCGCGCGAAATATCAGAAGCCCTGAACTTTTCTCCACATTGTCTCTCTCCACCTAGATGTATAAAAGAGGTCCCGGCGGCAACAAAATGCTGGGGGTAACCCAGTGCGATGGACTAGCATCAAATCCAGGGGGAGTGGCAATACTCCTGGGGTTTTTTATGCTACGGAATCCATGTTAATCTTCAGCGGAGTTAGCCTGTGTGCAGCTGTCTTTGATTTCCTTGCTCCCCATGGAAAACGCGTGAAGCAAAGGAAATAGGTGATGTCTGCGCACAGGTCACGCAAGCTACAGCCAAGTGGGCCACCTATGGCTCGTGTGGGACTTTACTTCATATTTTTAATGATCTTGTTTCTTTACTTCTTATTTAGATTCAGTATATCGATCTTCTGGATAGATATGATGGCGATCTGTGGACATTAAAACGCCTGCTACAAGTCATCGCCTGGATGCATCCTTCATTTGCTTTCTCTTGGGTCTTAGACGTAAGTTCCAATTTGCTATATATATAGGTGGATTGTTTTTTCTATTTTTAATTTACTTTACTTTACATAAACAATACAGAGAAATGAGATCATTTAACTTTACCAGGACCTAAAAGAAACCTTGAAGGAAGAGCTGGATTTTGTACACGAAGGCCACAATGGTGAAAGATGCGCAGAAGAACTGAAACACCTTAGTTATGTTTATGTACCTGAAATCCACTGGGATCTTACTACTAAGGTAAACTTTAATCCCGGTAGTATTGTTTCAAACAACGATTGTTTCCTTATAGCGCAAATTGCCAGGTCCGACCACCTTTAATCAATTCACCGTGCTTGGTAAACAAAACAGGCCATGCTATCTCGTCCCCGTAGAAGTGTGGTAGTGTAGTAGTTAGCGCGTTAGTCTTCAGATCTGAAGGTCGGTGGTTTGAGCCTGGTCTCGGCCGTCGTGTGGTTTCCTTAGACAAGAAACGTTTCTCCACATTGTCTGTCTCCAGCCAGGTGTATAAATGGGTACTGGCAACAAAATGCGGGGGGTAACCCTGCGATGCACTAGCATCCCATCCAGGGGGGAGTAGTAATTCTCCTAGTTTCTCCATGCTACGATCGGTGGTTCAAGTCCTGGTCTTGGCCGTCGGGTTGTTTCCTTAGACAAGAAACTTTTCTCCACATTGTCTGTCTCCAGCCAGGTGTATAAGTGGGTACTGGCGACAAAATGCTGGGTGTAACCTTGCGATGGACTAGCATCCCATTCAGGGGGGTTAGTAGCAATACTCCTAGCTGCTCCATACTACGATAACTGGGTTACACTCCGGCCAAGTGGGTCACTTGTGGCTCTTATGTGACTACCTGGTTCATCCCCACCGGTAAAGTGCAAACCTGAGTGGCAGCCATTAGGAATAGGGAACCGGGCACAGGTACCCTACTTATTGAGGGGACTATCTATAAGGCGCAGATAGCCTCGAGCTATGCTTTTATGTTATCCAGTAGTTAAATATTTAAACGTTTTTGCTCCACTAAACTTTTTTCAGCGTGTGCTGACGGCAGAGTTCGTTGACGCGTGTAAAGTGGATGATGTTGAGGACTTCAAGAGGAGAGGACTGGATGTGGCCGATGTAAGAAATTAGTTGATGTTTTGGATAGCTTGCCAAATGGATTGTTCCCTTTTTTCGCGCCTTTCTTCTCCGGTCTCGAAAAAGAAAATGATCATTGGCGTGACAGCACAAGAACGCACCAAAAAGCGAACCATTCGACTAAGGAAAGTGCTACTGATAAGTAAACTTAAAGTGCTATTACGACGAAATTTTGTTTTTACTTCAATTCATTCATTGGGTTCATACTAATTGCACAAATCGCTAATTGTAGAACGATATTTACTTACTAAACTTGGAAAAAACTGGCTGAAAACAGGCGAACCCGTCCGCCATTACTCAGTTCACAGAACTCATCGTGGTGCCATTGCCTGGAATGAGCTTCCCAATGAAATACGAGAACTCAGTAGTCTAACCGCTTACAAAAGAGCTCTCGAACAAAAATAGAATCTGGTTCTATGACATCTATGATTGTAATTTTTATGTGTTTATAGAGGATATTATGATGTAAGATAGTGTTTTTTATTATTATTAATCTTATTAGTATTACTTAAACCAGTATAGTGTAGCAGTTTTGCCACTATATATATATATTATATATTTTTGTTATCATTTAGATTAGATTATATTTAAGTGCACGGCATGTCTGAAAACCAGTTTTACTGAGCCGTTTTACCGTGTTTAAATAAAGTTAATTGATTGAATTGAGTCTCACGTGTTAGTATCTTCTTGCATGTTTACAAAAACATCTTCGCTGTAAAGCAGGTCCTAAATCAACCAAAACAAAGACAGCTTTGTCCATGCGAGATCGGCCTTTCTACACAGTGAAGCAGCCACCAGGAAGCAGTCTTTTTTTGTGTTTATTGGACGACGTCATATGGTGTCATCCAATCATTTTGGCCATTTGAATCAAGTAATGGCGACAAGCCGAAGCTCAACTTTACGTTTGAAATAACTAGTCTTCCCATTGGAATTTGAATTTAAAGTTTGGCATGGGAAGTATTCAGCACTTCTACTTTCCAAATTTAAAGAGATATAGGAAGGCAAAATTAAGATTATCATGATAGTAGCAAGGTAAACTTTCCTTGTTCACTTTTCTCTAGGTTGATGAAAAAATGATCAAAGCGTTTGGTGAGCAGTTGTTTCGCAGTGGATTTATTCATGGAGACCCTCATCCCGCTAATGGTGAGTAATTCCACCTCCAATCTGTGAAACCTGTAAAGTGATATTTAAGTAGTAGATAAAATATGAGCAGGAGATCTGTATGGGCATTTACAATGGCGAGCCGAAGGCGAGCAATTGTAAAGCCCATACAGATCGGACGCGAATATTTTATCGTTCTTGTGAAATGAAACAATGAGTAGAGATCTGTATGAAAAGTTAATGAATACTAATTAGCTGAGCAGGTGTTTGTATCAAAAGTTAATTCTACTGTTGAATAATTCATCAACTCAGTTGATTTGTATTGGGGTTTACAGAGGTGTACATGTGACTCAAATACCACCTATTGATTTGTCATAACTTTAATGAATGATTAATGAATTTTGCAACGTAAATTAAAACGTCACTTAAATTAATTTAGCCTAAAGTGAAATGTCCGCACTGTTTAGAACGCGCACTGCGCACAACTCCATTATCCCCCATCATGTTTGATATATGACTTGAAAAGTCCTTGGAAAAAGGTTACAGTTTTCTGTGTGAACCCTGTGTCTGTATCAAATCCTGTCTCTCCTTCTTCCACCCATGCAATGTTGTTTGAAAATTGCACCAGCACAGTTCTATCTGGGGGATTTGGGGGGGGGGGGGGGGGGGGGGGGGGGGGGGGGTAGAAGCTTCACCCCCCCAAAAAGTATTGCAAGTAACTATAGACCCTTTTAATAAATACCAGAATGCATCATATTCCATTAATATCGATGTCAAATTTATTATTTTGAATTGTAAAGAGAATTCTAAAGAATATGTTTGACGTCATTAGCGGAAAATGATGCATCGTGGTATTCTCCTATTTTCGAATTGCCCATAATACACTTTGTTTGCCCCCCACATTTTGCATAAACTATTGTTTTTAAATGCTCTGGGAGCCGGAGGACTGCATATTCCCAAGAGCATTTCAAAACAATAGTTTATGCAAAATTTGGGAGGCAAACAAAGTGTATTATGGGCAATTCGAAAATCGAAAATAGAGAATTTATTAAAAATGTCCATATCGAAAAAATTATCCAGAGGTCAGTGCACATGGAGTAAGTATTCCCTGTCTAAGGACACTATATGACAAGGTAGATGGAGTCGTACAAACTGCTGGCCTTACAGCAGGCTCGGTTATCGTGCTGTACTTTCTGTTTATGAGTTGAATAGCGACAGCAATGGACAAATTTGTAACCAAAATCCACAGAAAGGAGACGCTGATGTAATTTTGATTGTGCAGTGCAACCACTAGAAAAGGTTGGCATAACATCGAGTTCGACTAGCACGAGTCAACAACTAAAAAACGTGAACACGACTGAAAAATAAAAAAAATACCACTGTCTCAAAATGCCCCAGATTGCATCTCAGCGCATATTCCTCTAGGAAACTCATGGCCTTCGGCCACTCGGGACTGCTCCCCCAAACGTTAAATCCGAGTTAGAGCTCTGAGTCCAGGGGAACGAAGAGAATAACCTGATGCCTCCTCTTTACTTTGCCTTACTCACTTCACACCGAAAAAGGCGTCCTTTTTCAGAGTGAAGCACAGGCTATACAGGGAGCAGTGTTCCAACGACTTGTGACAATGTTGAGTGCATGTTATATGAGTATTGACTTCGGTTTACGTGTCTTCCAATTAGTTCTAGTCAGGAAAGCCAAAGATGGGAAAGCTGAAATAGTCATCATTGACCACGGTCTTTATGAAACACTTCAACATAGGTGGGTCTGTTAGCTCAGAAGTCGAGTCAAGTTGTTTTCTAGATGTTATCGTCAACTCTGATTGGATCACAGTTAAGCGCCATGAATATATGCCAGTCAATTAAAGGTACCCTGCAGTCCCTTCTGCGCATGCACTGTTTTGTGAGACTCGCACGATGGAATGTCAGTTTACCTTCTGCTGTAGAAAACATCCGTTAAATGCGCTGCTGTGATGTTTTCTTTAACTGCCAGATCTTTAATTGCTTCAGCAATGCTTCTTTTGAGCTTAAGACAGTAGAATAGAAGCTCATTTTTGCAATCTTTCCCATCCATAATGGCGGGCATTCAACCTCTGGTAAAACTTGAAATATGCGTCATGTAAGTAGTCACAGAATGTAACGTGTCCTCAAAATCAAAACAAAAAATGTAAACAAGACCAAGAATGCACACTAAGGACTGCAGGTTCTCTTTAAAGATGGTTACACGCTTTTGCGATTCGCGCTGTAACTTTGATCTGCTTGTTTTCTTTTAGAGACCGGATATCATTGTGTCATCTTTGGAAATCCATAGTGTTGAATGACCAGGAACGCATGCAGTATTTCAGTAAAGAACTTGGAGTAGATGGTGAGTTTTATCGTTTTAAAGGAGTAATGTCAACACTTTTAGTGTCATTGTGAAAAGCCAAACCTAAAAATAATGCTCCAGGTTTGTTAACAATTACTACACTAGTGCACTGAAGGTATAGAAATGGATTGCAACTTGAAAAAATTGGCGTATTCGAAAAATCCCTTAAATCTGATTCTTCTGGTTTGTTTTCTCTTTGAGGAATCACTTGGTGTTTTCTTCTCAGTGCTCTATGAGAATTTTGTGTGGGAACAGAGGTGCAAATATTTAGTAGAGTTTTGACCGAAAAGAGCAAAATTTCCGTAACATTGTCTCTATAAGACATAAGTATTCCTTGGATTGGATGTAGGATTTTCGTTCAAACGCCCAGCGCTTAGTTATCATAAATAACGGTCTTACCTGTTTACGAAACATTGACTTTCATAACATGAAACTGCGGAAAAATACCGGTAAAAAACATTCTATTGGGTTTTCTTTGGCTTGTAGCCATTGCTACTTTTTCAACGAAAATGGCCACAATCTAACCTCTTTTGAGAGCAAAAATTATCAAGTTCTATACCCAATGAATTTTTAGCCCAAAACGTCATAAAGGTGAAATAATATCGTGCAAAAATGTTGCGTTACTGGTTGCCGCCCTGATGTTGCGTGACAAGTTGCGGGATTTTGCTACTCGTATTATTTCGCCTTAAAAAATACAAAAATAATTAAAATATACTCATGTTAGAGAGTCCCAAACCTCCGAATGGCAGGTTAGCCTAACGGAGGAGCGGCCACGGAAAAGAGTGGTTTGTCATAAATTAACCACGGTTCGTAAAACAGGGCATAAAGTGATTTTTCACTATAGCTCATGCACGCAATGCGTGCCTATGTTTCATTTGAATAAGTAGTCCCTCTTTTCTCTCAGGAACAGTTAATCAGGCAGTCGCGCGAGCACGCGCGAAAATCTCGTGCATGAGGAGACGCAACGCGCAAGGAGGAGAAGAAAATCGCGTGCCCTCCCGCACGCGATTTTCGCGCGCGCTGGCGTGATTGCTCGCTCGACTATCACTGAGAGAAACCGAAGAGGGACAGCTCGTGGTCTCCATTTGAAAAACTCAAAAGTTAGAACTACCTTGCTTGATTGAATGTTGAGTCTGAACACCGTTAACAGGATGGAAACCTTTTTGCAGATTATGAGAATTTTTGTCAGATCCTCCTTCAGCGGCCGTTCGTATGGGGAAGTGCAGGCATGCTGTTCACAACACGCGTCACTGAAGAAGACTTCACTATCATGACGAAACTCGCTCAGGGTCACTTTGAGAAGGTCATCATCATTCTTAGGCAACTTCCTCGAAGTATGCTTCTTGTTTTCAGGTGAGGATGTCTTCAAGGAAAGAAGTTTGCGTCGAGAAGGACGCATATGAAACATGATTTATGCGTCTCAGACGGGGGACGCGCAGGAAGAAGGATCACGGAACTTTGGAATGAAAAATGTAAACTCATTGGGCCGTTTCTGGGGCATGAATTCAATACTTGATCATCGGCGGATTAAGGGGGAACCAAAGGGTTTGCGCCCCCCCCCCCCCCCTTTTTTTTGCTTTGGACTTTTTATTTTTTATTACGATTGTTGCAGCTAAGAAGCAAGGTTCCGCTCTCGTCGCGATTGCTATGATCCCCCGGCCCCCTGTTAATGAATTTCCTTGATCTGCGCCCCTGTTGGTCCATACGTTACACTTCTAAGGTTTTGGGCATTAACAATTAACAATTATTTCATTTGGAGCTTGACTGAAAGCTCCAAGGCGTTACGTGTCTAAATAAACTATTATATTGTATTGTATTGGCTTTCACACGATAGCGAGAATTATAAAGCCTGAGATTTGTATGTACTTACCCCGATCTCTCTTTTGTTTTTCTCTGCAATAATTGGCTGGTTTTGCATTTCTACGTTTGGTGATTGGCTAAAAAATCTCGCGCCACTTTCTAAACCAATCAGAAGTAAAACAAAACCAATCGTGACCTCGCATATGCGTTTTCACGCGCTTGGTGCTGGCTACATATATTAACTTTCAGTTCTGATTGGTTCATTGGATTTTCTCCGTATGTTGTGATTGGCCTAAGTGATTGCTTTGGTTTTGGTCTTTCGACACTGCGCAATAGACCACTTTCATAATGGCGGCCGATTTATTTATTCTTTTATATGTATGTTAATTAGCCTCACCGGCCTCGGTGACATGTGCAAAATTCAAAAGAATTTTTACTCTAAAATGAGGCCAGTGAGGCTAATTAACATACATATAAAAGAATAAATAAATCGGCCGCCATTATGAAAGTGGTCTATTAATAACTGCTTTTTTTACGTCTGTCTTTGTTTTCAGAAACTTAAACACTATCCGAGCCATCAACCAAGAGCTGGGAGAACCCGTGGATAGATTCGTTCTCATGGCGAAGTGGTTAGTGGAGATTTACTGAAGCGCTTTCTTTACAGTACCGGAAAGAAGTAGCCTAAGCCTAAAAATCCACCCGTGCAAAAATCGAGGAAAACAAAAGAATGGGACACGCTTTTTGTGGAATGTTTTTGTTTTTATGTCATTTTGCACGAGCTAATTTTTGTTTTTGACTGTAGTGCGACCAGGCCCTAACAGAGAACTCAGAGCAAAATACATTTGCACGCGAACCGCTAATCTGTTAAAAACTTGAGATCCGTAATCTAGAATTCATTTTGCGGATCTCGAGTTTTTCGTGACAGGTTTGCGGTTCGCGCACAAATGCATTGTGCTCTGAGTTCTCTGTAAGGTTACTTCTATCCGGTACTGTTCCTCTGTTTGTTTGTTTCTGTGATAAAGAGGTTAGTTTTAGTGAGGAAGTGAAACATGAATATTTTGTTTTATTATATAGATATCGATGAAATACTAGAATTTATTATATAAACACCAATAAAATACCAGGTGAGCTTTCGCGCGTAAACATCATATCTTCACACGTGAGAATAACATGTTATCTTCACACGTGAAAAGATCACCGTTGCTACGTTGTTCTACTTTAGGACTACAAACAAATATAAAAGTGAAATGGCTTGATTTCATTGGTGTTTATATAATAAACAGAACATTACATGGCCGCTTGAAGATACGAAATTTCTCTTCTCGTGTTGAAAAATATTTCACTCGTTCGCTGCGCTCACTCGTGAAATATTTTTCAACACTCGAAGAGAAATTTCGTATCTTCGCGCGGCCATGTAATATCCTCTGTTTATCAACTGAGTTGATAAGATAAATTGGCCATCGTAAGAGATTCAAAAGCTGGCGTTTTCGAGCGCCTTCCGTTCATCTGGGCGATGCGCTCTGACCAAGAGCTAGTGCTCGAAACGCCCGCTTTTGGTTCTCGTTACGGTGGCCAAATAGCCTCATCCACTCAGTTTTTAACACCACATTTTCATCCGAGTTTCTGTAATAGACGTGTTTATTATAGGCAGCAATATTAGCTTTATTCCCTGGGAAACCAGTTCTGTTCATTAACCCTTTCACTCCCAGAGTCAATTATGGAGACATGTTATGAAATTCTAACTTTCAAGTCTGTGGACGAAATCCTATGGTGTGACCATTCTAATGAAACCTCTTCAGCTGTACTTTCACATGGTACCATTCGTTTTTCAATATTTTACAAACTGAAATTTGGGATTTTTCTTGAATTTTGATTTTTGGCACTCTTGGGAGTGGAAGGGTTAAAAATATTATTCTTTTCTTGAGACATTTGCAACACTATCACAAAATATTAAATCTAAAAGGTATTTTGGTATGTCGAAGCGCGGAAATCAATATGGCTGCCATATCTGTAAAAAGGACGCCAAGTTAAGAACAATCCATTTCAGACGTAAAAGGGACGACAAAAATTAATCAGGGCTCGAAATTGCGCCCGTATCGGGCGCATTTGCGACTGAGATTTTGCTTTTGCGACTAAAATCTGTCTATTAGTCGCGATTTCGTGATTGTTTTACGGTCTAGTTAATAAAGGAATTATATTCAACAGTCTTGTGTCTTATTTGTAACTGGTACATGTAGTTGTATTTTTATCCGAAAAATCCTGCGAAATTCACGTTGCATGTTGCGTGACTTAATTGTCGATTTTTTAATGTGGTTTTCAAGAAGTGTATCACGGGCGCACTTTTTCAGAAATTTCTCGTCTCTCATTTTCGGTTCCGATAGTAGTATTTAGTTTTCTTGCGACTAAAATTTTCGAACTTGCGACTAAAATTTAGGAATTACTCGCAAATTGCGATTGAGAATTTTTTTTAATTTCGAGCCCTGTTAATTGAATCTAGATAATACCAATTTAAAACATTTTCTTTCAATCGGCGATGCAGAGAAAAATTGATTACTGATTTGGGGATGAATTATACATCTGTATTGAATAGCCACAGGTTTATAATCTTACTAGACGAGTTCACGGCTATATAATTAATCATAGTCTTGTTTAAAATGAACACAGTTGTCACGACTTTACATGACTTTACTGCGTTTTTTTGTTTGTTTGGTTTTTTTTAGCGCCATTGCTGGAGTTCACGGCGATATAACTAATCACGGTGTTTGGTCCAAAGTGAAGACATTCGTGGAATCTCTTGTCCTTGAAACAAGAATAAGGTACTACTTTTTATCATATCAATTAAGGGCTCACTGACGTATATTTTCGGACCCGTTCCTAGGGACAGTAATGGCTATTTATTTTTGTTAATTTTAATCGTTTACATACGGTCAAATCTTCAACTCAGTCCTAAACCCAAAAATGACGATATCGAGCCACGCCCATGATCACGTGACCAATGACGAAAAAGTCTACAATTTGTGATGTGTCACATTTTATCGGAAAATCGTTGACGGTGTTATGGTATTTATTCATTTTCCCATCATCGTAAGTATGGATTTCGTTTTAATTTGAAAAATAGATTTTTTAGAGAAATTTAAAACATTGATTTGTCCATAAAAATTGTATTCAAAAAAGGTTTCAATAGACGCATACTTAGTTATATTCCATATCCAGGTTAGATAAATGTAACATTGAAAAATAATGAATCAAGTTAGAGACCGCCAAGAATTTAGCATTTTTCTACAAACCGGAAGCAATCTGAAACGAACGAGGTTGAACCGGAAGTCATTTTATCAACGTATGCGCTATTCGTCTGACCAGAGATGTGCTTTAGTGGGTTCTCGCGGGGTTTTTCTGATTGGCTGCCGAAATGCCTGCGTCATTCACCGGAAATGATTTTTCACTTCCTTAGCAACGCGCGAGAAATCCGTCCGTGAGCCCTTAAGATATGGAAATAAAAACAATGACTAGCAACACCACTGCCAAAATTCGCAGGCTCAGTAATAAAAATGTAATCAGAGAATGTACTTGCTGCCCTAATTAAGCATCGGTTTACGACACGTACTCTGTCTGCAAACCCGCTGACAAATAATAAACGAGGCCGGCGACGCATGTGCTGACTGAGTGGGCAAAAGCCAGATAAAATAGTCGGTGAGAATGTTCATTTGAGCGAAATGTACTCTTTAGATGCTGTATTCTTTAGTAAAAGCAAGTTACAGTCGTTGATTAATTGATCATGAGAATCTTTATAGAATAAATCGAAATAAATATTTCGTTTTAAATCAGAGTCAATTAAAATTTAGTTGCTTACCATCTAGGGTTTTCAATAACTTTTCATCAACTATTCCATTTCTAATGTGTATATGATAATAAATTCATATGAACTGCGGAGAAAGAATGAAAGAGAATGTTATCATCGCAGTTATGCAGCAACCAAAGTAGTTGCAATTAGAGGCTAAAAAAAGAACATTTCAGGCCTCGACGGGATTCGAACCCACGAACCTTGCAATGCCGGTGTAAACGCTCTACCACTGAGTTACAAGGACAGGTGGGAGCTTGGTCAATTGTGAGTTCTATTACACCCGTGAAGTGATGAATGTGATAATGTGTATATGAAAATAAATTCAGATGAACTGCGGAGAAAGAATGAAAGAGAACATGTGATCATCGCAGTTATACAGCAACTGAAGGAGTTGCTAACAACCGTAAGGGAAGTGGTCATAACAAGTATACTCAACGAGGACCCGCCCTATGTAGGGGTAGGGGGTTCCACAAGATACCACCTATCTGATGAATGTAATGAACACAATTTGTTGTGTGCATTTTTTCTGTGTGTATGCAGCTTGCATTGCTAGTAAAATGGCACAGGAATATTTTTATCTTTTCTCTCAGTTTCTACTCCTGATAGAATGGGGGCTATACCAACAAGACACCATGTTTTCAGGTGGGGGAGAGGGGGTACATAAAGATACCACCAGTCTTTTTGTTAAATGGTGGTTCCTGTCCGAGTACAGTAGTTTTGACCATTTCCCTAACAATGTGACACATGGCCAACAGGCCTAACTAAACTTTGTATTGAAACACCTTAACCCTTTCACTCCCAGAGTCAATTATGGAGACATGTTGTGTAGTTCTAACTTTTGAATCTGTGGACGAAATCCTATGGTGTGACCATTTAAATGAAACCTATTCGGCTGTACTTTTGCTTGGTACCATTTGTTCTAACTTTTTAGTCTGTTGATGAAATCCTATCGTGTGACCATTCAAATGAAATCTCTTCAGCAGTACTTTTGCATGGAACCATTTGTTTTTTAATATTTTCCAAAATGAAATTTTGGATTTTATATGAAGTTTTACCTTTGGCACTCATGGGAATGACAGGGTTAATAATCATAGCCGTAACACTTACAAGTGACACCCCTCACATGTATTATGGGTTAATGGTTAAACTGAGAACACTGCCCTCAGATTTTTGTCACTAGAATAAAGACAGCTTCCTATGGGAAGAGAGAAAATATTCATCTTAGCCCCTTTGACTACTAGCCTGCGAGCAAACCCTCTTGAAGGCTTCCATATAAAGGTGAAGTAATACGAGCAACAAAATCGTGCAACTTGTTGCGTAATAATGTTGTGTTGCACGTTGCAGCCCTGACGTTGCGCGTATTACCACCTACGCGTGCAACAAATTTTCATGTTGCGTAGATGATAATACGCGCAACATCAGGGTTACAACATGCAACGCAACATTGTTGCGCCGCGACAAATTGCGCGACTTTGTTGTCCGTATAACTTCACCTTAACTGACGTTTTGGTGTAACAATGTCTTACCAAAAATAGCTGACCAATTCCGTTTAAAACTGATTTTGATGATTTTGTCATAGAGCCATGAGCTTCAGAGCATGGATGGCTGAAACTTACATCCGGTTTCTTCAGTATCTGGGGCGAGCGCCAAAAGACATGGACAAGTTAACTTCCAAGCTGAAAACACTGGACGAATTGGACGCCATTGCGGCAGAACAACCCAACAGAACTGTGTCATTTTCCGCATAGCAGCATACAATGTAATAAAATACAGTCGAACGTCCATGTGCGAACACCTCTCCAAAGCGACCAATTTACCAAAATACCAAATTTCTTCCAGTCGAATCACTATAGTCCAAACCAGTCTCGTAAGCGACTACCTGTCGTAAGCGACCGCGACCGCGACCGCGACCACGTTCAACGCTGGTGATTTGAATTTTTCTATTGTTTTTACCCTCTGGTAAGCGACCACTCGCCAATATTGTGATGACAATACAGACGCAAATCAAATAATGTGTTACAATACAACGACAATTTTTTCCTTGCATCAAAACTTCAATATGACACAATATTTTGATAGGTGCTTTGCACATTAAAGTTACTAAAGGTTAATATGATTCAGAGACAGGGTCATGTGATTCAAAGTAAAGACCCCTGTGGCCCGACCTCCCGTAATCAACCACCTTGGCTTTGTATTTTAGGTGGTCGCTTGTGAGGTTCAACTGGTCTGTATGCGCAATATATTTCGGGCGGGGGGAGGGAAGGGAGGTGGGGTGAGGGGGGAGAATCCCATATAAAGGTGACGGAAACACCCGCCGTAGTTTTCAGGGATTCATGCCTTTGAGGGTGTTCAATTTATGATGAAAACACTTCGCATATTTTCTGTGATCCATATTGTCTCCACGGTCAAACTTTTACAATAATCGATCAATCGTTTATTTAAAGTGGTCAAAGAACACTAAGTTCCAACATTTCCAAAGTGCCCAAAGTGAAAAAGGTATTAGATGAATCATAAAGTCTTTTTCGCAAAATGCTATTGTTGTTATTATTATAATATTATTCAATTATGTGTAATATACACATTTAAATAAAAAAATCAATTTTTAAAAAAGGCCGACAAGCCCGCGCGACTCCTGACATTCGTACCGTAAAGTTCCGAAAGTAACGTCAAAACTTTATGGTTGCTAATAAATCCCAAAAGTAACACAACACAATCTAGACCCACGTGGCAGTGGCTTGAAACTGGACCGACGAATTTCGTCTCATTTTTCAACAACAGTTATTGTTACGAATTTCTGTCTTTTATTTCATCCGGAAAAAGAGCTCGCACCAGCTTTATTTAACGGTTTTTGTTCCCCAAAAGTAGCGAGCCCCCAAAAGTAATGCCTTTCTGCCATTCAATTAAACACATTCATAAAAAAAGTACTTGAAAAAGGCCGACAAGTTTGCGCGACTCCTAACATTTGTACCGTAAAGTTTCGAAAGTAACAACCGATACGTTACCGTTACGGTGTGGACCGTGAGTGCTGTTCTTGCACCTTTTTTTATTATTTTTGTGTGTAGAGGGCACCGCTTCGTAATTATATTAAACACTGACTACAATCCGTCTCAGTAATGGGGAGTAACCAGTAAACGTGTATGAAGTAGCTCCCACTTGCCAAGACAACCGTATTGCTCTAATCTCGGAAAAGAGGATCAGAGAAATTATTATTAGTGTGTAGGCTTAACTCCGCGAAGATTTTTTTTTATTGAATTTTTTTTCAAATATACATGAATACAATTGTTATTAGAGCAGTTTTCAATTGAGTGTCAAAAGTAATTACACAATTGCTTTGGTTTTGCATTGCTACGCTTTGTGATTGGCTAAAAAATCTCTCGCCACTTTCTCGACCAATCAGAAGTAAAACCAAAACCAATCGTGACTTGCTCGCACGCGTTTTCCCGCGCTTGGCGCCGCCGACATGTAATTGCTTAGAACTCTGATTGGTTCATTGGATTGTTTACGACTGCTGTGATTGGTCAGAGTAATTACTTTGGTTTTGGTTTTACCGCACTCAATTGAAAACTGCTCTATTAGTATTATTAGTAACAGTATTGAAGAAAAAGAAAGTGTACAATCGGAATAAACTATATCTATTAAGTTAAAAAAAAGAAAAAAAAAGGAAGAAAAACATCTGGTGCACAGGCCACCCAAGTACTTAAAAAAAAAAAACACAGAAAAGTAGTAAGTAGTGCAGAAGTGCTATTGGGTCGAAAGTTTGGGCCAGATATCTTTTTTAAATAAAAGATGGGTTGGTGTAAAAACAAGCTAACATTATTTTTCGGAACCAAGGGTCAGTGCATTTCAGCGCATTAAAAGTGACGCAAAAGAGGATCCCATTTCTTTGAAACGAAAGGATTATTCTTCTCCATTTGATGAATTTGTTTCAAATATCTTAGGAAATCTTCTAGCTCTGGTATACATTCTTTTTGTCTCCAGATCCAAATAAAGTATTTCGCCATTAAAAAACAAAAGTTAATTTGTAATTTGTATTTAGAAGTATCCGGCCTCAGACCCAAGGCGGTTGCTACATGTAATGGCTTATCCTTTATAACTTATTGACAAGACTGTAACCATGTAGAAATACTACTCCAAAACAATTGCGTTTTTTCACATTCCCAAAATAAATGCACCAGTTTCTCCGTTTTATTTTGACAGAGAGTACATTTATCGTAATCTACGATTCCTATTTTTTGCAAAAAACTGTTGGTTGATATACGTGGATGTAGAAATTTGAAATTAAAAACTATTAGCTTTGAGCTCTTGGTGCATTGAAAGGATAATTGGTAAGCCGTTTTCCAATTAACATTTTGGTCTGGCGCAAGATTGATTTCGTTGTACCATTTCTCCTGACATTCCGGGTTGTTCACTTTTGTTTGATACTAACTTCTTATATACGAGACTAGACGGTTTTGAACTTTCTAGAAATTTCGAGAAGAGACCTTCATAATTAGTAGTAGCTCCCACTTGCCAAGACAACCGTATTGCTCTAATCTCAGAAAAGAGGATCAGAGAAATTATTATTTTCAATGTGTAGGCTTAACTCCGCGAAGATGGAGAAACTGTCCGTAAAAGGAATAATGACGAAAGGCTACTTCACTGTAAGCAATATGCTGTTTCAACTTCACTGTAATGCACGTGTCCTCTTCGTACAGACGATCAGATTGCAAATAGCAAGTGATGTAAATACTGTTAGTATAATGATGTAATTAGTGAATCAATGTAAGTAAGCTATGTAAAGTTTAATAAAGGTTTTGTGTTGTCTACCAAAAAAAAAAAATTTAATTTCATTTTTGTGCACTTTTCGGAAGGAAATAATGTATTTAGTGACTTGTCCAAGCCGTTGTTCAATTTGATCACGGGAAAACGGTTCTTTCGATCGTACTTTTTGCATTTCACGGCCGCCGTTCAATGTACATGTTACTGAAGTTCCAGTCACTTTCGCAGGCCATCTTTTGGAACGTCACTGAGGAACATGCAAATTATGGCGGACGTGCAAATGCGAAAAGTACGGCCGAAAAAAAAAAACATTTTTCCGTGATCGGATTGAAAAGCCGGTCTGGACAGTTTACTAAACCCAAAAAATATATTGCAAACTAGTAAAAGAGAATCCGTGGGCACCTTTTAATAGCGAAAGAAAAATTGCCTAGTTCATTCATTTTTTTCTCTCCAATATACGAAATTGCAGGCAGCTGTCACTTTCACTTTGCTTTAAAATGCAAAATTCACCACCATCCCGGATATATGTCATGTAGAGCTACCGATATATCGAGAGCACTCTGACCATATTTGGACAGTGTATCAATGTTTTGAGTTGTTATTTGAGACAGAGCGCATATTATTAATATTACCCATAGCCTGCCCGAGAGAGATTGATCGCGGGCTATTTTAGCCAGAGTTGCTGTACACAGTCAAGAAAATATACACGAGAAAAACTGCAGCACAGACATGATTCCAGCCTCCTTACAAGTTAGCACTGAAGCAAGACTTTATTTATTTCTTAACCTACTTAGACCTATATTGTCCTTACTTTAGAGTATTTTTCCAGCAATCACATGTTCAGTAAAATTACAAAATTATAGTGTTGTAACAGACCTAAATTTGGTAGTAATTACACAATTACACGTTTTTAAGCCTAGTAATTGCGTGCAGTTACATCAGTCTTATCCCGGGGGTGGGAGGGGGGGGGGGGGGGGGGGTACTCACATATATGAGCTATATAGGTATGTGCCGCTGTGAAGGGTATGGTTTTCAGACAGTTTAGTCTGGGATAGGGTATAGTAATCAGAGAATTTTGGTCTAGAATAGGGTATCATTTTCCGCAAAACTGATCAACAGTTGCGTGAAGAATTTAGTCCAGACAAGGTTTACCGGCAAATGGCATTTAAAAATCGGTACGGCGGGCAGTACGGCATTTTTGTCTGTAAAACCTGTTTACCATTCATAAATTTTTTACACATCAAATATGGCGGATTTTTGAGGATCGAAAACCTTAAGTTCAGCCAATCACAGTGATACACATCCAGTCGATTTACGCATTCCAAACATCGCGATCCACATCGAAAGTCTTGAAACTTATTGACCTTAATTAGAAAAAATCTGTCGTCGTTTGATGAAAATATTTGCGTTTTTTTTTTAAAAAGCGGAGTTTTCTAAAAACCCTTGTTACTCTTAATCGCTTATCTCAGTGATTTGCACTAAAATTTAAAGTCTTGTACATTTTACCCTACCAAAACTTACAGAAATCGGTTAACGCTTATATGCCAAAAATTTGATTTATAAAAGGGAGTCCGCGCCATAAAATAGCCACGGGTCACCTTAAGGACGTTTGCGCGAAAATCTTCTAACATTGATATTTTTATAAAACTTTTGCTACAGCTAGGTTATGAGTTACTCGTGTCAGAAATATAAAAAAGTGAGGGGGTCACCGACTTCGTTTCTGAGATGAGCTATCTGAAAGGCGACCCTAATTTTGAAAAATTGGTCTTCCTTACGGGGTTGTGATCCGAATGTCTGTTAGTCTAAAAATATTGCAAATGAATCTCTAAAATGCAACTTTCTTTCCCACATTTTATGCTAGTAGGTCTGTTCAGCTAATTCATTCAACTGTTTACGTTTCTTGAAGTAAATTTCATCTTTAAACGACAGCATTTGCAAACTCTGACAGCCGCAAGTTGGCAGGATTCGATGGCGCGCGGGTAGAAAAATGGAAAAAATTTAAACTTCCTACATTGATTTTTTGTTCATTTTTTCACAATCTGTCGAGAATTGGCAAAGAAAATTATCTATGAAAAAAAATTGGGGGTCACCGACCATCCAAGCGAGTTAAATCTAAGCAAAGTTAACGCAACCGCTCTGTGCTTTATGTGCTTAGATTTTCTTCTCTTGCGCGCGCGCTCGTGCATGACGAAGCATGGCGTTGCGACATGAATTGCGTGCGCAGTAAGGATGTGCATAAACAATTAGCGCGAACGTCCTTAAATAAAAGTTGCGGTTGAACAGTACTTTAATTTGGTGCTCTCACACTACTGGCTGGCACTACTGGCTGGCACAACCGGCTGGCACATCCTAAGTTCATTCGAAATCTACTTTGAATATGAAAGAGTAAAATGCACATACTTGACTTCGATACCACTAAGTACGAAGTACGCCGCCAAGAATGATCTACATCACACCTGAGAAGGCACTTGACCAATGGGAAAACAGAGTTAAAGGCCCACCGTCACCCAAAATGCTGTGCGCGCCGTGATCACTTTCTGTGCTGAATTTCGGGTGTTTCTTGGTGTTGCGGAAGCCATTGTTGGTTAGCTTTTGTGTTGTGGTGTGGGTATTGTTCAGTGTCTTTTCAACCTTTTGTTTTACGTCATTTGGTGATCACACCATCTGCAACACCAAGAAACTACCTGAATTTCATGTAACACGAAATTCACGCTTGAATGCGTGCAACCAATCAGATCACGCGTATGAACAATGGAGCATTTCAAAACAAAAACAAACGACCGCTACACGTCTTTTGGGTGAAGGTGGGCCTTTAAGCCAACTAAATAACATGTGCAGAGGCGCAAACAATTGATAACGATTGACAGCTCAGTTATGTTTAAAGTAATACACCTTCTTATCAGGAGTGAACACCAATTTTCTGAAGTGTTACTCGAGAATCTGAAGTGCGCTTGAGTCAAGCTTGCTTTAGATAAACTTAGCTTACAGTGTTTAACCAACAAATGAGGGCTGTTTCATTTTAATTGTTTTCACTCAGGTATGTAAACTGATTGAATTTGGGATAAAAATAATTTTTTGCTCATGATCTAAACTTGCCTTGGGTGCTTTTGACCAGGAAGTGGCTTAAAGTGCCAGCTCCATCACATTTTTAAATTTCGCTTTTTTCGCACTTTTGAAAGGAAATAATGTATATAAGTAATGCTCCACATACGAACGATAGCAAACTTCATTGTTCTGCGGCATTGGCTCTTTCTCACATAGAATATCTTTGATTTCAAGAATAGAGGAGGAGCTGATGGTTAATAATTATATTTCATTATAAAAATAAAGAAAATCCATTTGCGTCAAATAAATTTTAGGAAATATTCGTGCTTAACCAATCAGAATAGCAGAAGACAATAGCTAATAATTTTGCTTCTTTGATAAAGTTCCCCAAATACAATTTCTTTTAAAAATTGCATGTTGTGCTATTGGGTCTCAAATTACTTGAAACCTTAAAAAAATCAGACAAAATGCACCTTAAACCTTAACTTTTCAGCGGTTTTTGATTCTAGGCCAATGAGATCACTAGTTGTAACAATGGAAAAAGTTGGCATTCCATCGTGCATTGCCGTTCAGCGCTATCCTTCTTATGCGGATCATAAAATATCCTGTTCAAACCGTTTTACAATCAACACGGGAAAACCACGTTTTCGGCCATACTTTTCGCATTTGCACGGCCGCCATTAAATTTGCATGTCCCTGAAGTTCCAAAAGATGGCCAGCAAAAATGACTGGAACTTCAGGAACATGAAAATTTAATGGCGGCCGTGCAAATACGAAAAGTACGGCCGAAAAAAACCGTTTTCCCTTGATCGGATTCAAAAACGGCTTGGGCAGGTTATTGAATACATTATTTCCTTTCGAAAGTACAAAAAAAAGCGAAAATTAAAAATGTGATGGAGCTGGCACTTTTAAAAACATAAAGTTATAAACCAGAAAATGGTGCTCGAACCTTACCTCCATGATGCCGAACTGAAAGATTCAGATAATTATCAAGTCTTTGACCTTGAATGAGATCACTCTTTCTACTTGCGGCTGATTTCACGCAATGATGGTGAAATATGTGAAGAATTTTACATGGATTCTTTATTTTATACCCCCCATATGTTCTAAACGTAAACATCATAACTTGCTCGAGACCACGAATGTTACATGAATAGTCAATCCGGTCTAGTATCTCTGAGGGAACTGGGACGAGCAACCTGAACAAAAATCCATCGTGGGAGCCCGCGTATACTGACTTCGGGCCACAAAGATCTCTCGCGTGACTGCACAGATGAACGTTTTCGGACGTTTCATGTCTTGTTAAAAAGTACATCGTTTTGTTGCTTAAAATGGTTTCGTTCAGATGCTCAAATCCTTGGCCCATGTAATTATCCCCTTGCAGTATCATTGTGTTTTTTTGCAGTAAATGATTTGAAGCGAACGCAAATGCATCTTTAAATGTCATGCGCTTGCCAAGGGAATGGAAGACGAGTTTACAGTTATTGACCAAATTAAGAGCTTGGATGAAGTGACGATCTTGATCCCTTTCCAAAAGGACGTGAATTTTGTGGACCTGAAAATAAAACAAAATATATTTGATGTAAAATTTTACGATTTAAGGACGCGATGAGAGGTCTAGTTATTGTGTCAGGATTCACGCTACCCCACCCTACATAGGAGTAAATCTCTGTTGTGGTTTGAAGACGCCTGTGTTATCTCCTTTAGCATGCTTAGAAGACATCAACTAAAAAGTAAAGTTCCCCATATGGTAGACATTGATAAACTCCACTTTCGGATATGCATTTTTTATATCCAAATGGGAGTGGGTGAAAGGAGGGGGGAGGGGGGGGAGGGGGGGGGGGGGGGGGGGGGTTGTTAAAAGTTTCTTACTTTCGCAGCTTTTGCCTTCCGGAGAAACGTTTGAGTATCGCAAATTAGCTTATCGGAGACTGACACATGACATACAAAAGTTGATAGTTAAAAGGACACTAGCCGTCCTATCGAAATAGCAAAATTTCTCTTATCTTATTTCCACGTGTTATCGCCAAATGCCACCAAACTTAGTTGGATAAAAAGATTCTATAGAGCAAAACAAAAGTAGTAGTTTGGAGATAAAGCTGCAGGATCAAGATTGAAGTGGATCAGGATTACAGTTCATGAAATTTGATTTATTGACATGCAGTCAAGAAATCAAACTTGCCATTCTTGTGAAATTTTGCCTTTTGTACATTTGTAGCCGTTTCAAGGTAATAAAGTAAGCTTAAAGCAAGCTCCTGGCCAAAATCATGAAAGCACGATATATCAGCCGGGACCAGTGTCCCTTCAATTGCAAGTATTGCAAATTCATTAATTAAATTTGTTTTTATTGACGCCTACGAACCGAACCAGGGTTGGACTCCGGGGGCAGGGGATTCTTTCGTCAATTTAGGATAGCTGTATGCCGCGAAAATTCTTAAATCATGATCATATTTAAAGGTTCAAAATCGAAAATTGACACAGTTATAATATTACTGACCAGGGACCCCACAGTATTGTGGGTCCCTGATTGTTTTCAAGGGCCACCCCAGGTATTGTTTTTTGGGCCGCCATGTTTGCTTAGGTTAAAAACATGTGCTTCCATGTGCTTGATGTCAGAGTAGTTTTTTGTTCAGTTTTGCTGACGGAACATTTAGAATCCAAGTTTAGTTTACAACAGACACCCTATTTCAAGGAAAACGATACCCTGTGTGAAATGGTAGTTTTTTTTTCTTTCCTGTACATGGAAAGTTTAGCATCAGGCATAGCAATCTCGTTCCCAGGGCCTCTCTCTCTTCAGCTACGTCATCAGTGATGACGTAGCTGAAGAGAGAGAGGCCCTGGGAACGAGGTTGCAGGCATGGAATACTAGATGGGGCCTTCTTTCGTGAATACGCCTGTCCCGCGGCACATAAGTACCCCTGGAGTCCGAAAGTGTTAAGACCTATTTCCCTCCTTCCTCCGGTCAAGTGTTCAACACATAAGCAAGTGAACTTACATGAGGACTGAGTAAGTTTTGTTGGAGGCAAAAGATGTATTCCTCCTGTCGCTTCACCGTGTAGTTAGCATCCTCAGAACTACCGGACGTGTTAAGCACCACAAACTGGATGATCAGATGTAGTCGAGCAGTTCCTGTTTTAAAGTTCAATAAAAATGTTATAATATTATAACTTTAATCCTTTATTAAGCCCCCCACCCCCACCCCCCTCCCTTCTCAAATAAGCCGCCCGGCCCCCTCTCTTTTAAGACCCTCCTTTTTGGAGCAAAAGATTTATTAATCCCACCCCCTTCCACCCCTAACTCACCCTCTTTTTAAGTCCTCCCCCCCCCCCCCCCCCCCCCCCCCCCCCCCCCTTTTCCTTCAAAACCAAAACAACAGACTGTATTGTAATACTGGTACATTTTCACCGTACCAATCCGGGCAATAATTCAGTATAAGAAGCAATTAAGGACCGCGAACGAAAATGCTGCTGGTGTACGTAGGATCTGGAGAAGATCTATTTAGCCAAAAATAGGGACAAAGTCAAAGTGTAAAGCAAGCTGATACTACGTAGTATCAGCCTTGCTTTACACTTTAATAAATTCAGTACTCGCGAGCTTTGGGGGATATTACCGGTACTTGTATACTTATTAAAAAAGTCGTAATTCCGGTTATCATAAATGAATAAATTACAAAAAATAAGTGGTGCACTGCTGGCATTTCAGTATTAAGCATTTCTCTATTAAGCTGCTGGCATTTCAGTATTAAGCTTCCCGTCTCTACTAAGCCCCACCCCTCGTACGCCCTTGAAATAAATAAGCCCCCAAGGGGCTTAATAAAGGATCTAGGGTACACTCGGCCCGTCTGTCAGTACATGACGCCCTTTTAAATCAGCGTTACGCTAGAGTCATGAAGTGCTTACCATATATGGGATAAATTGAGTTGGTATGTCAACCGCTGAATAATGGTCAGGGTTTCTCTAAAATCATCATTCCAATGGAATCAAAGGAAAGAGATGTTACTCGCCATTTACGGTTTCTGTTTTGCTCTTGTTATAAGACTGCAACCGAGAAAATAGAGAAATGGTAAGAGATCGATATTTCGCTTGGTTCGTACCAACCGGGTCGAAAGGAGTAGCTTAGAACGCACTCCACGCAGATTCCCAGTCAAAATGTCCGATAAATTAACTGTCCCATTTGCTTTCAATGGCAAGCACCCATGAACTCTGGCACGACTGGTTACGACTGTGTATCCAAGGGTAGAGAACATAAAACCATCTTACCATTAACATTTCTCGTTGCAATACACTCATCCTCGTCATCCTTAAGCTCATCCAATGAAATTATTTGTTGCTTTTGAGTGACAAAGCGCATGCTCCACCCAAAGTAAAACAACAAAGCTAGTCCCATGAGCCCCATCAGAAATGGTATGCGACGTTGTCGTGTGCACTAAAAAAAAGATAATCAAAATAATGTACAAAGTTAAGGTGATTCCCTAGTATTGCATCGCGCATCACTTCTGCGCATAATATCTTGGGTCATTTGCGCGTGCACGAGCGCGCGAGCATTTTGAAGCAAGAGGGTTTCCTTTGAGAATTCAGTTCGCTAGGTAAATAAGTGGTTGTTTTCTCTTAAACGAGTATGGTAACCTATCCTTTTTATTCCACATATTTGAAGAAAATACTACTGTCCATTATATATCCAAATTCAAAGAATTTCTCATTAGTAGATTTTGAAATATTCTCATGGAATCACTTTTAAAATTTAGTTTTTAGCGTTTTACTGGAAGCGTGCAGATGCTGAAATTGCCCTATTATTTCATAAGTTTCTCTTTTTCTGTAACTTTAAGGCTTTTTACGATGACATTGTTCTGCTATCATAACAATAATACTAATATTTCATTGCTAATAATAACTTTCTGGAAGTAATTGTTGCCTTTTGCTCAAAGCTAGGATTTTCAATGTTGCCCTCACAAGCTAGGAAATTAGTTATATACTACAGCGCTATAACGTAAAAACTGGCATGGTGATACCCCTATTTTATTATATTTCTTTGATGTACTAGATGTAAAAAATAACTGTGCAAAGTTTTAGAAAAACTTCATTACAACTTCTATTTCGATGGAATCACCTTAAGGTGATTCCCTAGGATTGCATTGCGCATCACTACTACGCATAATATCTTGCGTCATTTGCACGCGCATGAGCGCGCGCGCATTCCGAAGCAAGAGGGTTTTCTTTAAATCACCCAAAGTCACTTTAGTTTTAAAAAAAGGTGGCGCAAGTTAAATGCCATGAGACGATCTTAGATCGTAGCTAATTAAGGATTCAGTTCCCTTAGTAAATAAGTGGCTGTTTTCTGCTAAAAGAGCATGCTGACCAATTGTTCCGCTATTACGCATAACAATAATTCTAATATTTCATTGCTTATAATAACTGTTTGGAAATAATGGTTGCCTCGAGGATTTTTGTGTTATGCTGTAGACAGCGAACACTTATGCCCGTAACTCTTTTAAGATAAGGGAACATTTCCGGTGTAACAATAGAGAAATCGCAACCAATCAAAGCGAAGAACTGACAAAATCGGAAGTGGTTCTGATAATTCTCTTAAAATTCGTCATACTCATAACTCGAATAATATTCCACCTATTCACTTCAATTAAAGACTAAATTTCAGCTAAAGAGTAGGCTATCAAGTTTTAGAATTTATCTAGCACTACAAATTAAACTATTTCAGCATCCTAAACCGAAGCGAAATCGCACGACGACTCATAGCAGTTTGTTTTCTTGTGACTGGGAGAAATTATAATTCTTCATACTTACCTTCGAGAATTCATTACTCGAATAATATTCCATCGTAAACACTGAATAACGACTAAAGAGTAAGCGTTTAAGATTTCAGAATTTATCTGCCATTACTGACTAGAATTTAATTTTGGCCTGTCGAGCCAATCAAGAAAGCGTTGAAGCTAGCCGAGATGCCAGCTGACAAGTTGACAGCATTTTCCCCATCGTTACGCTTGACGCGATCAGTTTGATGATAGTTTAATTTAATTTGCCCAATATCAACAAGTTTACAGGATTTTACATTTGTTCAATAGCATACTTAATATTGAGCAGGAAGTTTCGGAAGCTTTGCTAGGCTTATCGGGGAAAATTCCCTGTCCGGATACATCAATCATATATTATTATAATGTCATGACGGATATTGGCTAGTTACATTGTCTAATTATTACATTGTTGATTTTAAAGTTATATTACAGTGGTTGATAACAGTATCTATATAGTTTCCAAGAATCAATTTTTTAAATTTTCGCTTAAATGTAAAAATAGTACAACTGTCTCTAATATCGTCTGTCAAGCCATTTTATATGTCTACTCCTTTACAGGGGCGGATCCAGGGGGGGGTGAAATGGGTGAATTTTCACCCCCCCTTTTCTGAGACCCTTTCTTTCTTTTTTCTAAAGTATTTCTCAAATAAATAATATTTTATTTCTCTGATATCTTTTTTGAGGTGAATTTCACCCCCCATTTCAAAATCCTGGATCCGCCCCTGAAATTTCCTTATATTTGTTTTGCTGGATGGTTTGTGCAAATGGTTACTTGTTCGTTTATTGTGATTATATCATGATTTGATTGGTTTTCCTAAAAATGTCCGATAAAGCTCCAGGGAGTTGGTTATGCAAGAATTGGTATGTTAAACACCCAATGACAAAATTATTTATTTGATAAATATCTAGTGTATTCATATTCCTGCCAGTACATCTGTTCACCAGAAAATAACATTTCTTCGTATGCTACACATTTTATGCTATATCATCAGAACACACGGACCCAGTGGGGCCCCTATTTTTTATACATATTGCCGTCAGAAACTAGCAAATTCGTTATAAACTACAGCGCTATAGCGTGAAAACAGTTCTGGTGATTCCCCATTTTATTATATATTTTTAATATACTAGATGCAATAAATAATTGTGCAAAGTTTAAGAAAATTTGTACACGACGCAAAATGATCCCCGACCGGCAAAATGATCCCCGAACGCAAAATGATCCCCAAATAGAAAGAGAGTTTTAAATATTTTCAGGTCTAAAAATCGCTAATCGAGTGAACGAGTTATTTTTAGTTAATATAAGTTGCCTGGACTTCAACTTTTCCGTGATAACTTGGAGGCCGTTTGGCCGTTTATATACCAAGACCACAGGAAACCCAAACGCTTTATTCGCTATAACATAATCATAAAGCGTTTGGGTTCCCTGTACCAAGACAGAAATTATTAACAGTATAGTACTAAAATGCTATCAGTTTCGTCCCAGACTCGTCCCAGTCGCGTCTGTTTTGTTTGACTTTTTACCGGAAGATCAGTAGGAGACAACAATGTCGCGAACCGCGCAGTCAGTTCAATTCTCTTTCTCTTCTGCCTTTAAAAAGCGTTATTTCAGGAAATAAAAATAAGACCCCAGATTCATGCATTCCAAAGAATACCGAGGTAAGTTTTTACTAGAGAGTCCTTAACGAGGTCTTTTTCTTTGAGAAATCAGCGACTAATCTGCCCGGGGGGGTGGGGTGGGGGAGGACTCCCATATAAAAATGACGGGGTGCTCGTCGGAAATTTTCGGGCTAATCTGTAATGTGTGACAATAATACAAATCATAAACATTACCGAGTCAAAGTAAAGCAACATTAGCCGTGTGCAAGAATCTCTAATTGCTTTTGTTCTCTTTTATCCTTAGCTGTTAAATTGATCTTTATTTATAGCGCGTTTGGTTCTCGCGGCGTGTATTAGAAAGGGGTTACCACTTTGTCACAATGTTCGGGATTACCTCACAGGTCCCAAAACAAGAAGTTCTAGCATTTCTTTCAAGCACTTCGCATGCTAAAAAACTAAAATCAATTATTTTGCAGAGGAATTCTCTATAGACAAATTCGGCTAACGCAATGTTGTACCCAATTCAAACCTTCTGGGAATAAGATTCTTTGTTCACAATATTTCCATATAATTTCCATGTCAATGCTTCACTGATATGGAAATATGACGAACAAAGAGTTCTAATCCCATCCCAAAAGGTTTGAATTGGGTACAACAATGCGTTAGCCGAATTTGTCTATTCTTGGATATACTTTGGTTTATTATCGTATACTTTCATGTGCGGCTCAGGAGTTATAATTCCTGGAAATATGTTATAATATTACAATTGTATAAGGAATGGCTTTAATAACCACTGCTATAGCTAGATATAATCACAATATAATCAGTCACTTAAGAATCCTATAGTCTGACGTGCATTTTATTCCGGGACAGAAACGTCATCCCATTCTATTCCGATAATTCCTTTGGGATCATTTCGCGTCGTGTTCAGTTCAATTTGTGGGTCATTTTGTGTCGTGTTTAGTTCTATTTGGGGAACATTTTTCGTTCGGGATCATTTTGCGTCGTGTACAGATCCAAGAGTCCGAAAACGTAATCGATATCATCCTAAAAATTTCGGACCACTGGTTTTAGTCAATAAATATGCAAAAATATAAGGAAATACCTAAAAATGGTTTCGATACAAGTGAATTCGGCAATTTAAAATAATACACACCGAGGTACGGGGTTAAAGAATAAGCTAGAAACTACAAACATCTCGGAAGCTCTTGCGATCAGAGCTGATTTGAGTTGACACCTCTTCGAGAGGGCAGACGCCGTGTCTGTGGGATCCACTTTTGTTGACTTTCCCGGTAACAAATCAATAATATCTATCGTCTTTCGCAACTTTTCTTATGAACGGCTGTTTGTCGAAGCTGGTCAGAAAAAACGCAACAATTTGTCCTTATTTAAGCTTTTTATCCCCATAATCAAAATTCAAATTCTCCTTTCTTGTTTCCATATATTTACCATATAAATAGTGCATGGGGAGAAATTGTTAAAATATCAAGTGAATTCATCTTGGGTATTCAGTTATAAAACATTGATATTACATGGAGAAATTGGTAGTTTCTTGGTGTTGCAGATGGTTTGATCACCAAATGACGTAAAACAAAAGATTCAAAAGACACTGAACAATACCAACACCACAACACAAATGCTAACCAACAATGGCTTCCTCAACACCAAGAAACACCCGAGAAATTTGACACTGATTACTATGAAGCAGGTTTTCTTCTACATTACCTTCGACATCTTTAGCCTTCCTGGTTGAGTTTCTAGAAGGGGTTGTGAAATGATCTGTTAGAGGAAGAGAAACAAAAATAAACAAATTGTGCTGTTACTCCAGTTCTTACCAGACCTGACCAATCAATTAAATCGACGATCATCGATATCAATCGATAACAATCGATGCCAATTAATCCATTGATATTGATCGATCAGGGAAAATGTTTTTCAACATGATCGATTTTCATCGATTATCGTCAATCGTTTTACATTTCGTTCGTTTCTTATAACATATCAACTGTCCTCTCATGACCAGCCGCATGGCTTAGCAACGGTCGCCATTTTGGACTCTGCAGCATTTTAAGGTTGTCACTCAAATGGGGATATACTTCATGGTGGGTTTTAATTTATGCACATCAAAGAATCTGGCACTTATTTAGGGCTAAAAACTCATTTTAAAACGGTTAGCTTTTATTTACTGTTATGGATATCACTACCCATAACAGTAAATAAAAGCTAACCATTTTAAAATGAGTTTTTAGGATCCCTATATGATAGGATCCGTATATGGTGTGTTACCATGAAGTATATACCCTCAAATGAGAAAACCTATAGGCCACTTCGAAAAATACCATAATACTCTTTTATGTGCAGGCTCAGCCTCACCGGGGTGTAATTATTCAAGTCGCCTTTGTTAGAATGGCACAATTGAATTCAGAATACATGTAGGAACGCTAGGACATAGCATTGTGTGTTCGTATACAAATGTGCACCGTATGTAAATTGCCAAGAAGTTGAAGCATAGCACGTGCAGTTCGTGCTGAAAACAAAAGAAATTGGAAAATCGGGCTTACATCAAGCACCACCCAAACCTGCACTTCAGAGAGTATTATAGTATTTTTCGACGTGGCCTATTGCTACAGGCGAAAACCATTTCGAAGACGTCTTGATAGGGGTATGAACACGGAATGTCACATCTCAGCGATAAAGAACTGAACCATCGATTAAGACTAAAGATTTTAAATTCGACGCAGTCTCCGCTTCAACCGCACGGTACAGAGATAGAGATTTTATATAGTTTTAAGGTTACAGTGTACCTTCAGATCGAAAATTTATTGAAATTTGTTTTGGCGTCAAAATAAAGTTTACAGAATGAACTTTCATCCAAAAAACAATTATCGAAAAATAGTGAAAATTGACGGAGAAATGACGGTATAACTTTTGTGGGCGGAGTTTGTTTATGAAGCGATATGTTTTTCTAAGCGCTGTTTTCTCAAAGTTAATTTTTCGCTTGTAGGGGACACTTTAAAGAGCTACAACTCAAAGGGAATTTGTTCGATTTTCCTCAAATTTGGACAGAAGCTAGCGTAACATATATCAACAAAAACGTTTAGGCGAATTTCTTATTTCCGAAAACCTTTTCGTCAAGAGCCATTTCCGTGCGATCACTCCAATTTTTTTCTCCCTTTTTCGAAAATATTCTGTAACTTTTCACTGCAATTGAATATGGGAAATCGCCGACACCTTTTTTTAGCGCTTCGTGTCCGGAAACCCGAGAACAAATCAAATTAGCAAAATACAATAATCGCTTTAAGTTATAGCGTTTTAAAGCTGATTCGGACGTTCGAATTTAGACGTCGTAAAAAATTCAATAATTCATTTTATTACCAAATGGTTTCCATATTTAGATAGCCAGCTCTATAAGCTTTAATTTGATATCTGGGTTTAGGTATATTAAATGTTATCTTAAGACGCTAGAGCTGTTATACTGGAGATACCCCCGAAGGTACACGGTAACCTTAGTTTCTGACTTCCCTTTCAATTTTCACTAACATCTCGGAACTACTCAGCCAAAACAAAGCTACGAGAGAAATATAAAGATTACAAGCCAGGTACATTCTTTTTTATTAACCAGGCCCTGTTAGGGGCAAATTCCGACAAGCGACACGGCCTTGAAACGGCGACACGAGAGCCACAAACTAGCGACAAACCGGACAGACTGCTCTGGTCACTTACGGTCTGGTGAATTACCGAGAGCGACACCAATGGCAAAATAAATCGACAGCGAATTTCGTAATTGTTTAGAACTCAAAAGCGTTTGTATCTGCTCTTATCGTACACATGATATATATTTTATGATATATATTTTTTATTTTATATATTTTATATAAAGAACCAACAAGGCGAGTTGTAGGTTAATGTTGTGAATTATTGACTTTGATTTTATTGCGTAACGGACTGCGTATCAGTGCTTTCCGATATAGCGGAAAATGAGGCCAATTTTCCACACTCTTAAGTTACAATTCATTATATAAAAACGCCCTACTCTACGGATGATCGATAAAATAAACACTACAAATGTATTTCCCGTGCGTATTTCATATTTGGTAGGTGTTTTCACAATAGTGTACATTTGCACGAAAGATCTCTAAAATGCCAGTCAAGAACAAAGCATCTCTAAAGACGTCTCCAAAGCAAGAAGCTACTCTGAATGGTAAATAGATTTACCATGCTGTTTACCGGTCTTTTTTCGTGGAGAAAAGTGAAAGTCGTCGAAATGAACATCTTTAAAATATACTCCAATGTTAATAAAATTATGTGAAAAATGAACCTACAAATTGGAAGTTTAGTTTCTAGAGTGAAAATTAAAATCCACCAAATACGAGTTTTAACCGGCTATAAACTTGTTGTTGAATGCGCTGAACTACTTGGTTTGTTATTCGGTGGACTACAAACGACTCTGACGCTGATGTGGTTCACAATTCCAATAACTAGCCATTCGAACTTTTTTAAACTTGTACATCAAAATATTTTCTGTAAAAAGATCTCAAATTCAATTTTAAGTTTGCAAATACAATGATGACTGAAGACATCGCCTGCACTTTATAACTATTAGCACCGTGCTTCAGTTAATCACTCTTGCACGACTTTCATAAGGTGGACGTACCTTCAGTTAAAACTTTGCGAAGTTGATCGGAATGGTGAACGTACGGTGAGACTGGAGAACTTGCAATCACCCGGCGCTTTAATTTTCACAAATGTGACTGCAGTTTGGATAAACACTCATTTTATTGAAGTCGAAAACTAACTGATTTTTAAAACAATTGCGCAGTACTTTCACAATAGGGGCATTAACGAAGAAAGATATCCTTTCAATGCTGAATGGCATAGAAATGAAAGGCTTGAATGCCTATACACAGTTTAAATTATTCAACTGACGCCGATGTTTCATAGGCACTTTTATGGCGCTACTTCTTTGAGTTTAGTAACGCTTCACAGTCTGCAAAATATGTAAATTAAAATATTAAAAGGTATCTGAAAAACACAGTCGTGGGAAAGGTTTATCCATCTCTGCGCCGCTTCACGAAATATCCGTAATTATTTTTCAGTTAGCTAGTTTTTTTTTTTTTTTTTTTCGGGTGCAGGCCCTGACCGGCCTTGATTGCAACAGGGGTGTGCGATCATGTTGGAATCAAAAGGTTGTTCTTAAAAATTTGCCGAACTTGAGTTCAATTGTTAGTTATACTAATCTACGCGTTAGCGCGTCTTTAGGTGGTTTTCATGTTACGTCATCGCCGCCATGCTGGTGGACATAAACAATTAGTTCTCTCATTAGCTCCTTTTGTTCGTCCACCAGCATTTGTTCGTTTCACTATTGTTATCTATGTCTCTAGAGATTGATTGCAAACCACCTATTGTAGGAGAAACTTCATTGGGATTTGCTCTCTCCGGTTGTCGACATCTATCATGATGGATTCTGAAAGCGCGTTAAGATTATTAAACGCGCGACAAAAACGTTTTAAACTTCTGTTGTCGAAACCAGGGTTTCTTTTTAAAATTCAAACGGTTGCTGTCGTTTTGGCCTTCTTGTTGGCCAAAACTCGAATGGTTTGGCCAAGCGTACGCCATAAATCAACTCAGAGAAGTTGTTTACGAGTCCACTGCCCAAACCGTGTTCAATAGAAGTCTCTCTGTGAATGCTGACAAACAAAAAATGTTTACTACAGCCGAACGCTAGATAATCCTTCAAATTAACTTTGCTGGTAAAAACAAAAGATGTGTTTTTTACAGCGAACTAGATAAAAGATTCCGTCAAACATGGCTTTAGCGTCAGTTGAGTCATTTCAACTTGTATAGTCATTAAAAAAGTTCGAATAGCTAGTTATTGGAATTGTACTCCATGGCCACGTCAGAGTTAGAGTGGGTTGTAGTCCACCGAATAGACCAAGTAATTTAGCGCATTTAGCAGCAAGTTTTATAGCCGTTAAAACTCGTATTTGGTGGATTTTAATTTTTATATACTCTGGAAGCTAAACTTCCAATTTGCAGGATTTTTACTTATAGGCGTTTTCACCTGACGTCACGCTGGAGGTACAAAACAAAAGATTTATCATTAGCTTCTATTGCTTTCTTTTGTTCCGTTCACCAGCATGGCCGCTGCGCTTTTGTCTGTTAAATTCTCAGGGAATGGTTTGGCAAACCACCTATTAAAAATGCAGTATATTTAAGAATTGGTTCATGCTTAGCGTGCGTCTATCGAGTTATGGATGCACGCGGGAAGTTTGGCGAGCACGAGAGAAGCGTAAGAGTTGCTCGAGGCGATAGCCGAGAGCAACTCTAGCTTCTCGAGTGGTCTCCAGACTCTCCAAACTTCCCAAGTGCATCCATAACTCGATAGATGCACAGCCAACTGAAAGCATGAACCAATTCTTTTATAACAAAGCGAAAGGAAAACAAAAAAAATATTGATCGCATGACTGAACGAAAAAAGTCCCGAAAATTATTGCCGCGTATCGCAGTTCACCTTGGCGAAGGTGAATGAAAGTTCACCTTGGCAAAGCTGTTCAAACCCGCGATTGATCTCTGGAAAAAACGAACAAGCACAATTTTCTGAAAATGTCTTCTAATAATTGGCTTTATGCTTTATGCTTCCTTGAAAATGTTCCTAAACATTGTTTGAAACGGATTGGAACCGAAAAATCTCACTACGCGGCTGTAGGAACTAAAACGAGCAAGTTTGTATTTTTTCGCATCACGGGTTGTTGTGTGCAAGTTTTGTCGAACTCAGTCTGCTCAATGGAGAAATGGTTCATGAACTGAAACAGAGACTTGCTGTGCAGTCCAAAGGCCGTTGTTAATTGAAGAGGGAACAACTTCTGCTTTCAGTATTGATTGACTTCGGACTTGAAATGTGTGGACTAAAGATGCGTGTTCTTTAGCGAATCGGGTTCGTGTCAAAACAACAACAAGAACTGCAACTCAACTCGCTTAAACTTGTAAAATTAATTTTCTGGAAAGCTGGGTGCTAAAGGAAGGGACTAAAAAGCTACATCGAGTGCAGGTAACGTTTTTTAACGTTAATTTGTATCCAAATGTATATATTTTTGTAAGACTGCCTTGATTAAATTTTTTTAAAATCTGATAGCTTTTCGCTCTGTTCGGTCGCATGCTTGTTCAGTTTGTTTTTCAATTCTGAATTGAAGTCTTTACAGACACAACATTCTATGCAATTTTACTGCTGTATTTCATGTTGTCTGTTGTTTTATAATAGGTATAATTTCCGTAGAAAACCTTGGTTTGTGAAATTTTAGCTTAGCGTGCTCACGAGTAAACTTGTAAACATCGCGCCGCCAAGATAAAAAACTAACATAAATAAGCTAAGTTTTTTGGCATTTTCATACAGTTAATAACATGCGATCAGGCGCTCTTTTTTTTTCGACGACAATGAACTGCGTGCGAACAAATATCCCATTTTAATAATATTTGATCAAAACAAATAAAAAACACGCGAAGGATTCACAGAAACCAGCAACCTTATCTAGCATGGCGAAGCGAAGGCGATACACTCGATCGCTCTCCTTAACAGGCGAAACACCCGAGAGAAGGGAGAGACGTGCGGGATTGCGGAGTATCGGAAATTATAATTCAACACATTGATACACTGCCCAAATATGGTCAAAAAGTTATCGATATACGTTATGTCTACATGACGTATAACCAGCGATGGCGGTAAATTTCGCATTTTGAAGTAAAGTGAAAATGACTGCTGCCTGCAATTTCGTGTTTTTGAGCGAAAAAGTGCGTGAACTATTAGTTGAAAAAGGGAAAAGAAAGAAAAAAAGAGAAGAAAAGAAAAGAGAAAAAATATTGTTCACATGATTGGACAAAAAAGGCGCGAAATTTTCGCGTTGTCGCGGTCGCAGTAGGGAGCTTAAGCAACGACGACGGCAACGCCAAGGAAAACGTTATTTTAAACTACCTTGCAGTTGTTCCAATCTGTTTAGTTTGTCTAATGTGACTGGATTGTCCAGGAGCTGAATTTGAAGGGACGGCTTCCCGGTCCAAATAGAGAAAGGAAAATTAACCGTCGTGTGTTCACGTTCTCCAAAAAACCTACAATTTGATCATTTGACGTTGTTGTTTTGCAGGGAACGGCAAAGAAATGTACCAAAATATAAAACGCACGTGCAGAGGCATTAGGCCGGTTCACACTAGGGCCAAAGTGCACTTGAAGTGCACTTGATAATCAAGTAGACTTAAGGTCTACTTAGGAAAGACGAGACAATAGATTTTCAGGCATGACTACGCACAGCGTGCGTATTTAGATGCAAATTACTTGCGATCGCAAGTTGGTATGCAGTTGATTAGCCGTGATAAACAAAGTTGAAGCACAAAAGTACGATTTGCATAAAACGCTAAGTCGATAGTAAAATATTTTTTCTTATCACGTGAAGTTTTATTTGAACTTGATTCAGCAAAACATCGTCTCAGAGCCTATGCTCACTTTTTGTTAATTTTGGGAACTTTTTCGTGCTCGTCATAAAAACATGTTTTTGTATCTTATGAGTATTGAATGCGCGCATGGCTGTAGTGTTTTTGATTGGCTAAACCTGAGAATTAGACTACAACCTTTTTTTCTCAACGTAAAATTTTTTACCCTAGGTCGGCTTGAAATACGCCTTCCAATACAACAGCTAAAGTAAAACTTGAGATCCTGCTTGAGAGTCTTTTAGAAGTCGTCCGTGACTGCGAATCGTAAACCAAAACGCAAAGAGCTCGTTCCCTGTGGAATTCAAAGTTGCACGCACATGTGCTTTTAGCTGCACGGCTGCACGGCTTTACTGTCATTGGTCAAGTGCGCTCCCAAGTAAGCGGTAGACCTTACTTTGAAGTGCACTTGGATTCTTTTGTTCTACGCCTATCGCCAGGGCAACAAAGAATCCAATAAGTGCGGTCATTAAAACGTTCACACTCCAAGTTGGGCGATTCCGCACAAACCAACAGCACGTGCCATTCCAAAATACGTTTTTGATAAAAAAGAAGGGAAATATGGAGCTTTTCGAAAACGAACTACTGGAAATTATTTAACTTCCTAATTACATTCAGCTGATATTAATTTTTACCTCTTTGATACATTTTACAATGAGATTTAAACGTGTAAATAAATCAGATGAGTGCTTCTATTGAAATGTAAGTCTGACTTAGAAAATGCTCTCAGAAAGGAGTTCACACTACAAGTACGTACCAAGTGCACTTCAAGTGCACTTAAGAGCCCTAGTGAGAACCGGCCTATTGTTTTCGCTCATTAAAGAGGGTCAGAATGGGGGGGGTCCACATGTCGGTTGTCGGTTAAAATTTCATTACTTTGTCGGTTGTCGGTTAAAATTTTCGACCTTTGTCGGTTGTCGGTAAATCTCAGTTAATAATTCAAAATGCAAGATCATGCAAGTTAATTATTCACATTTGTTATGTAATTTGCGCAGTTTTAAGACTTTAAACTCTAGACGAAGTGTAAAACTTGATTGCACTTAAATCTAGTTAACTCTGTTTTTTAGCAACGTGATCGTCTACCCCACTTTTATTTGCAAATCTAGTATACCGATAAAATCACCAAAGCTTTTATTCTAGATGTGAATTTGTTTTCCTGTCGATTACAGGGCATCGAAGTAAATCAAGAGAGGTAAATTTGGCAAGAGTGAAATGCCCACTTTAGCCTTTGGGATACGTAATTTTGTTGGCTACGGAAGTCTCTTTTTTCCCAAGACGTCCACAAACACTTATTACACTTATTATTCAACGGCTCTCGTGGCTTTACTGTGGGGTTTCTTTGGGTTTTTTGCCAAAAATTTCGCTGCCATGCGTATCAATCTGCACCGTTTAACCCTTTCACTCCCAGAGTCAATTATGGAGACATGTAATGTAGTTCTAACTTTTGAGTCTGTGGACAAAATCCTATGGTGTGACCATTCAAATGAAACCTCTTCAGCAGTACTTTTGTATGGTACCATTTGTTTTTCAATATTTTACAAAACAAAATTTGGGATTTTTCTTGAATTTTGATTTTGGCACTCTTGGGAGTTAAAGGGTTAATGGATCTTTAATGATTTTACAACTATTATTTAACAATTATTGGATGAGGTTGAGCATGATAGCGATAATTATCAAGGCCAAAGTTTGTGTTATCTGCCGAAGCCGAAGGCTGAGGCGGATAACACAAACTGAGGCCTTGATAATTATCGCTATCATGCGAAAACCGAATCCAATAATTGTTTTATTATGCATATTCCTGAGCTGCACTTGTAAAGACAAGAGCGCGCACAAAAAAGTGATCAATGCACAGCAGTCAACTTGTAAGTAAACAACTTACGTCACTTCTGCATGCATAAAACTATTGTCTGTAGGTATGACGTCACTTCTACATATATAAAATTCATTGTCTGTAGGTATGACGTAACAGAAACAGCAAGCAATAATTAATGAATGGGGTTAGTTTCTAGAGAAACTGTGGTGCTGCGTCGGTGGGGGGATGAAACACGAGAATTTAGTTTTATCGACTGAGTCGATAAGGTAAATTGACCACCGTAAAAAGATTCAAATAGCTGACGTTTCGAGCGCTAGCCCTTCGTCGGAGCGAATCAAGGAATTGTGGGTAGTGTGTGGTTTTATATAGTAAGCGGTGGAGCTACGCTATTGGTGGAAATTTGGTGACGTGAAAAACAAATGTAGATTAGTTGAATGAAAAGCGTTCGTTGATTCCGTGGGGTTTGAGAGTGCCGATTTGAAAGATGATTTTTTGTTCTAGGTTTTTACGGCTTTCTGTGTTACCCTGGTGTAGGGAAAGGCCGCAGATTGTCATGTGTTGTTTAGAATGGTTAGTAAGATTAAAATGGCGCGCGACTGGTTTGGATGCGTCTTTGTCATTTTTTTCAACGTCTCGGAGATGTTCACGAAAACGGTCGCCCAGTCTCCTCCCTGTTTCGCCAATGTATATCTTTTTGCAAAAAGTACATGTAATGCAGTAGATAACATTTACGGAGGTGCATGTAAAACGATCAGTGATTTTAATAGATCGTTTGGGTCCTGTTATTTTAATAATTTTTTAAATAACAGGACCCAAACGATCTATTAAAATCACTGATCGTTTTACATGCACCTCCGTAAATGTTATCTACTGCATTACATGTACTTTTTGCAAAAAGATATACATTGGCGAAACAGGGAGGAGACTGGGCGACCGTTTTCGTGAACATCTCTGAGACGTTGAAAAAAATGACAAAGACGCATCCAAACCAGTCGCGCGCCATTTTAATCTTACTAACCATTCTAAACAACACATGACAATCTGCGGCCTTTCCCTACACCAGGGTAACACAGAAAGCCGTAAAAACCTAGAACAAAAAATCATCTTTCAAATCGGCACTCTCAAACCCCACGGAATCAACGAACGCTTTTCATTCAACTAATCTACATTTGTTTTTCACGTCACCAAATTTCCACCAATAGCGTAGCTCCACCGCTTACTATATAAAACCACACACTACCCACAATTCCTTGATTCGCTCCGACGAAGGGCTAGCGCTCGAAACGTCAGCTATTTGAATCTTTTTACGGTGGTCAATTTACCTTATCGACTCAGTCGATAAAACTAAATTCTCAAGCAATAATTAGCTGCGTGCTTATAGCCAATCAAAATCGAGCTAGTGACACCAATGTATAATAATACCTCTTACCGTCACATGTCGAGACGCACAAATGCACGAACAGCCCTGCCGGATCGTGTAACACACGCTCTGTTGACAAGCTCTGAATGTTCTTCAAAATCTGATTCCTCGTCATCCGAATCTGTCTCATACTCATCAATTTGTACTTCCCTGACTTCCTTGTGATCCTCAAACACCTCAGTAACATCCCCTTCGTCCACAAATTGTATGCTAACAACGCGTTGTGGTACTGCATTCGCAAAAATAGTTTCGAAAACACCGACTTTTCACGGGTCTTCACGCCATAAACTGCTCATTGAAATAAAAAAATTGAAAAGAACATCTTTTTGAAGTTTTTCAAAGTTACAAATATCGATAAAATAAGTAAATAACGCAAACTTGCCAAGTTTTTAGCTCAAGAGTTTTTTTCAAAATTATGATGGCGTGATTAGCACGCGCAAAGCACAGTTTGATGTAAACAAACTGTTCAAACAAACGAAAAGATATTTAAAACCCATCTCATCGTTAACTTTCAATAGAAAGGATCGTTTCATTGAATACAGTGTTGTTTTATCTACCAAACTTGACAAAGTAATTAACATTTTAGCCCGTACTTTGAAGATAATTTGAAGCTTTTCTTTTCTAGGGAAGGAACCCATTAAATTGCCGCAGGAAGTTTACAACCAATCACAGGCTGACTTTTGAGACGTCAATACGACTTTATATTGACGTCTCAAAAGCAGGCAAAAGTTTAGGCAAAAGTATCTGAGAATCATGACACAACAGCAGGGCGTCTCGTCGGCTCGCTTACGAGCCGCTGTTCTAAAAAATGAGCCCGCCGCTGCTCTCCGAAAAGGGGGATCCCGAGGCTTTAAAGTAAATTCTATAATTGACGAAATTTGGAATTAATGTGGTTACGTCTGGTGAAATAGAGCCCACCAAAGTATCTGGACATTTCCTGCGCTAAAAATAAATTCAAAATGCTCTTCTTTCTGAATACAAACATCCCTATAACGTCGGACCATGTCGGTTGTCGGTTAGAATTTATTTGACGCTAGTCGGTAATTTTTTCCTCGTTTTGTCGGTAGTCAGTAATATTTTTCGCCCTTTGTCGCTAGTCGGTTAACTCCATTCACACCCTCATTAAACCTATTGTTTTGTGCCGTTCTCGCTGCCGTCGCGTCGTGGTTGCTTAAGCTCCCTAGTGTTGTTTCTTGGCGTAGCTGAATGAAAACTGGTTCAAAGTTTAACCGCTCGACAAGGAGCAGAAGGAGTGAATGAAGGAGCACAATTTTCGTAAAATTCCTTTGGTAATCACCTCTGGAATATGGTATAGACTTGATGCTTCCTCAGAAAAGTTTCTTATCTCGTCATTACGGCTGTAGGAGCTAAAAAACGAGCAAGCTTGTAAACAACATTGATCGACTCAGCTCGTACTTCGATGCCCGTTTGAAAATTTGGTGCTGATGGAAGGGAATAAAAAGCCAAATGAACTACAGGTACGATGTTTTAACCGTTTCTTGTATCCTTTAGCTGTGAATGTTTGTAAGACATAAGCTTACTGTCCACGCTGCAGTTCTTTCCGACTTTTCGCCGCTATGTTTAGGTTCGTAGCCGTGTGTTTGTTCAATTTGTTTTGATTCTGAATTGAACTTTTTCACACAAAACACTTGTAACTAAGACATTCTATGCCATTTTACTGTGTTTTAATTCTTGTGTAGTCACTAGTCTGTCCCGTTCTTTGAGAGTAGACGAAAGTTTTTCGTAGAATTAACTCTCAACTGATTGTGTATCATTGTGTATGCTAAATTAATTTTAGCTTGGCAAAAGTTTCGGAATTCGCTGCGTGTTGTTTAAGAAATGGCGCGAGGTAAAATATTGTTGTTAGCCTTCTTCTCTTAATGAAAGATTGTATATCTCAATGAATTTTTTCTCGAAACTGTGATTTGTTATCAATGTGTTGAATTATAAAACAGTTATAGTGTTCAAGCTTGCGCAATATTGACAAAGGCGCCACTTTCATCCATGATGTGTGATGTTGCAAGTTTCGCGCGGTAAAACATATGTAAACTTTTTTTTAAATAAAAGGCTTGTCGGCGATATTTTTTCTTCAAACAGTGCTTTGTTATCAATGTGTTGAATTATAAAACTATTATAGCGCTCAAGCTTGCGTGATATCGCCTAATTTTAGCCGACTCGGCCAGGCGACATCACGCGCGCTTTCGCGCTATAATAGTTAAATATCAGTCACTTGTATGAGGGTAACCGTCAGCTGTCAAAATCGTTACAATTTAACCATCAACCGTCAAAGCTACCCCCCATCGAGACAACATAATCATGCAACAAAATCGTGCAACTTATTGCGTAATAATGTTGCATTGCAGGTTGCAGCCCGCTGATGTTGCGCGTATTACCACCTACGCGTGCAACAAATTTTCATGTTGAAAAAATTGGAAGCGACGTCTTGCTTGCAACCTGCAACGCAACATTCTTGCGCGACAAGTTAAGCGATTTTGTTGTCCGTATTACAATCATGCCAAGCTAGAGGCTCGATTTTACGGCTCACACCAGGAAACCCCTTTTCCATGGTAACGAACACGCGTTGCGGTCACGCGCTAATGCTGTAATTAGTTTTCACACATTCCTTTGCCGGTGTCTGACATTTGCAGACTGCAGACTGCAGACCGCAGACTGCAGACTGCAGACTGCAGACTGCAGACTGACCGGTGTCTGACATTTGCAGACTGCAGACTGCAGACCGCAGTCCTGATCTTGTTTGTTGTGGAAGTAGGTGGACTTATGAACAGATCGGCGGTAGACTACCACAGACTGAATACTTTGATCGAGACTTCCACTTTGGATGGAAGGCATATGTTCGGCCAAACGTTTTCGTGCGGAAATAAAAGGGAATGTGTCAAGCTTGTGTAAAGACGCAGAAATTTCAGCATGCAGTTTTTAACGTTATGTGTGTGACCATGAAGCACGTGAAAAGTACACGTCAGTGAGAAAGTAAAGGCCAGTTTACACAAGAGATTTTTTATGCGATTTTAGCGGCGATTTAGGCAAGCCCTGGTTTAAACGACGCATTTTACATGGGCCAAATCTAATACCAATTTGGGTCGACTCGAATTTAAAAAGTTCCCGGGAAAAGTTGACATTTGATTCACAAACGTCGAATAGGCCATTTCCGAGTTGCCTTTAGCCTCTCTATCAAAGCGAGGCTAGGTGCAAAACCTTTCTTATGAAAATGGTTTTCATTCACATGCAAATAAGTTTTGCATGTGAATGAAAACTCATTTTCATATGAAAGGTTTCGCACCTAGCCTCGCTTTGATAGAGAGGATAAAGGCAACTCGGAAATGGCCTATTTATTTGTGTTGAATTTACAACTTCAGTCGAATATTCGACAGAAGTTGCATTTATCAAATTCTCCCGAATTTCATTGTTCAAGCGCCGCATTTTACACATGCATGCAAATTAGATTTGGCGCAAAGGAGAATGGGTTTTTAATACATGTACCAACATTCGCTTCTATTAATTCTCGCGCCGCTCAAAGATAACACCTTTATATAAGTGTATATAAGTGTTCAATAACAGACTAAACCTAAGAAGAACAACGAATCGTACCTGGAATCTGACGCCATTACGGTGAACGGGTCGTAGTTCCACACGAAGAAGTCCACGAAGAATCTTGGGAACGTGGCTGACTTAACTTTACGCGGGAAAAATTGTTGATGACATTATTGTCATTAGAAATCTTAGTGTCAGTCAGTCTGCAGTCTGCGGTCTGCAGTCTGCAGTCTGCAGTCTGCAGTCTGCAGTCTGCAGTCTGCAGTCTGCAGTCTGCAGTCTGCAAATGTCAGACACCGTTCCTTTGCACACCTCGAGTGTGTACATTAATCCGAATCTGTCAATTCATTGTCGATTGCAGCGGACAAGAAGAAGCAGACTTACTTAGTTAATATCTAGCAAAGATAAATTGGATCAGGCCATTTTTGGTAAAGACTTTACTTCACGCCAGATATGAATTGGGCCACTTTTGCAAGCAAGCGTTCACGATGCTTTATTTCTTTTTGAGATCCTCGAAGCTATCATGATATTTCGCGATTGCTAGACCAAGAAAAGACGTGGTACGCGTTGAAGGATTGTTTGTGCGCTAAGTCGTCACGAAAATTCAGCGAAAATAATTTGTTCCGGCTATTTCGCGACGATGTCCGCCGTGTAAATATTGCTGATCTGCACGATGGAAATGGCGGCCCATTCTTGAATCAGTGGTTTAAAGGAGAAGGTCATTCCAAAACGGCACATTTTTTCTTTCCGCCAATAAAAAGTTAATGTAAAGATAAGGTACTTACCAAAATTTCAGCTTCCAAAGAGCTTTTGAACCTAATATAATCCTTGTCCAAAGTAGCCCAAAAATCCTGCACGATTGCCGCCATCTTGGAATATACTTAGCAACCTGGCGATGCATGCGTGACGTCAATGAGTCCCAACATCGTTTGTAAATCAAAGTGGCTGCTCTGGAGCCGTATTGCTTCGAACCAGAGCGTGTTCCGGATGCAAATGAAGGTTCTGATGATGAAGACGATAGAGCAGAAAGACTATTAAACTTAAACTGGTGTACCTGCGGTAGATGTGAACTAAGAGAGTCCGCAAGAGAATGCATATGTTGTTTTAATTAAGAACCGGATTAGGAAAACAAGTTCACAGAAGATACTTTGTACAGTTTGTACTCTTACATGCAGATGCACGCCAGTATCAAGGCGATCACGTTTACTGATGATTGTTATTTTCAAAATAATGAAGGATACCGAGGATCAATACCTTTATCATTTATAGTATTTATCGGCAACTGAAGAGATCCGCAAGATAAGGATCAAAACCGGTATTGCCTGACCATTTACCCGAGGAAACTAATGTCGGAGAAAATCCTAAATCCAGAAGGACTACTAAAAAGTAGTCCCTGGCCCGAACACTGAAGAAGACCAAGAAGAAATGGAGCTACCAGACAGCCAACAAGAAGACGAATTTCCTGACGAACCAGAAGACGTTGAACAGATCCCTTGCAGCCAAAGAACTCCCAAAGTCAGGAAATCATGAGAGCAAAACCACGTTCCCGTGAATAGCATAAAGCGCCGCCACAGCCAAACCTGGTCCGCCGAAGAGAAACTAGAACATGCAGAAAAAGCGATCAAATCGCTGAAAAGACATACGGAGAAACAAACTTGCCCGCTGTCCCTTCAATACAGGGCTCGGGCTCGCATTAATGCGGACGACGATTTTAAAACAGACATAAGACGCATTAGGAAAAATGCCGAACACGAATACGTGAAAGCTCTCACACGTCTTCACTACAGAGAGATCGACCGTTTCAGACTAGAGCTCAAAAAAGGAAAGAGACCGAAAGCTCCTAGCAAAAATTTACGCACTGTAAATAAGAAACGTTCTTTCAAGCCAGCGCCTTCGGCGCCTAGAGAAAAGATTGTAAACATGAACAATGTACATAAGGTAGCAGAGAAAATTCAACAGAAGATTTCTCAATTCAGCGAAATGATGTCAAAACTAGAAGGCATTCAGAATAAACAAGTTAAACAGTATACATGCCTTTTTTCTGAGTATCGTTATAAAAACGGGGCCATTAATAAACCATTCAAGGTCACTTCACACTAAAGAGACTAAAGAAAAACAAACAAAGCCATTCAAAGTCAGCCTAGAAAGTAAAAAGCGAAATGAACGCAAAAACATCAAGCACAAAAAAAAACTTAATGCACGTTTAGAGAAAAACAAAAAAAACACATTAAAAACCTCTCTGATAAAGAACTTACAAATGATCAGATCAATTTACTAGGAAGAGGTTTGAAATATATTCCTACACCCATGAAAAACGAAAAACAAATTAAAAAGGCAACTCTTGCGTGACTTCGATCAGTTCGCAAGAAGAACGCGTCTACAATACATTTTTTACGGGGAAAACAAAAAACCTCACCCTTTCCACTTTAAATCTTCGTGGAACCCACCAGTGCAACCATCAGTTGCGCTTGAAAGTTATTTAAAAGAGGTTAAAACTCAGCTAGCGGAAATACAAATCGTAAAACCTAGACTGAATAATCTCAATCCCGCTGAGCGTGAGGCATTCAAAACCTTTGAACGTGACACCGAAATCAACCTAAAAAGGCTGACAAAGGAACAACTACTGTGGTTCTAAACACGGAAGATAAAATGAAAGAAGGTCAAAACCTATTAGATAACGAAAAACATTACAGACCTCTTCCAGAACCCACGGTTAAAGAAACATACTTCAGAGTTAGATGAAATGACTAAAAAGTGGCTGTGTCAAACACCAGACCCGCCTCGTATCCCAATATTTTACACCCTCGCAAAGACACACAAACCGACCCCTGTCGGAAGACCAATTATATTAGGGTGTGATGGCCTAACAGAGAAACTATCATCATTCGTTGACATACTCATTCAGCCGACAGCTCAACAACAGGAGTCATATCTCAAAGATACGACTCATTTAATCAAGTTTGTAGAACAAACGAAAGACCTAGAAAACACAATCCTTCTTTCTATGGACGTAACGAGCCTATATACGAATATCCCACAAGAGGAGGGAATCAACATAGTATGCAAGGCCTGTAACGCCTTTCACAAAAATGAACCTTCGATTCCTACATGACTACTTCAAAAAGCGCTCAGACTTATCTTAACAGAGAACTCATTCCATTTTAATGGAAAAAAATACCTGAATAATAATAATAATCATCATAATCATGATAATAATTAATAATAATAATAATAATAATAATAATAATAATTGTGTGATAAAAGAGATAATAATAATAATAATAAAATATTTAAATAGCGCCCTATCCTAAAGTTCTAAGGTGCTTATTAGTAAAGAGAAATTACAAATAGTATAAAAATTAAATACAATAAAAAGCCAATGCAATCTAAAAAGGTAAGCACTTAAAAACTACGATAAAAAATAGTTTAAAAGGCAAGTTTTAAGACTAGACTTAAAACCCACGGAACTGCCATGGGCAGTCGCTTTTGCAAACGTTTTTATGGCAAAAGTAGAAACAGAAATCATAAGTCAAAGTGCTTTAAAACCGCTCGTTTCAGTCTGTCGTTTGGAAACGGTTTATTGATGACACTTTTTCCTTTTGGGACACAACCAAAGGAGAAATACTACGGTTCATTGAACATGCTAACAAACATCATACAAGCATAAACTTTACGGCTGAGATATCCGAAACAGAAATATGCTTCTTGGACACTAACGTTTACAAAGGCGAGAGATTCATAGCTGAATCGGTGCTCGATGTACGCACCCATTTCAACTGAAACTTTTCAGTACACCCATTATTCTACATGCCACCCATCTGGAGTCAAAAAAAGGCTTTATCAAAGGAGAAGCTCTCAGACTTCTCAGAACTAACTCTTCAAAAACATTATTTCAAGAGAACATAAATAACTTCGAAACACATCTACTTGAAAGAGGTTACCCAGAGAATTTTGTTCAAAGGGTCCTCGCAGAAGTTACTTTTGAAAACAGAAATAAAGCGCTCCAGCAAAAACAAAAAGAAGACAAGAAAATCCTGCCTTTTGTAACGAAATATCATCTATCGGTGCCTAACTTAAAACAGATCCTTATCAAACACTGGCATCTTATAAAACAGCAGCCATCACTAAACGAAATATACGAAGAACCGCCCCTAATATCATACATAAGGGAACGGTCTCTAAAAGATATACTCGTAACAGCTGACCTTTTTAAAGGCTAAAACAAGCGCGTGTGGGAGTCGCGTAGGCATGCCACTCTTTATTACATTTTTGACAGGGGAGGACTTTTTCTTATAAATGGTGGGAACAGCATCTTGTTTTTTCTTTCTTTTGCGGGTTTTTCCACCCAGGAGACTGTGGCGATGATCGAATTCAAAACAATCATCAGTGAAGTGATCCGAACAGACGAAAATGTTTTCTGGTTTTGGCAAGAACGTTTTGTCCCGGCCAAGCTTGATTAGCCATTGTCGAGCGATTTTTTTTCTTGAAATAGGCAAACGATGGAAAGAAATACCTCTTTTGCTGTCTCTTGAAGACCTATTACAACAATACGGTGCTGAACAAAACGGCATTTTGAAACAACAACAACTCTAGATAAAGCAAAGCGATCATGCGAGTTTAATCTTCCCGCCAAACTTCAGCTTGGGACTCATTGACGTCACGCATGCATCGCCAGGTTGCTAAGTATATTCCAAGATGGCGGCAATCGTGCAGGATTTTTGGGCTACTTTGGACAAGGATTATATTAGGTTCAAAAGCTCTTTGGAAGCTGATATTTTGGTAAGTACCTTATCTTTACATTAACTTTTTATTGGCGGAAAGAAAAAATGTACCGTTTTGGAATGACCTTCTCCTTTAACAAGCTTGATGTAAAGAAATCGTCTGAGCATGTTTATGTGGCCAGTACATTTGCTGTAGTTGCCGGTAATTTTATAGGCCTTAGAAACCCGACAGAATCTGCATTTCTACGATCAGAAGCCAAATTTTTATCGCTAAAGGGCGCCATAAACAAGCATGCTCTGCAAGTCACGGACTGAAATCAACCCGCTGGAGATTTAAACAACGCTACGCTTGATGATCACGAAAGGTCTCGAGATCACGAAGGAGAAACGCCTCAAGAATCGAAAGAGATGAAAACCCCGGCAATATCTCCAGAAAACGTGTTAAGCTTTCCCAAAAGCCCGCCAAAATTCTTCCACTCACGAAGAGAAAGCCCGCCAAAATTTGAAAGCCCCTTGGACACTTCTTCTTGCGACGATTCCGCGCAATCTGTCCAATCGGGCTCGTCAATTTCTTCACTATTACATGGAAGCTATGGTCCAGCTTATAAGGTCTTGTAAAAAGAAAAAAAAAAGGTGGAAGCTGTTATGGGACGCGTTGAGTCTGTATGCGACGTGATTGCCCAAAGCTGCTTGTTTCAGCGTGAAAAAAACCTACAATGGAAGACATAGAATGGAACTCATTTGGCAGGTCTTCAGTGAAGTGGCCCGGGAGCTTGGGGTTCAAAAAGCATTCGATGAGCTAAGCTGTGGAACCAACGAGTGCAAATGATGTCTGTACCAGATTGGGTGTTGCTTCTTTGCAAGCTGGAGTAAAAAAATATCGCACGATTCCTGGCAGATGATCTTAAATCGAACTCAACTTGGAAAAAGCGGGGTGAGTTAGCCACTCAATGAGTTTCATTACTTTTGTTCTTTTATAAATGACCTCTTTTTATTATGAAAACTTGTGAGGCGGGGTACATTATTTTGGGAAGGTGGGGGGGGGGGGGGGGGTGGGTGTTATTATTTTTTGGAAGCACTGTATTAAAGGGGTTGTGAGGGGGTGCAGTCTGGGGTGGATTGTGACTTTTCTGTTCTCCGTAGAAGGGGCTTGGAAATGTCAAGTGACTTTTGCCACCCCCACCCCCAGACGAGTTTATCCGACACTTCATCAGAAAAACAAGAGACGGTGTAGTTCTATTGATGTGTTAAAAATGCGATCTGCTGCAACCAGTTTTTTAATATAGCTTGTACATGTGTGACTTTTCGAGGTGGGAAAAGTTTGCCTGTAGTTTTTTTTTTTTCTTGGGGTATGGCAGATGGCGACCACTGAAAAGTAAGGGATAATTATTTAATCTACCTAAACTGACATTGATAAATAATGCAGTCATGGCTGCACCTTTGTAAATAAAATTTTTTAACACTACACTTGATTCTTTTTTAGGTCTTTAGATTGTTTAAAAGAGTTATGATAATTATGAAAAATTATTTACGGTAACATCCTGGTATTTAAATTTCACTAAAACAGCGATTAAAATTATCTTCATCAGACACCCCAATCTGTAGAAGATCCTGACATTCCTGGGTATCAAGTTTCCCTTGAATGCATTGTTACATGGATCATTAGGGAGTTGAGATTGCATGGTCAGCAGAAAGAAGACATTCAGCTTAACTTCAAACTTGACGGCAGGCCATTTTTTGGTGAGCTCATTAGTATATATGTTGTGGTTCAACTTTACCCTTGGTTTAAATTTTATTTTTCTTTGTTTTGGGCTATGGTAATGTATGGTAATGAGTTTTAAACAAAGGAAAATAAAATTTGAACCAAGGATAAAATTGAACCACAACATATACATGTACTTTATTTCAAGATTCCCTTATTGTATTTTGTAATACATGTAATTACATGTATGTTGTACCATAGCTCACTTTGGGAAAGAGTGGTAGACTGGATTGAAAGTGGCCACGCAAGCACTTGTGGGATTGTTTGGGCAGAGTGAACTCACAACGCTATACGATGTATTTTCCAAATGCGGAAGAAAGAGAGCATTGCAATTTATCCTGATGTCTGTTTTACTGAATGTTCACTTATTTCGGCAACCAGAAACAAATAAATCGCACAAATTTATATCAGTCTTAAACATTGAAGGAGATAATTATTATACACAGGTCAAGCAACAATATTAATGCAGTTCAAAGTCCCTGTCCTCCCAAACAATCCCATAAAATGCTTGTGCACCTAATCTGTAGATTGCATCACTCTTTTCTGAAGTGAGCTATTATTTATTATTGTTATTATTTCATTTATTATTTTTTATATTTTCTGGGTCATAGTGTAACAGTATAGCAATTATTATAATAATTTATGCAGTATAATATATTTGAACTCTTTCATTCACAGATTTCAGCTGTTTGAACAAGATGTAAATATTATTAATCCCTAGGGCTTTAAGAAATGTCTCTAGGCATTAAAAAAAAAAAAAATGCAAAACCACCTGTTAGAAAAGCAAAAAAGTTGGCTGCTAGAAATACATGTAGCCTAATGTCGAATTGAGGAAATGAATTTTAAGAGTTGGGAGTTGGGAGTCTTATAAATAAGTTATTAATCAGTTATTTTAGTGCTAACGCAAAATTCAGATGAGTGTAAACTTAAACTTTTTGTTTCTGGATAAATTCTTGCATCTATTATTTATCTTCTCATTAACCTTTCCATCTTGTCATGAATTATCACACTTGATATGGTCAGAGTCAGGTCCTAATGGGTGTAGTCCCCATGGACATGCCTTTCCTGTCTAATCAGAGCTGCAAGTCAGTTTGCCCTTTGGCTATAATTGCCAATTGCAAGGAAGACAGGTATGATGTATTGTATAACAGTTATAAAATAGTCAAATTATACATGTAGTTACACGTATTTGTATCCAATTCCAATTGAATTGCAAAAATTACTTAACTTTAAAAATGTTTGCAGTGTAGTAATTGTCACACAGTAATAATTATTATAATAATATTATATTATTCCTTCATTCAAGTGAATTCATGATGCTTTTATTCACAAAAGTGACTGTTTCATAATCATGCAGGTTCAATCTAGCACATAAATTAAGTTGCAGTAAATCAGTTAGATGAAGGCATTTGCATGGGGTAAGGCAGCTCTCCAGGCTGTTCGCGAAACACTGTTTTTACTGCCAAATCAACAATTTGATTTGGGTTTAGAAGTGGACTCCGGAAATAGCCAGGTTGCTCTCTAACAATACAGTAGTTGTCTTCAGGACAATAATTAATGCACATTGTTGACTGTCTGACTTGACTGGCATATTCATGACATGGGAAGGCATCACCAGAAACGTTATCGTTTTACACAGTGGAAATGAGTAGTTACTATAATGTTGTTTATTTTCTGCACATTTATTTGTTTTTTCTGAGTAAATGAAATCCAGTTGTAGCAGATATTTCATTATTTTGAAAAAGGATTTACACTTTCTATGAGATACTGTGGATGAAATAGTTTATGATAATAGCATTTTAAGGGTTTCCGCTCCCTCTCAGTTTACAGGCCCAAACTGCTGAGGTGATGAAATCCAGTTTTAGCAAAATGAATTTTTTTGAACATTTCCAATGAGATACATGCACTGTGAATGAAATAGTTTATGATAATAGCATTTTTAGGGTTTCCGCTCCTTCTCAGTTGACAGGCAGCACGCGCAAACTTCTGATGTGATGCAATCTAGTTTTAGCAAAATGAATTTTTTGAACATTTCCAATGAGATACATGCACTGTGAATGAAATAGTTTGATAATAGCATTTTTAGGGTTTCCACTCCTTCTACGTTTACAGGCGGCACGCCCAAACTGCTGAGGTGATGAAATCTAGTTTTAGCAAAATGAATATTTTTTTAACATTTCCAATGAGATACATGCCCTGTGAATGAAATAGTTTATGATAATAGCATTTTTAGGGTTTCCGCTCCCTCTCAGTTTACAGGCGGCACGCCCAAACTGCTGAGGTGATGAAATCTAGTTTTAGCAAAATGAATTTTTTTGAATATTTCCAATGAGATACATGCACTGTGAATGAAATAGTTTATGATAAAAGCATTGTAAGGGTTTCCGCTCCTTCTCAGTTGACAGGTGACACGCGCAAACTTCTGATGTGATGAAATCTAGTTTTAGAAAAATGAATTTTTTGAACATTTCCAATGAGATACATGCACTGTGAATGCAATAGTTTATGATAATAGCATTTTTA